>CM040619.1:71199675-71229230 GCA_022817965.1 Solanum lycopersicoides | reverse complement strand
CCAATCACCATCTATTCTCTCAGATCTAACAAGCTTTTTGACAATAGACAAACCATCCTTCCAATTGTTATATCCTCCGTGGATCCACAATTCCTTAGCATGGGAAAGAGGACCTGAACTTTTGTTATAGTATAGCCTAACCTTGTCCTCGCATTTAAATTCACTTGGCTCTATGTACCAGGTGATATCACGAATCTTAGTGGCTTTTGCCATCAATTCTCGCAATACTTTCTTTTTCTTTTCAGTCTCTTCCTTTGCTTGTGCTCTGTCAGCTTCAATTTCAGCTTTCTCTGCTTCTATTCGTCTTTGTTCTTCTGCTAGTCTTTCTCTTTCAGCTTGTTCTTTAGCAAGTTTCTCCTGCTCTCTCCGTTTCTCCTCAAGCAAGAAATTTTCAAAGTCAATGATTTGCATACCACCTTCCACAGTTATACTGAAGTCATTTCCATCATTGTTGTCATAGACATCTTGTCCATTAAAAAACACAAAATCAGCCCTGTATGCTTCCTTGGGAACATGGATCTTGCAAGACCACCAATCTCCGTTGAGATGAGTCTCAGTTAGCCTTGTAGTGAAAGACCTATAGCGCCACTCATTAAAAGCTCCCATAATGAAGACATCAGGCTCATTCTTCAAAGTGGAAAGACCTCTGTTAAGAAATATCTCGACATCTTCATCAGGTTTTACAACCTCTGGAAAACAAAACAATCTGATCCCTTGCAATAAATTTTCCTCGGCAAGCCTTTCTATAGCCTGCCTACGTAGATTTGCTTCCATCTCCATTCTTAAGTTTAGAGAAGAATCTCCAGTCTCCACTGTTCCTGCGGTTAATGGATCATCCTCTTCAATTAAATCTGATTTATAGAAACTATTACTGTCTAAGTCATCAATCTCATTGCTTTCAGTGTGTTCCACATCACTAGCCTTAGTAATTTCCAATAGCTTACTTGCTACAGGTCCTTTGTATTCAACACTCCCAGCATTATTTTCTTTCAATTGTTGTGGTTCAACATCCACCTGCAATATCTCATAAAGTTTTGTACCCACAGCATGGCTTCCCTTGCTACTGTCATTAGTTTCCCCTGAGATCCACTTTGTTCTCTTATTACTGAATCAATTAGAAAATCACTCTCTTCCAATTTCTTTGATTCGTTTAACTTTACAGCATCCTTGTCATCATCATCAGTTTCTTCACTTTCAACAAATTGAGACGATCCACCAATAGGTGACATACTTATTGATTTAGTAGAACCATTCATTTCATCTTCATCCTCCAGAAACTTGTGGTCCCTCACCACTCCTTTAGTGTCATCATCACTGGTTTCAACTTTTGCTTCAACCGTCTTCTGGTTAGAAATTTCAGATTCTTTAGATGTTGAAGTACTTTGACTTTCTTTATCACCATTGCTCTTCTGAACCTTTCTTTGTGTGCTCATCCCTGAAGGCTTCCTTGGCACAAACCCCTTAGGTGAAGATCCTTGACTCCTAGGAGTTGAAACTTTTCTCCGTCTTCTTCCCGAGAAATCTACAGAATACAATCTTTCCAGTTAGTTTGACAAATAGCTAGCATCAATCATAGACCAATATTTACAACTAAATAACCATAGGAATGGACCCTCACTTGCACAAAATGGAAATGAAACCCCAGTAACCATTCCATCCCTCCTCCATGAAGAAGACTGCAAAAATAGCATTAGGTATAAGACAATTAACAACAATTGAAATTGCTTTAAGGGTGGAAACCATAAACTTGGCATACCAATAACATCAATAACTCTTAAGAACAATTACCTTAAGTTAACTAACTGGAACCATGACCACTAACATACACCAAGAATCAACAAATATGCAAATACTGATGATGTCAAGTAAACACAAAATGCCCAGCTCCAATACCCATAAGAAAATGTCAATCAAGATTGCATTTTGAGCTCAAATTACTCCATATATGCAAGAATTATAATCGAAATTGGGAAGTATGAAACATGGGTGTAGTCAAAATCAAGAAAACTGTTAATATAATAACTACATGTGTCCCCAAGTCAGTGCAAATGGATACACACACACAATACAGTTTTCAGTGAGAAGATTAGAAGATTAATTTACTTGTACTGATAGACTTGTGGTTCCATGAGAAACAAACCCAATAAAAGGTTTGATCTTGAGGTGGGTTATTGCATTGGAGACACTTGTGCAACTCAATGGTCTATGCAGTGGCAATGGAACATCCATGGCTGACCCACCCAAGAACCAAGCAATAAAGAAAAAGGAATGTTCTTTATAAAACTCTTGTTCACCACAAAATCAAATACAACATTCCATGTGAAGTATCTCTCTTCTCCTTCATCAACACACTATCTTTCTCTCTCTCTCTCTCTGTATCTGTGCTGCAATTATATATAGGTATTTGCTTTAATGGGGTTTTAAAAATTCAAGAATAATACTCTTTCTTGAGATTCTACGAACTGCGATAACAAATTGGAGGAGTCCTACAAATTTCAGCCAGATGTGTTGTTTCTGTGTAATGCTCTCTATTTTGCTTACGTTGTACCTGTAAAATCAGACGGTTGGAATTGTTTGGTTGGATATCAAAACGGTGGTAATTTAATATTGACACGTGGAATTTTTAAAAATATAGTAGGCTTTTTCTTTTCTTGGAAATGAGCAAAAAAAAAAAGGATGTGACAAAATTTGGGTATGGAGAGTCTAGAGAGTGATAGCAGTGGTCTAAATTTATTTAACTGATACTATAATATTATCTACTAGTGCTATTATAACATTGCTTTATATAATTTATATATGTTAACAAAATTAACTATACGAGCTTTATACAATTTAATTGGAATTATAAAAAATGAGGGCAAAATAAAATAAGAAAATTGTATAGCGTTGTTCAAGGAAGGAGGAGAAAAAAAGGGGTGATGGGTGGTAGAGTAATTGTAGAAGAGAGAAAGGAGGAAGAAAGATTTTTAAAATTCAAACAAAACTAGAAAGAAGATTAAATTTTCCTATATATTGTGCAAAAAAGCTAAATTTATTTTTGAACAATGCCAAAGTTTTTAAAAAAAATCTTGTTTTACAAAAAATTAATCCTTAATTATGTGATACGCTAACTAGTAATAACAAGGACATATCTGATCTCAACTATTAATAGAGGATAAATTTATTCTATTTCACAAAATTAAGTAAATTTTTACCACGTCATATGAAATAAAGTTCATAATAGCAACACTCTTGAAATATTCTTTGATATCATAATCCACTTGATTCCTTTTATCATAAAACCCTCACCACATCAATCGTTAAATTTTTATTTATATTATAAGACATAGAAGATTTTTTTCCTCTGAGTTAACGGGAATAGGAGGAAAATAACAAAATTAGTGGACCAGAAACATAATTACAGCTCTTCTTATCATATTTGCTTTTCTGTTCTTTTGTTATTTAGCCAAATAAGTATATTAACGAAATAGTTTATTGCAATTTGAAATCTCAACATAGTGGGATGGAGTTCCAAACTTTCAAATGTTTTGAAAATTTGAAGTTACCTAGTATCTAATCAACTCAAACTTGTAACTAAATATATTTTTTCAATGTCCATAGAGTAAGGTTTTTATCATACACTAAAATATATGGTTTAATGACATGATGCGATAATAATATACATGAGTTTTTTATTTTATTAAAGTATTGTTGTTATTATTTAGTACAGGTTGAAATAAGGGTTTAAATCTGATACTCATAATAGCATATATAAGTTTTTTGTAAGAATAAAATTCCGTTATGCTTTATTATGTCTGACAAATATTATGATAAAAATATATGACTAAGTAGAGAAATAGCAAGTTGAAATAGAAAATAATGTTGTTTAAAAAATAAATAAATTAGAGTACG
Source organism: Solanum lycopersicoides (assembly GCA_022817965.1). NCBI lineage: Eukaryota > Viridiplantae > Streptophyta > Magnoliopsida > Solanales > Solanaceae > Solanum > Solanum lycopersicoides. Next base: position 71,225,339 of record CM040619.1, on the reverse strand, counting down.
GTAAAACCTCACTATATTAATATATGAGGATCATGAATTCTTATAATTTTATATAGTTATTTTTTCATATATAAATTAATAATTATTAATTAGAGCTTTTGAGAATGAAAGTTAATTTTGATTATATCATAATTATTGTATCTTATTAATTTATGTAACATATTTGATGAATGAACATAAAATTTTAAAATGACAGAAAATAAATTAAAATCACAAATAAAATATGAAGAAACATGATTTTATTGATTAAGATAGATTGCGGGTACAATTCTGTTGATCCCTTGATTCTACTCTCCTAGGATTTATCCATGATTCGAGATCCATTAGTGGCGTATTTCTCGAACTAGGATGATTTAGATTTGACCTCTCTGTATGAATAATCCATCAATTTGTGGAGTATTCGAGATCTTGATATCTTTATGGAATTTCTCATATACCTGTTAAGGGAATTTAGTACCCTTTTATATAGGCATGAACTAGGGTTTAGGGTTGAGAAGCCTCCAAGAATCCTAATTTGAGTTGAATACAATTTGTAGAGTCCCAACTCGAATCGAACGCATCTTGTAGAGTCCCACAAAATTTCAATGTCTACAAATGCCCTTGCTTCAAGGCTTGTCGGAGTGTAGACTTGATGAAACTCAAAGACGAGACTTGAAGTACTCATTCTTCCACCTTTGCAGGTTCAGTTTTTCACATTTGATTTAGGAGAGAAGAGATGAAGGGTAGATTTGGTCCCATTGGGCGTGCCAATTTGTTTCCAACAAATTTTAGACATATGGAAAATAAATAAACCATACAAATAAAATATGAAGAAACATAATTTTATTAATCAAGATAGATAATTGGTACAATTCTGTTGATCCCTTGATTCTACTCTCCTAAGATTTATCCATGAATCCATGATTCGAGAATCGTTAGTGGCGTATTTCTCGAACTAGGATGATTTAGATTTGACCTCTCTATATGAATAATCCGTAATTTGTGGAGTATTCGAGATCTTGATCTCTTTATGGAATTTTTGAGATGTATTTTAAGATAATTTAGTACCTTTTATATAAACATAAACTAGGGTTTAGGGTTGAGTAGCCTCCAAGAATCCTAATTAGAGTTGAACACAATTTGTAGAGTCCCAACTCGAATTGAATGCATCTTGTAGAGTCCCACAAAATTTCAATGTCTACACATGTAGTACAACATATACATCAAAATCAATATATCTTACTAAATTATGAATCATATTTATTGAATTCATATATAAAATAAATTAATTATACGTAAAGTACAATATACGTGTATGATTCATTGTAATATATATTTTTGTTAAGTGATTTATTGTAAAATAAATTTAAAAATGCAATGACTTAAGGTAAAAACAAATTCATTATGTGCATAATGGTCATTGTTAATAATTAAGCATTATTCATTGTATCTTTAGCAAAAACATTCAATGAATGATTGTGAGAGTATAAACTGCATAAGCAACATAAGAAGTTTCTTGAAATCATATCTAAAAATGTTTTCTTATTTAAAAGGTGTCAAGAAACAATAATGACATATCAAATATGTAAAACATCATGTGAGTATAACAGAGAACATTCTACACGCACTTAAAATTTTTTTTTAGCTATAGCAACACAAAAACTTCTGAATGCAATAAGAAAAATTGGAGATGAGCTTCAGCTAAATTTTAATTTCAACAAACAATAAAACACAATAGAATCATATTTCATTAAATTGTCTTTGAAATATTTATACTTTTAGACAACTATTAATTTATAATATTAATGGACCATATATTTACATAGGGGTCTTCTGAAAATATGTAATCTTATTGAAATTTGTAATTTTTTTATTGGCATAAGTTGAGACTGGAGAAAACTATTATCTTAGATAATTATTAATTATCGAGTATTAATCTAGTGAATTTTAATAAAAACACTAAGAAATTCAAAAGGTATAAATATCATTCCTTTCACCCACAACCTTTGGATCATGGATCCGCCTCTAATCGTTTAAGATATATAAATAAAAAATATTAAAAATATTTGATTAGTGATTTAAAGTGGTTAAATTACAAATAGTATGAATTTAGAAGTGAAAGTGATTGTCTTCACTTGACGCTTTTTTCTTTTCACTTTTCACGAGTCAAGCAATGTAACTATAGCTAATAGAACTAGAGAGCTAGGGCAAAATACTTATAGCGAGTAAAAAATGATTTTACTTGGGTGTTTATAGTAGAGGACAATCAATCCTCTAACTATAAGCTACCCTCCTGGCCACTCTACAAAACACCTTAATATATGCGTACTATTTGACCTACAAAAATTCATTCGAAAACTATATGATTATGCATAAAAAATGGCCAGACAAGTAACTAATGAAGGAGAAAATTTACATAATAGCAAAAATTTAAATCAAAATAAATAAATAATATAGTCGTTGTTTCATTTATTTTTATTTTGCAACAAATGTTACAGGATTTTTGCTATTCAGCTAGGCGTACACATATAAAAGAAAATAGAAGATACTCCCTTCGTTTCAAAAAGAATGACCTCCTTTTCTTTTTAGTATGTTTTAAAAAGAATGACCTCTTTCTTTTTTAGTAACAACATTCCACGTGGCATGTTTAAGACCACAAGATCAAAGGGCAATTTTGTACATTTGACCTAACTTTAATTTAGGACCACAAGATTCAAAAATCTTATTTATACTCTTAAACTCCGTGCCAAGTCAAACTAGGTCATTCTTTGTGAAACGGAGGGAGTATTTCTTTTTACAAATCCCTTCGCTATCTTTTCTCTCCTTACTTTCTTCAATTTCTCCTAAAATCTCTCTCCACATCATTTTTTTTAATTATATAGAGTTCCCACTGATACAATTTTTTAATTATATACAATTTTTTTAGTTATAATATATAGTTCCACTAATACAAAATTATATATATATATTCCACTAATAGATATATTTATATACAAATTTCACTTATACATATGTATGCATATACAGTTGTCAAGTCTAACACAAGGTAAATACACATACCTATTTACAACTTATACAATTTTTATTTATATACAAATTTCACAGATATATAAGTATACATATACAATTGACAGTCAAGAAGAGAACATACATATACCAAGTTAATATCACAAAAGATCACTCAACTTTGAGAAATTATCTAATAAACTCATTAAATTTTATTTTGTATCAATAAAATCACTCAACCTGGGTATTTGTATCAATAAAATCATACAACTAAATTTGTCATTAATTAAATACTATATGATATTCTTTATATTGATTTACATGCAATTAGATAAAACCCAATTTCAAAAATTTGTATATGACATAATACGTAATAGGGAAATAGGTAAAAAATACCCATTAATTTTGGTTTATTGTTTGACTTTACGATCGCCGTTAAAATAAAGTTGAATTTACCACCCCGTTACTAATTTCACAAAAATTATCCCTCATTAGACGGAATTTCCATAATTGACCCAAATTACCCGATATTTTTAAAAATATATATATATTTCGTATTTTAACCCGGTTAACCCAATTAATCAAATGCCCCTATTACCCATTCTCTCAAATTTTCTTTACCCATCATTTCTCTTTTTCTCCATCAGAAACTAAGTCCAAGAACAATCATTTCATTCATTTATGAAAGAATCGATCAACAGTTTATTCAGAAGCTAAGTCCAACAGCCTTTCAAGTTTGTTTAGGTTTTATTCTGCTGGATTTTTCTTACATGATGAGGATATATGTCGCCATTTTTATGGTGTGAAGGATATTTATGATAGTTTTGATGTAAAGACATTGAATTTCGTGTTGATGAAGTGCTTGATAAGATAGAGAGTTTGCAAGATAAGATTGAATAGATTGTACAAGAGATGGAGAAGAGCAAAAATCAGATAGAAAAATGAAGTATTCCCAAATTGGAATACAAGAAGTTCTTGGAAGAAGAGGTGATTAAGCCTTTATACTCTGCTCATATTGCCCTTAGGCAAATTAGAATGCGTAGAGTTGAGTTGACGGAATTGGAAATGCGACTATTAAGGAACATTCCTTGATTAATAACTTTGTGATTGAGGAGATCCGAAAGTATATTACCCCAAAGGAGAATAGACATAAGAAGGTTAATATTTTTTCAGAGAAATGAAAGAGAGATACTGGAAGAACAATAGAGGATCATTCTTGGACTTAGCTTATGAGGGAGAAAAAGAGAGACAATGGGTAAAGAAAATTTGAAAGAATGGGCAACAGGGCATTGGGTTAATCGGGTTATTGGGTCAGACATTGGGTTAAAAATAGAGAATAATTTTTTTATATAAAAAATTCGGATAATTTGGTCAATTTTGGAAATTCCGTTTAATGAGGGATAATTTTGATAAAATTAGTAACGGAAGGGGTAAATTCAACTTCATTTTAACGGCATGGGTAAAGTCAAACAATAAACCAAAGTTGAGGGATATTTTTGACCCTTTACCCTACATAATACCCAATTTCAATAAAAATTTAAATATCATATATAAAATTGGGCGTAGAAATTTTCAAAATGTCATTATTTTGTTATTTAAGAGGACTCATTGTCAATACTTTCATTATTTAGTAAAAATGTCACAATTTTAGTTTATTATATATCTTTTTAATCTATTTTCTAATTGTTTAAATTGAAAGAAGACAAATATTTAAAACAGAAAGGAGAAATTAAGGGGAGAGAAAAAAAACTAAAGATGGAAGTATTGCTTAAAACTCTCATCAGTTACAAATAATCAAAAAATTCAAAAAAACAATCGACACTCCCAAAATCTGATGAATTCTCTCAACTTTTGATTTTCAAGATTTTCATACAAATTCGATGAGATAATTGCTTCTTCCTTATTCTTTTTCTAATTATTTATAATTGATATAATTGTTAATCATATTCTGTTTTCATATATTTGAAATTGATATAGTACGAAAAAAAATTGAAAGTGTAATTGAAAATAATTGTAAAGCGTAGTATTCAGATTTCGTATAATTTTAAAAAAGTAGTTTGTTTCCGTCCGTTTTTGTTTTCGTCCGTATTCTGTTTTGGTTGTAAATTGTATGAATTATGGATAACGTATAACTATTTGAATAAGTTGTATTCCTTAACGAAACAAATATGATCAATGTATGTATGTTGTAAGCGTTTGTTCTTAAATGGATACATTTTCAATATTTATTTTGTATATGTATATGTTAAGGGACTTCTGTGAAATATGAAAAATTACTATTGTGAATACAAAATGAATTTATGGATATATACTGACAGAATACATAATACAATATACAATTTCAAATCTATGGATACAAAAATACAATAAAACTATGAAATACAAAAATATATACTGACTAAAACATCAACAAAATTCAATATACACTTCCAAATCTATGAATACAAACAAAATTAAAACTATAAAATACAAAAATAAATAATAACTACAACAGAATGAAAATTCCATATACACTTATCAATCTATTCGATAATAGTAAATACACAATCAAACTTATAAAATGTGTTACATTGACATAACTTATACACAAAAAAAAAACAGAACACAAAATACAATAAACATATTAAATACAAAAATACATGCTAACTATAACAGTGAATACAAAAAACATTAAAACTATGAAAATACAAAAAAAATAATAACTATAACAGGATGAAAATTCCATATACACTTACAAATGTATTCGATAATAGTAAATACACAATCAAGCTCATAAAATGTATTACATTGACAACTAACACACACAAAAAAAAAAAAATACAATAAATATATGACATTTTAAAAAATTTCCCAATACAAAAATACATAGTAACTATAACAGACTAAAAATATATGACATTTTAAAAAATTTCCCAATACAAAAATACATAGTAACTATAACAGACTAAAAATCCATATACACTTTCAAACGCATTGTAACATTTATTTTTTTGAATCTTAAGAATTACTAAACAAATTAAACTAAACATGCAATACACAACACATGCAAAAAAAATAAATACCTCTTCTCCAAAAAATTGGTCTTCTTCAACTTCATGGTTACGAATTTGTGTGGGATTTTGCACAACTACGGATTCAGGCATTTTTCCCCGTCGTATATCCTCCTTAGATTTAGAAGCGGAACCTACATTGTTGTTTATTTCTTGAGTGAAAAAAAAATTAAACGATGAGAACTCGAAAGAACTTAGATTATTTTGTCCAATACCTCTAGTAACTCTCTTGAAAGCGTCCATTGAAGAGATAATTTTGTATTATGAAACCCTAAAAATTGTTTTAAGAACAACAACAAAACAAAAAAAAACAAAAAAAAACACGAAAATCAGTAAGTAAATCAATAAGGAATATGAAGAACATAATACCCAAATCAATGTGAATCTTCAAATCAAACCTTTAAAAGTAATTAATTGAGAATGATAGAAAATAGGAAAATTCGAGATTCTGTGGAATTGATTTTGGAAGAATGTTAGAGAGAGAAAATAAAAAGAAGCTTAAGAAAAGAGAGAATAAATCTGGGGAGTTGATTATGAATAAATATAGAGAGAGAAATTGATAAGGTTAATAAAAGAGAGATGAGAGAGAAATTAATAATGTTAATAAAAGAGAGATAAAATTTAAAATATCATTAATATCTATCCAATTACATAAAAATAGGAAAATGTGTAATCTATGAGAGAGAGAAAAAAAGGTGTAAATAATGAGAGAGAAAATATTAATAATATCAGAATAATTATTTATTTTTAAAATAATAACATTTTTGACATGTTTACTAAAATTATTAAAGTATGGATATTATCACTAAATAAGTTGTTTTTTTTGACTAGTTAGCTAAATTTCCCTTAATTTATTTATATTTTATTTTGAAATTTTTTGTTAATTAAAAGTAGTTCAAAATTTACACAAAATCCGAATTACCATAACAAATAAAATAGGGATAATTGTATATAATAGCAAACTAATAACCTAAAATAAATGGAGTAGCTAGGTTTTGATTTAATTGTGCTCCATAGCAAACGTTTGCAAAAAATTGCCAGGTGCCTCTTTCTCAATATCTCGCTCGCCACTCTCCTCCAGTCTCTCCCTCACTTCCTCACTTTTTATACAAACACAAGTGTATAAAAATTGTTTCGAATTGTATAAAGCAGAGGAAATTGTATAAATACATATATTTTTGTTCCCCTCTTCCAGATCTCGCTCGCCACTCTCCCAAATCTCGCTCGCCACCCTCGCCTTTCTCACTTATACAAACGGAAACGAAATGTATAAATTGCGTGTATAAAGCGTGAGAAAATTGTATATACACATGCAAGTACATATATTTTCGTCCTATACACTTATAATTATACAATAAAAATACTCCCCTGCCCGATTTCTTTTGCCTTTCTCTCTTTCTCGTTTTATACAAATTTCAAATTGTATCTAATTTCTCTCTTTCTCGTTTTATACAATTGGATTCAATTGTATATTCCCTGTCAAGTCTCTTTTGTCTTTCTCTCTTTATACAAATTCAAATTGTATATAATCGTTCTATACACTTATAATCATACAATTCGTTTTATACACTTCATTTTTATACAAGTCTCTGCCCAAGTGTCTTTCTCTTTCTCATTTTATACACCTCGTTTTATATAATTCGCTTCAACTGTATATGTATAGCGAATTATACAGTTTCTATGTTTGCTATGGAGCACAATTATGCAAACTTTGCTATAGCATACAAATATAAATTTTTTATTTGCTATATGTGAAAGTTGCCCAATAAAATATGACTATAGAGTACAAATAACAAAACTATAACTATAAATATGATCTTTGTTGTTTCCGAGAATTTTCTTTTTAATGAACCTTCCATATTTGGCTATTTGTACACTTGTAATAGCTACCATCCCAAGCCCATGCCCAAGCCCAAGCCCAAGCCCAAGCCCAAACGGCGCCATAGCCGCCTACCTTTCTTTCTTCCCGCCTTTCAGTTTCCACATTTTAAACCCTTATATACTCCCTCTCTTTCTTATCTCCAAACAACACAATCCTCCTCTTTCTCTTTCTAGGGTTTCTAAGAAATACTATCCAAGTTTTTTCAGCTCCAACTATGAAATCCTCCATGAGAACCAGAACTTCCAGATCTGCAACCCCATCATTTCACACTTTCTTGAAACCAGGTGCACTTGCCCAGCTCAGATACTCCAAAATCTCTGCTAAATCAAGGTTGAAAATTGCTCAATCTTATCAGCACATACCCCTTTCGGTGATACCTTCATCCCCGCCTTTACCAACCATGGAAAGCCTTCCCTGTTTCAATTCATCGATCCGGATTCGCCAGCCTCGGTTTATCCAGAGAAAGAAGCTCAGCGCCGTTGCGCCCATTTTTTCTGAATCCAATTCTTGATCCTTCAGTTGGTGAGACGCCTTCACTTTGAACCCCGGTCTGCTGTTGATCTAATGTGGGTTTCAAATTAGTAAGTTATAGTGAAAAAATATACATAAAAAGTGTATCTTTGTTAGATCGGGAGTTCTTTCTCCCCTTTAAATTTTTAATTTGGTTATTTTCTTGGGCTAGTTTCGGTGTCAGTAAGTGGGATGGAGATCGTTTGCAGTACATTCTCTTTTCATTTCAACAAACAAAAGATGTAGAGATATACAGTTCATATGAATAAAGAGATCTACATAGTTATCTTTTCTGTCTTGAATGAGTTTCCCCTGGCCTAATTTAATGTCCATCAGTTACTTTATTGCAAGTATTGAGTTATGTTTCAGCAAAGGATATTGGATTTATTGAAGTGATATTTCTTTGTATGGAAAATACTTTATGGTTGTGCAATTATTATGTGTTGATGCATTTGTGGCCATAATCAGACTTGTTGGGAGGCTCTGTTTAATCAATCCTTTTGGTAAATATTCAATAGTAATCTATGTTTCCCCACTAAGTTTGGTTACTCTGTGCTCATAACTACCCATTACATGCTGATTTTGCTTCTTTTAATAGATTAACGAGTAAGTTTTCCCTCAAAATTGCTTATCTTGCTAATGTTCTCAGTATATTGACTGCTGATCAATGCCTACATGATTTAAGTATGTAGCCTTTATATTTATTGCCTACATGAATTACATGTTTGTATACCATTTTGGGTATCACTGTAACAGTAATAATGTTTTATGTCAAGTAGAGGCTCTAAGCTCTGCTCTGGATCTCAGTTTCTCTGTTGTGATTGAAGTTTTTGTAGATTATTCTTACTTGTTCCAGTGGAGTCACTTAGTAACTCTCTTCTACCCATCACTTAGATGCATGTTTGTATACCATTTTGGGTATCACTGAAACATTAATAGTGTGCTTTACATCAAGTAAAGGCTCTGTGCTCTGTTCTGGATCTCAGTGTCTCTGCTGTGATTGCAGTTTTGGATATTATTCTTACTTGTTCGTTGGAGTCACTTAGTAACTCTCTTCTACCCTTCACTCAGAGTTGATAGTTCCATATCAACATAGTTTACTACAATTCTCTTGTTCCTGACCCTGAACATGAGTTAAAAATGGGATAAACCTTTCTGTTTGCCCTGTTTTGCTCCAAATATATATTTGAGGGGACAAAATGTACATGATATATTATGTTCTTCTGGACCTCCATATCTGCTGTTAAGTTCATTGATAATTGGATCAATCTCTCAGTTTCTAGCTTGATTTTTATCCTGTTTGGCTCTAATGAGTATAGAGTGATAAATGTTATGATTGTGGAGATCTTATTCATCTGAAATTCTAGAGATTTGTGTCTTTGCATAGATCAGAATTCAGATGTGACATTTTTGCTTTCATGGATTAAACATTTTGCAGCAAGCATAAACTGTGTAGTACCCAAGTTTCAACTGATAATGTCTTTCCATTTTGGTATGTTTCTTTCATTATAGGTAAAAGATGTATTGGTTGTTTAGCTTTAATTGCAATCTGATGTAGCAATGACAAGTTAACATAGGATTCTAAAGCTTCTTGCAGAAGTAAGATTAAGAAAGTTATTTGTCATTTTCTATTCACACCCCCTTCCCAAATCCCAAGCCTGCCTTTGAACTTGTTTTATGAGTATTACCATGTGCGGGAGGAATCTTATAATTGAGTATTTTTAAGTTTGAGCTTGACACCTTCTCTTAAATAACTTTAGTGGTGTGGGTTCTTTATCTTCCATTATGATGGACTATCAAGTATCTTACCGGAGTTCATCTCCAGACTCTGCTTCTGTCCCACATTTAGGCCCATGGTAAGTGATACTGGTATCATCTGTCCTAGATTGCTTCACACCTCTCGCCTATCAAAGTTCTGCTAAAAAAACCACAATGCATGAAAATTTTCTCTTTGAATCATACACCTATTGCTGATTTGATTATTTCTACATGACTTTGAAAACGTGTGCTGTTTTGTGGTGTTATTCTGGTTCATATGGAGAAGAGTTGTATGGCATCAGTCAGCACTAAAATCAATTGTATAGTGTATGCATATTGTGATGCGCACCTAGAAAATGCAATTGCACCTTCTGTTTGAAATGCCGGCTAATATTGCATGATTTTGTATCATATGTTACATAGAGAAAGCTGCAGGGAACACAAGGCAGTTATTGAAGCGCATTAGTCAATTTGCTTAATTCAAAATATCTATGTTTTAGAATTTATACTAAGAAGGAAATGTTTTTTATTAAAGGTAATGCTTGTGTGTTCTCTACCTCCTCAGACTTTATTGTGTGGAAGTGGAACTATTAGATATGTTGTTGTAATAGCAATAATGAATTTAGAAAGATAATGAGTGTTAATACTTATTTTCTATTTCCGAGTGTTCGGTGAATAATAATAAAAAATTATCCTAGAAATAACATATAATTTAGGTAAATGCTACTATGAAATGTAGAGATGATAAGGCAGGGGTATGGAGTGCTGGGATGAAGAGCGTGGAGGGGTAGGGTAAAGATGAGATATGATTATGATATACTTCATTTTGTTTTCTTCTGAATAAATGATTCTTTATATCACTTTGCAGATCCACTAAAGAAGTTGTGTGTTCGACACAACAAACTTTACGTTTATACGTGAAAAGAACTACTTATTAAAGAAAAAAATATTTTAGAAACTACCCAATCAAATCTAAATTAAGTTGTTTTTATTTTCTCAAGCATTCGAATATATCAATTGAGAATAATGTGGATTAGTGATGTTATAGTAGTTGATGGTGATGACCATTGTTAGTATTGGTTAATGTCAGTAATTTGTGATGACAATTAATAGTAGTGGTGAATGATAGTAATATCTAATACCTAATGATAGTGTTGAATACTGACAATATATAGTAATGATCGAGAAAAATTCTTGGTAATTTTGATAACTATTGTAGTGATTTTCATAAGGAGTGAATAGTAAATAGTGACAATAATTAGTACGGTATATAGTAATGATTGATGTTAATTATTGGTAATTTTGATCATTGATAATGATAATGATGGTAATGGATAAACTGTGAGCAACAATATTAAAGTGAATAATGTAGTGGTAATTTCTTTTAAAGAAAAACCATAAATAAATATTTTAATAATTTTTTATTATAAATATTAAACATTCAAAGATTTATTTAAACTTATTGAATAGTTATAAAAAGAAGTAGACTTAATAATTCAAATATAAATTTGTAGATTCAAATATAATAAGATAAACAACACATGTTTATCTCAAAAATAAATTCAAATATGGAAATTAAGTATGAAATTCCCAAAAATGTCGGCACAAAGTTTTCGCCTTTTAGCCGGTCTTTTTTGGTATAAAATTAGTGACCCGCCTACTACCATTTTCCCGCTTTCACAACCTCCTTATTTCAAAAACCCCCCTTTTCCCTTCTTCATCCAAATCCAAAACCGCTCTTCCCCACAAACACAGAAAAAAATGAAATCAAAGATGAGAACCAGAAACTTGAGATCTTCAATGCCGTCGTATTATACATATCTGAAGCCAGGAGCGTTAGCCCAAATCAGGAATTCCAAAATCACTGCTAAATCAAAAGTACTGAACAATCCTAAAACTCTAATTGTGATGAACCAGCAAACATCCGGTTCAGAAATCGAAGTTTCACAGCCAGCACCAATTATGGAGAGCGTTCCTTGCTTCAATTTAAAGATCAAGAGCAACCGCCCTTGCTGCCTTCAGAGGAAGAAGCTCAGTGCAGTTGCACCCATTTTCTATGAATCCAATCGTGACCCGTCTCTCGTTACCATATAATCCGCTAATACAGTAAAGGGGTTTTCTTAAATTGAACTTTTTTTATATTACCTGTTTTATTTTTATTTGTGGGTAAAGTTTATGTGGCTTCTGATGAATGTAAGTAATGTATTTACCTTGAATTGCGACGAAGAAGAGATGTGGATTTGTTTTTGTTTTTATTTACATAAATATAGTGATATGTTCTGCTTTGTTCATGTTTAATTTGAATTATTGTGAGAGGGGATTGTGTTGTTTCATACTTATAATCAGTTGTTAATTGTGTTTAATGCTTCCTTGATGCTAGTTTGATTTATGTTAAATGGATGTAGTGATAGGAAATGCATTTAATGTCACTATGCGTCTCTGTTAACTTGGTGAATTTATTGCCTAGGATTGTAGAGAATACACAACTGCAAAATGAACAATCAGTTGATTCTTTGTCGACTTGATATGGTTATATAATTATAATCAGGTAGTTATGTGAATTCATGGTAGGTTTCATGCATATTGATTACTTCTGGTGCTTGATAAAGTTGTGCAAATATAATCATGCTCTTATTGAATGGTTTCTCTTCAAAGTATTGCAACCTCTTCATGCTTCAAGAATTCAGGATAATATGGCCTGAGGAATAGAAGTCTTTAAATTCATAAATCTGAGCATAGAAGCAAGTTCGAAGGAGAAGCATATGCTCTGCCATACTCTTCATCAAACATAGTTTCCCACTAGGTTATCCAATCTCCTGCCAATTTAGTTAATTTATCATCTTTCCAGAAGTTGAAATGGATGGAGGCTGACATCTAATCCTATGTGAGCCTTCTCCCATAGTGGAATGTTAACATTTTCAGAAGAGAGCAAATGAGAGCAGAATGTGGGCGATCTCTCCTTGGTTGACAAACTATGAAGACAACTATAAAAACATTAGTGATTAGTTAATACTCCCCTAGCTTAAATAAAGAAGGCAATGTACAAATACTTATGGTAGATTCCTCTAGAAGTTATCCAATTGTTAATTTGTGGAAAAACATTTAGAGCTACCCGTGGAGATAGTTTTCTTAAGAATCTTTTCACTAAATAAGAAACTTTAATACTGAAGTAATGCATAATGATTTCCTTATACTCCTAGTGTGTGTGTGGGAGCAACATGGCAAGACAGGTTTCATTGCCCCTGGCCTTAAAGGCATTTTCTTGTGTAATGACCTTGTGAGGAAAGGATTTCATGGTTTGTTTCAGTGTTTGAATTTTCACATTTTACTTAAATATCTTAACTTCATAACTTTGGCTTCGATAATTCTAACTTCTTTTATGCAAATTTTGATGAAGTTAGATTCCATCTCCTTTTGTTCTATATAGACACACAGATCTAATTAGAAAGTCATTACATTGTTTTCCACGGTGGTGAAAGTTGAGCAGCACTCCTGAATTTCCAGGCAGTTCTTACTCTGTTTTTGACATTGATCACATTCTGTTGATCCAGATAGTAATTACTATGCTGTAGTAGCATCGGCATATACATTATAGTCAGCCACCTGCTCTCCAAACGTTTATTTCCTTAGTAATAACTGTTCCGGATTTAGTTATCAGAGAATAACCCTCGTACAATAATCAGTTGCATGCCAATTGAAGGGAAAAGATTGGAAGAAGGATCAAAAGTTGAGCTTTACTAGAACAAGGATTGACCTTTGAACAGTTCTAAATGGGAGAGAAATCACTCTGGCATGATTCAACCTTTCGCTAAAGAATGTTCCTACATCATCTACCAATAAATAGAAGAGACTAAGGTCAAAGATGAAGTTCGCAATGTATACTCATCGTCCTATCGAATCTCATAGCAGATCATTTTACAGTGGCTGCAGATTTATCACCAAGGCTAAGAGAAGGAAAATCCATGAAAACTTAAGCCAGATTCTAAAAGTGATTGATGAAATCAGTCTATTCTGCTAGACTTGTGGTGTATCCATATTTAATCTATGTATGTATTTCTTGGTGAAACTATAAAGACAGGATACACTATACTATAATATGAGTGCTTTAGCTGGTCTATACAGTTTGACACTATGAAGTAGAAAAGCTATACGAGGGATTGAAGATTTCAGGCTTTCAATAATTCATGTTTTACAAATATAGCAGAAAAAAATTGACATACAAATATAGGTTTGGTCTGGCCTTGTGTACAAAATATAATGTGGTTCTCGTCTTGTGCACAAAGTCTGTACGATGTTGAGAAGCATAAAATAAAAATTGTCTAGACTTCATTATTGTACCTACAGAGAAGCACAATTGCAGTTGATATGCTTAAACCAAGGCATCTGCTCCAGCAACAATCTCCAATATTTCTCCGGTAATCTTTGCCTGACGCTGTCTGTTGTACGCTCTAGATAGATTCTTCTTCAATTCAGATGCATTATCTGTTGCACTGCTCATGGCACTCATCCTAGAAGCAAGCTCACTGGCTAATGACTCCTGCAATGCCCTCAGAATTTGACTGTTCAAGTAAAGTGGCAGCAAGGCATCAAGAATCTGAACAGGGTCCTGCTCGAATTGCAAGATTGCTGAAAAATCAGTTGTCTTAGTCCTCATGACATCTCTTTCCACTGTCAATTTCCCTTCCTTTGTTGTCAACCTAAAGAACTCATCTTCCGCTGCATCAACACAGTTCCCGTTGATGTCACAAATCTCACCCTTTGGTGACAATGGAAGCAGGGTGTGAATGACTGGCTCAGATTTCACTAAAGACACAAACTTTGTGTATAGAAGCTCAACTTTGTCAACCTCTTCACTCACAAAAAGTGAGAAAACATCATCAGCAATGGCCTGAGCATCTTTAGCAGTGGGCAGATTGCTTCCTTCAAGAAATTTATCTACAGGTATGTAAGGCCTGCGGAGGAAATAAGAATTACCCTTTTTGCCAACACTGATAATCGTGTAATCAATGCCAAGAGCTTTCAAATCTCTAATCCTGGCCTCAGCTTTTTTGATGATATAGTTGTTAAAACCACCACAAAGACCACGGTCACCGGTGACAACCACCAAAGCCACTTTCTTGACAGGTCTTACTTTGGTAAGTGGTACATCAATGTCATCTGTCTGAAGCTGCTCATTGATGTTATAAAGTACCTCAACCAAAGTCTCAGAGAAAGGCCTAGCACCCACAACAGCTTCTTGTGCTCTTCTGACTTTAGCAGCAGCCACAAGCTTCATAGCCTCAGTGATCTTCTGTGTGTTCTTGACAGAGTCAATTCGATCACGCAGATCACGGAGACCACATTGAACAGGGATAACTGATGATGATCTTGAGGGGTTTGAAGGGCCTGATAAGTTGTGGTTAGGAAGCTGAAAAGAGCTGACAGAAGAGCGGAAAGAAAGCGCAGAGGAGTCAGAAAGAGATGGTTTTGAGGACACCAACATTGTCAAATTTGAACAAGACATGTTTTTTCTTTAGCTCAGGAATGTGGCTGCTCCAAAGAGGGAAGTGGGAGGGATAAAGATTGGGTTTTGTTTTTGATTCTTATCAGAATGGTGGAAATCTTGGGTGTTTTGGTGGTGTGGGGTGAAGGGAGAAGGAGGGAACGAGAGGTGGAGGGAAGGGGCAATCGGATCAGGTTTAAGGATAAGGATTTAGACCGTTGAGATTGCGGTTGGGAATGAAAGAAAAACTTTTGATTTGCACAGAGTAAGATTTTTTTATTTTATTACTTATAATTTTTTTTTTAAAAAAAATATTGATTCATTTATGACATACCCACTCAATGAAGTGTGTGAAAATTATGATTCAAATATCAGTCCTATTTAAGAGGACAAAATTAAGTAGGTATTTATACGGATAAAAAAAATGAAAATAATGGTTAATGTGTAGTTCAAGAGTAGATTTTATCATTTTCTTTTGTGAAAAATGTTCATGTGTTGGAAAGCTTTTGTTAGTAAATAAAGATATATTAATGCCCCAAAATTTCACAAAGTTGAATTACATGTTTAGACCTTTTTCCTAAAGGTTGTGATCATTGATGAGAATGTTTGCGGTCATCAGTGTAAGGTCTCTCACAGTGACTCAATTGAATGGCTTCTCTGCTCGAATATTCCTCACTTCACTTGTGATTCTAAGATATTTCGTTGATTTTTTTGTGGGAGGAGTGATTTTCGTAGTTCTTTACAAATTTATTTTTTATTTTTATGTCTATTTTATAAGAGTTCTTCATTTTTACACGTAAGAAATTTGAAAAGAGTTGAAAAAAAATTTCTATTCAATTTGTAAGTGGTTATAAAAGATCATTTCTCTCGTTATTTTTTCTACTGAGACAAAATTAGAGTGATTAAGCAGTCGAGTTTTTGCAAATGGCTATTAGTTCAATGTCATAATTGAGTTTTCTTAGGATATAATGTTGCACGATTACTATGATAGTCAGGAGTTCGAAGGAAATAACTAAATCAAAAGGCTAATTTATTGGTTTGTTACACTTAAGAGAATCTTGAAGGTCTGGAAAATGACTCCATTTTTCTTTGAAAAGATATTGTGCTCCTATTTACTTCTCAGATATCTCTATGTTTCACAATATTAGACATTAGTTTGAAATTGTGACATTTTAGCTATTGATTGTTAAATTATACTTCCTAGTTCCTTCAAAAATTAATTTATATGATGACGTTTGATTGAAAAAAGAAAATTAGAAAAGAAGAGTTACTTTTGACACATGTGAAAGGATTTACTATTTTAAACATGTTACATTGTTCTTATATCTTAGATATAAGATCATGTCATTAAGAGTAAATTCAACGTATTTGCCTTCATTTCCTGAGTAGTTTGGAGAACGTACAAATTATATCTGTACTCTAGAACACTAAAAATTGTATAGTATGACAATGTTATTTTACCAATTTGGAGTGACGGTAAAAAACAAATTATCCTTGAACATCATCATACATAACAAACACTTGGAAAACAAAGTAACATTTTTTCACAACAAATGTACTTAAAATACAAAATAATTGTCTGGGCTTCTTATAAAGCCACACCAGAAAGAGCCCAATTTAAAAGATTATGCAATCAATCCATCATGAGAAATTGGCCCTCCATGAATGGGCCAAATGCACAAGAAACCGTATTTAGGATACTTATTTAATAAATGGCCAATTTCACAAAGCTTTTAAGGTTTAACACCCATGATTAACTTCATAATCACGAGACTTAAGTTGAGAATCGCTTGTATATGAGTCTGAAGTTGGGATTGACACGTTAATTAACTGAAATCTAAATATTTGAAGTTAATATATCACACGTGTTGTTCAAACTTTAGTCATTTTGGGTTTAAAGCTAGCTTTTGGTAGCACCAATGTCATACGAATATTTGAAATTCAAGAACTTCTAATCCTTCGATTTTGAAGTTAGTCTTGGACAATTCAAGATCCAAACCGGAGAACACCTCAATGATATCAAAATTTAAAGATCTAATTTGATTCAAATTAAAAGAAAATGAACAAAATAATGACTTGTTATTTAAATAGAAAGAAGCAGAAACCACTTTTTTGTTGTTGTTTGAAGTAAACCTCTTGAGGCCAAGTTTTTAAAACTTTAAAAAATGGTTAGGCTTTTAAATAACGCATGTGAAATGAATATTAAATCTTTATAAACTTATACCAGGTAACCACTTTTATGGCAGATGTTTAAAATATAGTCAAAATTCACAAGAGTAGTTGAAGGATAATCCCAGCATAAAAATCCCATAAAATAATGAGAATAAAATATATTCAAACTTTAACGAAACTGTTGTAACAATCTCAAACTCTAGGTAGAATTTTTTACCCTCTTGAACTATTTAATAGTGTTTTTTAAAGGTATTATATGTGCCCACGTGGACATCATAAAAAATGTATCATTATAAATTATAACTTCTCCACGTGGACACTAGACACATATATACCTTTAAAATATACTATTAAATGGTAACAGGTAATAGATTCTGCCAAAAATTTGAAATGTTACCGTAATTCCGATTAAATTTCAAATATATTTCAAACTCTTTTTGCTAGAATAATTGAAAAATCTCAAGACAAACTTCAATATTTTTACAAATACACTTGGAAACTTGTATAAATTGAACTGTTGCAAGTGAAACTCCTTGAGAAATGGTAAAAAATAATTAAAAAGAGCAATAATATTAAATATAGAATGAATAAATATGTAAATATAAAAAATATTATTGTCGTATTTGAGTAGGGTCAACTACGTTGCGTGAGCACCGAGCAAATGTAGGGCACTTTCATGTCACATCACACCGTCGGTGCTCATTAACCACTTCAACTCAACAACATTTTCAATTAGCAGTGATCGTTTAGTTATTTATCTCCAAAAAAAATTCATGTAATTTATTTTTTTAAATTAATATTATTTATTTATTTGGTATATATATTTTTCACACAGCTAAATTATATGAAATCACGAAATATGTTATGTATATCTAAAGATGTATAAAATTTTGAAAAATTATTTCAGAAATAATAAAATTTTAATTTATTTAAAATGACCTCGTCCATAATGATTTTTAGTGAATAATGCATGTCTCGTTTTTTTGGATAAATCAAAGAGTGAAGACACTGCTTCCTAAGTTACTTAGGGCCCGTTTGGATGGGCTTAATAAAAATAATTTTAAAAAAGTATTTTTGAAAGTGCTGAAACTTATTTTTAAAATAAGTAGTTATTCGTTTGGATAAAAGTGCTGAAGTTAAAAAAAAAGTTGTTGATGTGTTTGGCAAATAAGTGCTGATAAACAGTTTTTTAAATCAAAATGTTTGAAATACCCTTAAAAGTTGTTAACATAATAAAAGTTAATTAATTTATATTTTACAACCATAAATAATTATATTTTGCTATCATTCACATATTTCTTTCTCATCACAAATTATTTATAAGAGAAATATAAACTTATTATAGATTTTAGATATATATAATTTGAATAGATCAAAGAACGATTTAAGATTTATTTTAGTTTCATCCATAGGTAATAATAATTGTCTATCATTCACATATTTCTTTATTATCACAAATTATTTATAAGAGGAATATAAATTTTTATTTAAGTTATATGTGCAACTTATTTGACATTTTAATAATATATAATTTGAATAGATATAATATAATAATAATAATAATATATAAAAATAATAAAGAATAATAAAATAAGTAATAATATATAATATATAATAATAATAAAGAATAATAAAATAATAATAATAATAATAATAATAATAAAGAATAATAAAATAAATTATAATAATAATAAAAAAAATATATTAATAATAATATATAATAATAATAATAACAATAATAATATATAATAATAATAATAAATAAAATAATAATAATAATAATAACAATAATAATAAATAATAATAATAAGATAACAATATGAAATAATAATAATAATAAATAATAATAATAAATAATAACAATAAAATAAATAATAATAATAATAATATATAAAATAATAATAAATAATAATAATAAATAATAATAAATAATAATAATAAATAATAATAAATAATAATAATAATAATAATAATATGAAAATAATAATAATAATAATATATAATAATATATAATATATAATAATAATAATAATAATAATAATAATAATAATAATAAAGAATAATAAAATAAAGAATAATAATAATAAAATAATAATAATAATAATAATAATAATAATAAAGAGTAATAAAATAAATAATAATAAAATAATAAATATTAATATACTAATAATTATAATAAAAATAAAAATAAAAATAAAAGAAATAAGGGCAAAAAGGTAAAAATGTGATCAACTTAAAACAAATTATAAGCTAAAAAAAATAAAAAAACACCCCTACCCCAGCTTTTAACTTTTGACTTAAAATAAATTTTTTAAAACTTAAAATAAGTTATTTTAAGTATTGCCAAACAGCTAAATAAGTGAAAAACCAGCTTTTAAATCAATTTGACCAGCTTTTAAGCTGAGCCAAACAGACTCTATTTTCTTTCTTCTTAATGACCCATTGATTGCCCCCCATGGATTAAACCTTGTCAACCACCATTAATGAGGGCTACTCCTAATATAATATATTCCTTCCGTTTAAAAAAAAATAATTTTATTTCCTTTTTAGTTTGTTTTAAAAAGAATAACCCTTTCCTTTTTTAGCAACACTTTAACTTTAACTTTTCACGTGGCATATTTAAGATCACATGATTAAAGAGTATTTTGGTACATTTGACATAACTTTAAATTAGAACCACAAGATTAAAAAGTTTTCTCTCTTTTCTTAAACTCCGCTCCAAGTCAAACTAGGTCAATCTTTTTGAAACCAAGGGAGTATTATATTATATTATATTATATTATATAATTTAGTAGCACTTGCCATTTAGCATTTCACGTACAAGTGTCCATGCAAATATCATTCCAACCTCTTTGTTTTCTCCTTTCCAATAAAGGATTAAACCACTAATCAATTTCTCATTTCAAATTAGATTTAAACAAAAATTATTGAATTTAAGTCAATTTTGTATTATAATCTAATTTTGGTCTACTTAATTTATTAAACTCTTGACTCTTTTTTTAGTTGGATTCCATTTTTCCTCTTTACTATATGAAAGTAAAGACATTTACAATCTTATACAATTATAAGATAAAGAGGTCTCTTATATGATATTTCATTAACTCAATTGAATTATAATTAATTAATAATAATATCTTAAATATTATTTATTAAATATGTTTTTAGAAGTAATTCTCACTTTTTACAAAAATATTTTTAAAGCCTATAATCTAATACAAATACAAACTCTAACATTATTATGTTTTTGTTACCATAAAAATAAAGTTTATTTAAGGAGGGAAAGCTTCTCTACGTTTGAGGATTGGACTTGAATTATTTAATTAGAGAGAAATTTCTTGGTGGTCTGATAAATGATTAAGACATTTTTAAGATTTATTAATTATTTTTTTAAAAGTAAAATATGAAAATTTATGCATAAATTTTATAAAATAATAAATATTATGATCCATTTATTTATAAAAAAGAATGATGTATAAAATGATAAATATATGTACTATTTTTAGTTTGATATTTTCTTATCTTTAACCGCAGTATCATGTGACGATTCCTCCTACTTTCAAGCACTGTCTTCCGTGAAGACGACAAAAATGGTACGCATAAGAATATCATATACTAGCTAATATACTATAATTTATTATAGGGTAGTGAAATGACTTTATTATCAGTATCTAATTTTTTCTTCAATAGAATCTATAATATAATATATTAATGCTTTCATTTAGAAAAATATTAAATCAATTGTTGGGTTGAATTCAAGACTTGTTTGAAGTGTACGCAATTAGTATTTTATTGAAGCCTAATTAAACTAACAGGCAACATGAAAAAAAACTATAAATAAATTACAAATTCAACTTAAAAAATTGTACAGGACAAAAAATTATAATAAGTAAAATTATATTATAAAATATTATATTGATTTAATTCAACTTAAAAATTAATTATGGAGAAGCAAAATGGTAAGAGACCAGTAGTACATGCCATTTATCTTATCATTCGATGAGCAAATCCCCTCTTAGTCCAAGGAATAATGTTATTAGTAGCGAATTTAGGATTTTAAGACGGTGAACTTTGATTTCACAACAATAAAAAAAAATCCTAAGCACCAACAGAAAGAAGAGTCATTGAGCCAGTTATCTTATTTATTCATTAGATGTTATATATTAATTTTATACAAATATCTTTTAATTTTTATATATACATATATTTCTTAACAAGTTAGTGATGGTATGTATGTGGGTCCGCCCCTGATTACAGTCCTTTGAATCTTGAGTGGAAAGAAAAAAGTCATTTTCTTTGTGGACATTTTAGACACTTTCTTCCCTTATTTAAGAAGGTATCTAAGTGATCATCCAAAGAACAACCTCTACTGACCATTTAGCAAAGAAAAATGGCTACCAAACATCTTTTTTTCTTTGCTATTCTCTTTTTTTCAGCTGTCTCTGTTTTTGCAGAGGAAAATCCTAGCCTTGTAATGGATTATTACAAGGACACTTGCCCTCAAGCAGAAGAAATCATCAAAGAACAAGTCAAACTTCTCTACAAACGCCACAAGAATACTGCATTTTCTTGGCTTAGAAACATATTCCATGACTGCTTTGTTGAGGTACTAAAAAAAATCAAACTTTTTTTTCATTTTTAGATACCCTTTTTGATGATGTTGAATTTACATTTTTTTTTTTATACAGTCATGTGATGCTTCCTTGTTGCTGGACTCAACAAGGAGGATGCTGTCTGAGAAAGAGACAGACAGGAGTTTTGGTATGAGAAATTTCAGATACATTGAGACTATTAAAGAAGCTGTAGAAAGGGAATGCCCTGGTGTTGTTTCTTGTGCTGATATTCTTGTTTTGTCTGGTAGAGATGGTATTGTTGCTGTAAGTTTTTACTTTGTAGTAGATCTGGACTTGTTTATTCATTTTAACAAGATTATATACTAGTACTAATATGTATAATGGTCTTTGTACAATAGCTAGGAGGGCCACACATTCCACTCAAAACTGGAAGAAGAGATGGAAGAAAAAGCAGAGCAGACATTCTTGAACAACACCTCCCAGATCACAATGAAAGCATGAGTGTTGTTCTTGAGAGATTTGCTAACATTGGAATCAACACCCTGGAGTTGTTGCCTTGCTAGGTACTATACATTGAACAAAATTGCTCTCAGTTAATAGTTTGGTCTAAAAATGTTTACTAATTGGTGTTGTTTGAACAGGGTCACACAGTGTGGGTCGAACACACTGTGTGAAGTTGGTACACCGTTTGTATCCAGAAGTAGACCCTCAATTGAACCCAGACCATGTACCACACATGCTCAAGAAGTGTCCTGATCCAATTCCAGACCCAAAGGCTGTGCAGTATGTGAGAAATGACAGAGGCACACCCATGATTCTAGACAACAACTACTACAGGAACATATTGGACAACAAGGGGTTAATGTTAGTTGATCATCAACTAGCAATGGACAAGAGGACTAAGCCATATGTAAAGAAAATGGCAAAGAGCCAAAATTATTTCTTCAAGGAATTTGCAAGAGCTATCACTATTCTTTCTGAGAATAATCCACTTACTGGGACAAAAGGTGAGATCAGAAAGCAGTGTAATCTTGCCAACAAGCTCCACTAAGAGAATCCTGCTTTTGCTTATGTGCTTGTACTCATTATCACTTTTCCCCCTTCCTTTGTGTATGTATATGTGAGGGAGGTAGTGGACAGTGAAAAATGATAGGAGGAATAAGATGGTTTTAATTTCTTGATGTTGTAAGCTTGTGTAGTGGACATGAAAGTGGTGTTGGACCATGTTCATTACATTCCATCTACTGTTTGTAAAATTTCACTATTTTAGCTACTCTCTTAAGTTATGAAGGAGGTGTTAATTTGTTGTTATTTACTATGCAATAGTGCTCATTTTGATGGTTTATTGAACATGATATATTGTTTTCGGTGCCGTCATTTAATGAGAATAGATAAGAGGCTCGTGCAATGAAGTACCAACGGAGGATCAAAAAACTACTCGACCCCATATATTTGCGCTAATCATGTTGTACATGAGCACGCTCCGTAAAATCGAGTATAACGCATAAAGATTCAAATTTTAACAGTGCAATCAAAGATTCCAGCAACTTTAGGTAAAATCCAATGATTAAAAAAAAAAGCATCTTCTTAAAGAAAGTTGAAAAGCAAGAAAAGCAAATTAGGGCCCTCATATATTTGGATAAACTATGGGGGAAATCATTTTTAAAAATTTAAAAGTAAAGTAAAAATAAGTTCCTTTAATTACAATGTCATCACTTACGTCATGGCTGCTAAAACAAATTATTTATAATGATAATATATTGAGGTTCAGACAAAGAGAAAGAGGGCCATGAATGCTGCACAGGAGTGAAGATGGGTAAATGCTACTACTACTCAATATGGCTAAATTAATACCTAACAAAAATAACCAGACAGGTGGCTTGAAAATAAGAACATCATATTCAAGAAATAGATTGGTGTTGTTGACTTTGTTCTATTATCAATTCTCAAGATTTTTTTCTTAAGTTTTCATTTTTGATATTCTTATTGAAATTCAATTCTTACTTTTATATTTAAAATTTAATGAGAAAAGGGTTAAAAATACTTTTTAACTTTAATTTATTGTTTAAATTTACCCTCGCCGTTAAAATAAAGTTAATTTTACCCCTCATCGTTAAAATAAAGTTAATTTTACCCCTCCTGTTATTAATTTCACCAAACTTACCCCTCATTAGACGGATTGACCCAAATTGATCCGAATTTACCTCTTTGACATATTTAATGGAGATTTGGGAGAATGGGTAAATGGGTATAGGAGATTTGGAAGAATGGAGTCGGTTATTTTAAATGATCGGGTTAATGAATTAAAATAAGGAATTGTTTTTTTTTAAAAAAATTCGGGTCAATCTATCTAATGAGGGGTAAATTTTGTGAAATTAATAACAGGAGTGGTAAAATTAACTTTATTTTAACAACGAGGGGTAAAATTAACTTTATTTTAACGGCGAGGGATAAAATTAACTTTATTTTAACGGCGAAGTTAAATTTAAACAATAAATCAAAATTGAAGGGTATTTTTGACCCTTTTCCCAAATTTAAAATCGAAATCTCTGATTCAGCAATCTCATCCATTGCCATTTAGTCATACTCTCCTTATAGGTCTAATAGCTCCCTAGACCAGAACACCAAATATTCAAAAGGTCACTTGAGGAGGATTATTTTGCTTCTTGCTTGTTGACATATAGAAAAAGTATTACTCCCGCTTGCTAATAATAACAACATAGCTCATATTATTATACATTTTCACTTTTAACTTCAAGACATTATATTTGCATTTCACTCCCCTAAGCTCAATGATTAAAGAAAATTGTATGTAATATATATAGATGAAAATGATTTAGAACTTAAGTAGGATGGTCCCTCATTTCACTCCCTAAGCTCAATGATTAAAGAAAATTGTATATAATATATATAGATGAAAATGATTTAGAATTTAAGTAGGATGGTCCCTCTTTCTGATTAGATTGATTTGATTTAGCTACTATTGGACCTTAATTATTAGTAAGTTGCGAAAACTTTTATCACGGATGAGGCACAACTTACACTAAATGTATGAGAGAGTACTTTAGTATTAAATTTGAATTCAGGGACCTACACTTGATTTATTTTCTTTGCCTCTTATCTCACATTTACCCCTATTAATTTATTTTTAAATCAATTTTTATTGAAAACTTTAACCCTTTTTCCCCCTTAGTTGAGAATTTTACCTAACTACTTCTTTTTTAAAACAAAAAAATATATTCTTAATACACAAA
>CM040619.1:71173384-71198675 GCA_022817965.1 Solanum lycopersicoides | reverse complement strand
TTGAACTAATCTATTCTTTTCTTATTATGGTCATAATTAGATGATTTACTTTTTTTTAATTTATTTTGTTGATTTGATGTTGCGGCCGATAATACATTATCCACGTTTCAGATGTTTAGTTCTTGCCTTTTTGGTGTGCAGGGGTGTCAAATATTCACATTTATTCTGAATGAGACAATTATTCTCCTCGTATAATCTTTGCATAAATCTTACCTTAAAAGTTGATATTTTATTTCATTTCAAGATTTTTTTTCTTCAAAGTACTTGTCGTTTAAAATAATTCTTTAGCTATTTATGTGATTAAAAATAAAAAAAATATTTTTTTTTAAAAAAATTAAATAATTTTTATCATGAAAAGAGTGTTACACAGATTGCAATAGAGATAGATGACATTTAACATAGTATTACTTCCAAATTTCATTAATTACCACACTAGTACCTTAGTCCACTGAAGCACTTTCCGATTAGACTCTCGTGATGATGGTGAAGACATGAATTAACATCATAATAGCAAGTTGAGCATCTTAGATGGAAATGAAAGAAAAGATTAAAATAGATATATACAATGATATATGTGGAAGATATACATGAATATACAAACGAAAATTCTGTACCAAATTTTAATGACAAAAAAACAAAGAGAAGTGGTGGAAGAGGTGTTTATAAGCAACGAAGATGATGGAGAATTGATAATGGTTAGGATGACAATTATTTTTATTTTTATTAAATAAAAACAAATACTACTAATAAAGGTCGAGCTATTTTATGTGCATAATTGACATACATTGCCAAATTGTCTTAATACTCACTTCTATCCATTTTGACTTGACACATTTCTGAAAGAAAATAATATATCCAATATTTGAATTTAACATTCTAATTTTTCTAAAAAAACATACAGTTTCTACGATTATTTATTTATGAGAGTAATAAATCTTAGTGTCTGTTTGAATGGACTTATAAAAAGTGAAGTGACTTAGAAATCAAAGTTAAAAGTCATAAATAAAAGATATCCTACTTTTGACTTTTAACTTATTTTAAAACCTTATTAGCCTAAAATAAAGGCTTAAAATCATTTTTTAACTTTTCCAAGCAACTTAAAAATTGAAAGTACTTCCAAGCCAAAAACACATAAAATAAGCATCCAAACGGCACTTGTTCTCCTTTCTATTTAAGGTAAAAATGAAGAGAGTAGTTCTATTACGAATAATCATTTTGTTTCCTACCAACTTAAACGAATAAAATCATAAACGTTTAGCTATTTGGGGGCATGAATCATTAAATTGTAACGAGGATAATTAGCACCAACAGGAATTTGTCCTCTTTTTTCATCAAAATTATTACTACTACAAAAAACACTTGGAATATGGAAACACTCAAACTTTAGGGTGTGTTTGGAAAAAAACTTGGCAAATAGTGTTTGTTCATAAACTTTGTTATTATTTGGCAAATATTTTTGGCAAATATCCCAAATTTTCAAATACTAGTTTTTTTTAGTATTTGGGACAAATCTCATTATTTGGGATCTTTTATTAAAAGTTGAAAGTTTACCCCAAACTTTTATCTTTTACAAAAACACCCTCTATAGTTGTTGCTTACGTTGTATTACATAAATTTTTAACATTAATTTCAAAGTAGTGATGAAATATTCGGTGAACGTGAAATGATAATATGATTATTGATGAAAATGATGAATAATCGGCTCAAGATAACAAAGTCATGTATTTTGTCTACCTCATGATGTATGAAATGATGCTTGTTGTACTCACTCAAAATTACCACATTGCTCTAGTGTCATGGACACTATTTGTTATTGTTGTAACAAAGATCCAATTGACTTGTAATACAAACTTATGGTTAGTTTTGAAAATTTTAAAACTTATGTGTATATATCATATTTTTCTAAAAAAATGAAATATATTTCCCAAATATTATGGCCAAATACATGGTAAAAATTTCACCCAAATAATATTTGCCAAGAATATTTAAAAATCTATGATCAAACGCTAGCTTATTTTATTAAAAAAAAATTGGTGGACCTTTGTATTTTTTTGTTCTAGTCTATTGATGCATTAATATTACGCCTCAATCAATCTCTTACAACATTATGTATGTCTCCTATAAAATAGTTACTTTCTCTAGTTTAAAAGGTAAAAAAATAATCAAAGACAAAATAACTCCTGTCGAGGTGATTATTTTTGATAAATATTGACGTCGTTAAAAAAATTAAAAATTCCTAATTTATCAGTGATTTTATTTTTAAGACATTGTACTTATTATATTCAACATATAATAATATTATAATAGTGTGGACAATTATAGGGAGTATATTATTTTTAACATTTTATTAGTTTCTTCTATAAATAAAATTATTCATACTATTAGCTTGTATTTTGGGTATCCAAAGTTGGAAAAATGAATTTTGCGTATGAGACGAATTTGAAAAAAACTAGACGTGCACAAAAAGTTAAGAAGAAGAAAAATGAAACATTATGGGGTTGGCGTATGAGGACAAAAAAACATCACACACTCAGTTTAGGAATTGTCAATCTTTTATGTTTATTAAATTCAACTCCATAAGTCCCACCACCCTTCTCTGTTTTTCTTCTCTCCCCTGTTTCACACTCATTCATATACACACTTAAATCTCAGCGACTGCAATTCTACAAACTCTAAATGGGTTAAAGTTTTCTGTTGACAAAAAAAAAATGAAGATTACAGATGGGATTGCTAGTTCAATTGATTGTGATCACAAGCTGCACCACCGCCGGAAGAAAACAAAAACTCCGGCGGCCGGAGATCGGAGGAAGGTAAAGGGTGAAAGTGGATCAGCCTCAGCCAATCAATTCTTAGTGAGCAAGTTTAATAACCCTCCGATGGAAATGGAATGCAGAGGATTTGAGTTTTTTAATGGTGGGACAAAGATGGGTGTTTCTTCCAGAAAGCTCGCCGCTGGCTTGTGGCATTTGTCGGCGGAGTTCGACTCGGCTGGTGGCGGTTGTGGCGGCGTGAAGCGGCAGTGTGGTTCGATTCATCCGGTAGGTTTTCGGTGTGATTGAATTAAATATTTTGTTCTTTGTTTTCCATACGTTGTTTGATTGTTGGGGGTGGGTGGGTAGGAATTGAATGTGCTGCATAATTAGCACAAAAAAATGAAACTTTTAAGCACTTAATTTTAAGTCAAAGATAACAAAAATAAGTCATAAGTAATAAGCTTATCCAAATAACCTTCCCCTAAGACATGTTTGGGGTATTGATCACCTAATTGTGAGGTTGATCTATTAATAATTGTGAGTTTAATTTTCGCAATCAACTTATAATTTTGCTTTAATCATTCTGTAGTTCATTGCAAAACGATATCCACTATATTTCTGTAATGCAGCTATGGCTTAATTTGTCCTTTTCAGTTTCATTTATGCATCATTCCTTTACTTCAATTCCATTCCTGTTTTACGTCTAATCGTGTCTTCCTTTATCTATTTCATTCTATTTAGATAAGTGGAAGTTCTGTTTTGATTAAAATCCAAACTTTCTGACCATTTGCATGATTATTTTCGTTGTTGTTAGCTCCCTTCTTGGATACCAATCCCTAAATCTGTGGTGGAGGGAGCTACAAAGTGGGATCCTGGCTACTTCAAACGTCCAGAGAAGTAAATCATTCCAACAACCTTGTAAAGCTTTATGAACGTCAACGTACTGCTACTAATACCTCACTTGCTCCTGCCTTACAATTAGTTGAACTAATAAGAGCAAGAATTCACATTGAAGAGCTAGAAGCTGACAGGAGGCGTCTTAGAAAGAAATTCAAACACTTTGCGAGGAAGCTGAATGAAGAAAGAAGCTCATGGATGAGAAAAGAATGTCAGAAGATGCATGATATAGTTGATCGCTTAAAAGATGATTTGAGAAGAGAAAGAAGAAACTGTAAACAGCTGGATATTGTTAATTCCAAATTGCTGGTTGATCTAGCTGATTCAAAGTTATCTTCGAGACAATATATGCATGATTATGAGAAAGAAAGAAAATCTCGAGAGTTGCTGGAGGATGTGTGCAATGAGCTAGTGAAGGAGATTGAAGAGGACAGAGCGGAAATTGAAGCATTGAAGAGTGAAAGTGCCAGACTTGAGGAGGAAGTGGAAGAAGAGAGAAAAATGCTTCAATTGGCTGAGGTTTGGCGCGAAGAACGGGTTCAAATGAAGCTGATTGATGCAAAGCTACTTCTAGAAGAAAAATATTGCTTGATGAGTAATCTTATATCTGAACTTCAGAGCTTTTTGAGAGCTAACAATGTGACTGTGGACATGACTGACTTAATTGAAGTGCAAGTGGTCAAGCAGGTTTTTGACTCGTTGAACATCCAAGAAATAAAGGAGTTCTCCTCAAGCTCTCCAATACTAAATGACATATACACACTTAATGAGGTTCTATTATATGTGAAGCGTCAAAACTGGGAACTAATACCTTCGATGATTATGGTACTCCTTGTCATTCCTCTGCAATTCAAATTGTTGGTACTGAGGTTAGTAAAACATGTGCTATGAACACCAGCAGTGAATGTTTGAATAGCGTTATTGATCACGACAAGAGTTGCAAAGATGAAAGTGATAGAGAAACAGTGACCCAAGTTGAAGGTCAGTTTTCGAATTATACTGTTGGTGAAACTGAGCATTCTGTCAATTGTACTGACCGGGGCAGATATCTTTTATGTGGCAAAGTGAATCATGAGCAAAACACTGGTCAATCTGGTTCTCTGGATTTTGAGACTAGTGACATCTCCTCAGTATTACCAAAAAAAACGAAGAAGAAAGGATCATCCTTTCGCAAGCTTTGGAGATCCTCACTGTCAAATGAGGACTTCTGTAAGACAATCTCAGTCGATGATAGTGGAAGATTTTCAAATGGATCAACATCTAATGTGGATGTTGTTTTATCAGAGAATGTACCAGCTGAAAGAGCACAAGCCTACCAAGATTTTGTGAATCATTGCTGCTCAGGTGGCCCAAGAAATCCACATACCGCTCGAGCCATGAAAGGATGTATTGAATGGCCACGTGGAATACCGAAGCATGGTTTGAAGTCCAAGCTTTTGGAAGCAAGACTTGAGAGCCAAAAATCACAATTGCGCAGTGTGCTTAAACACTTGAATTAGTTGGAGGATGGCTTCAGTTTGCTGCTTTAGGTAATTGTATAAACTTCATGAATCTCATGAACTAGTAGTTTGAATCACATGGTAAAAAGCATCTGTAACAGTTTTGTCTCTTCATAGCTGCCTCTTAAGTATTTCAATGAAACTGTATCCACCCTAAAATTACACGAAATATGTTATTTTCAAATTATATGTGTCATTCTATCATTATCTTATTCTTCGATTGATCTTACTACTGCAGTTATTTCTTGGACTAACATTCTAGTGATGCCTTTACTAATGGAAGTAATGAAAATGAGAGATGTAAGAATTGTGAGGTGAATTCATTCAGTATGGATTTGTCCCCACACATGATTTAAGTGTGGGGGGCACAAAAGATATCCATGTTGTAATAGTATATCTTCTTGTAGACTGCTGAGATGATTGACGAGCAGAATGATATGTGTGGCTGGATGCTGATTGTTTTTACCTTTTGTTCTTGCTTCTGTTTGCATCATTTCTGGTGACACCCATGCCCCAGTCTTTCATGTCTCAGATTACTTGAATTTAGCATATCATTTATTCACAATCCAGGTGGGACACTCTTCAGTACCTACTACGGAATTGCTGAGTCAGTAGAAAAAAATAAAAAATACTCTCTTTTTCTCTTAACATATTTCGAATTTTGAAATTCAAACAAATCTATTCATATATCTTTTAAATACTGTCCTTTTGTCAATCCATAGTCCCATAGATAACTGGGCTTTCTAGAGCTGTCAAAGAAGATCCAAGATTTTTAGTTGATACTTAAGAGTACTGTTACTGTATTGGAAAATTTTCAATGTGGACTAAATATTTAACTTTGAATGTTTGGTTGTGTAACAATTATAGTTGGTAGAAATGACATGGGCCTTTGTATGTTGGGCCTGAATGTATGACTTGGGCCTAGTATGACGATAGAGGAGGAGGAGTGGAAAACTTAGCCTAACCAATTAACTTCAGGTGGCTCATGGATCTGGTCTTCTCGAACATGTACAGATTCAAGGTTTGAACCAAATTTAAACCCATGAAAGATCACTAGCCGAATTGAATTGGTTAGAAATGAAAGTAATTTTTAGGAACCAAGAATAAAATGATATAATAAGGTTCAAACATGTCAACAAACTAAAATGTTAAACCCTCTAATCGAGCCCCACCAAAGCAAGACATCTAGTTATGGATCCGAACTTAATTCTCTAATTTATCATTGATCAGAATGTCTTACTTTAATAGTACTATATATGATAGAGATAATAAATACATATTCGATGAAACATCAAATCAATTAAAAGACAAACAAGCTAAGGATTAAATCACTTTCTAAAAAGTCTAGAATGATTGCAGTGCAAAAGCTATTATTAACCTAACTTAGTAAATGTGGTCAAAAGTATTTCGATTTTTAGCAGAACAATGTGATTAACAGAATATACCAAAAATAGTAAAACAAAAGAAAATAAAAAAATAGTGGCAATTATTATATAAAAATAAAATAAAGCATATAATTCTTATTAAGGTTTATATATGAAGTGGACATTGTCATATGATTAATAATTAATCTAAATAGAATCTTTGAACCTACCATTACGTTTAATTAATTAATTGTTTATGCTGTCAATTCAAATATCGTCTATAGTTTAATATTTATTATTCAAATTCATCAACTAATGCGGCTAAGAAACACAATTTGAACCGTCTATAACATTTTTTATAATCATGAGAAAAAAACAATTTCAGCAACTATTCTAGGATATTTTAAGACCCGTTTAGTGGGAAAAACTTTGAGAAATGATGTTTGGTCATACAATTTCTCATTACTATAGTATTTATTAAATATCTCAAGTTCTAAGATACTAGAAAAAACTAGTATTTGAAAAGTTAATTCAATTAAGCATTGAAGTTGATTAAATTTGATTAGACTAATTCAATATTTTAAAATAAAATTTGAATATCCAAAACTACACAGATGTACTATAACTTGCAAATTATAATATATTGACCAAAATTTACATAATTTAAAATTCAAAAAATAAACTACGTATTAACCCCAACATATACATACATAATATTGTTAACAGAGTGGAAACGGGGTCGAGGAAAATTGTCATTCATCCAAAGGGAAAGTACAGCCTAGCATTCATGTCATGTAACAATCAATTAAGCAAAGAGGAAAGAGGAATAAGATTAGATCGAATTCAAAATTTTAATTTAGATTTTTTAGATTTTCAGACGAGATAACTTATTAAATTTTTAATAAATAACTTGTAAATATTAAGTAAATTTTTTAATATACATAAATAAAAATTACTGAATTTTATGAAACAAATAGTCAATATATTAAAGATCCGTCCCAAAAGTAAAACGTGCTAAAACTGCACATGCATGCACAAGCCAACTTGATCAGGCACAAATAGATTCGGTATCTTAATCTCACGTAGTTAATTTGTTTTTTTCTTAAAAAAATAAAATAAGATCCACCTACAAACTTAACATAACGTTAGTTAACTTCTATATAAAGGCGCTCTTTTTGTCTAATTGATCAAGAATATTATGTCTCTGAATATTAACGGCAATAGCTTAATTACAGTAAAATATTTTAAAAGTAACTAATACTTTTTGTAATTGTCTGTGAATCATATGAAAATTAACTAATATCGATAAAAATTTTAATATATTTTAATAATTATTTTAGCAGTTGGCTTCTCTTGAAATGTTGAATTGGTGTGTGATTATTTGTTTAGAAAATTTAGAATGATTGTTTCTGTAGAATGATCACGCTTGAAAAGACTTGTAGTATAGCTAGGACAAAATTGAAGGAGAAGCAGGTGCTTGGGCATGAGTTGAGATTTGAGCCCACCTATAGTGCCTGGTTACTTTTTCCGTTTAAAAAAGAATAACCTAGTTTAACTTAGAACGGAGTTTAAAAAAAGAAAGAAGATTTTTTAATCTTGTGGATCTAAATTAAAGTTATGTTAAATGTACCATAATCCCTTTAATTTTGTGGTCTTAAACATGCCACGTGGAAAGTTAAAGTTAAAGTGTTGCAAAAAAAAAAAAGGATCATTCTTTTTTAAACAAACTAAAAAATAATAAAGACATTCTTTTTTAAACGAAGGAAATACAATTTAATTTATGTACTGTGTTGGATAAATATCCAGTTCTTCGTCCCCTCAATCTTATCTCATCTTCACCTTGTTTTGGCTACATCACATTATTTGATTCTGACTACTCATTTACCTTCTTTACTCTCATATACATTTATTTATTTATTTATTTCCCCCTTACTGTACTCTTGCTCTCTATCACCAACATTTATTATTTAATGTTTGATATATATATATATATTTCATATCTAAAGTTTTGAAATTAGTACAAGTTACTTTCAGTAAAAATGCTTTTATATTTAAAAGCTTGAACTCACAATCGCTAGTTAAAAACAAAAAAAAGAGTATATCTAATATCATCGTATCACGATCCTTGTTGATTCCATTACGAGCCTTTGAGAATTTATTTCTCAGAACAAATAATAGGCAGGTATAGGGCAATATAAGTTGGTGGAAGTATAGACCATATCACTGTACCAATATATATATTCGTGCAACTTCATAAAATTATGTGTTATTTCTGTAAAAAAAAAAAAAATTATTTAATTCAATATATAGGATGTTTAAAAAAGAATGTCTTCACTACAAAAAAAATGGTGAATTATACGGGAATTTTTCTAGGAATCAGTATGAAATTTTGCAGGAAAATAATTTTGCTATGAATTTTCATACTAATCCCCAGGAAAATCCTCATATAATTTACAGTTTTTAGTGTGTTTCTTATTTTAAAAAAAAGCTCTTAAATTTTTAATTTTTTATTTTCTTGCTTATGTTTAAGATTAAAAAAATATTTTGACATATTCCATATACCATTAATATAATACCAATCAAATCAAATTAAAACTTTTTTTTTTTTTTAATTTCATAAAAGTTAACCTCGAACTAAAACGAAAGAAATTATAATTACTGGAGCAAATCTACTTAAAAGTTATAACAAACCAATGTGCGCATAACTATTTATTTTCATATATGGAATGAATAAGAAGAATGTTGCTTCGTCGATAAGAGAGATTACCCACACGCTTCAGTAAAGCGCGTGTCCGTAGTCTCGTAGATTCTAGAATCAGAGAGGCACACGGGAATTGGCTGGACTCACTGACACTCTGACAAAACCCCTGAAATATGCTCATATAATTACAACAAACCCTTCAAGCAAACTTATAATAATATAATAAAAATAGGCCCCTCTTAATTTTTAATTATTTAGATTAGTACAATAAATCTCTTAAATTAATAAGCAATTCCAACTTTTCACACCTAAAACAGAACATGAACCATCCAACCATAGTACAATCATTTCATGTCTATGATTCACTAGATCTCCTTTATATCAAATAAAATAATAATAGCCATCAAATAATATCAATAAAGATATGTCTAATTTGCTTTAAAATATACAAAGCACCAATTAATTTTAAACTGAAAAGACAGCAATGTCTCCTTGGTCGATGAACAAGTTGACTGTTTAGTGCTTTCTTTAATTTCAAATTATACAATAATAGTTACTATGAAAGTGGATCTTACACAATGTTTTATTATATATGAAAAGAATAATTAAGTGTGATCGATAAATATAAGATAGAGTTTCACGATATCATAAGGTTGTAACATATTTTTTGATAAATAAAAGATGGAATGATTTATATAGTCTTCCAGTTTCAAATTTTATATGTCATATTATCAAAACTAAATTGGTTTCTAAATATCTGATGTTGTAGAACAATAACAAGTCTTTTATTTTATTTTCAAGTCTATCATTCACATGATGATTCAATTAGTAGAGTGTTAATTAAGTAATTAATATTAATGTTTCTTTTTAAAAAAAGAAAAAAAAATAGTTAGACGAATACTCATGTAATATATTATGGCTATTATTTTTTTTTTTGGTTCTGAAATGTCTTAAACGTCAAATAATGTGGAAAAACAAGAAAAAAAGGACTTGAAGATGAACAAATAAAAAGAAGGAAAAAAGGAAAACATTTGCGGTTCACATATGTAGTATCAAATAAATTCAGTAATACTGAATGTGATCATTAATCATATTTTTGTTAATGATGTTAATTTTTCATATATATAAAAAAAATGTGTGTGTGTGATTATATATAGTACTCCATCTGTAATCCATAAGATCACATGGGAATCACTACTAGCTAGAGAGCTACAACAGCATTTCATGAGATTCTGTGCAAAAAATGCCAACCAAAATGTTGTCTTTCTGTCTCTATTATATTAGATTAGATTATATACATACTCATAAATCACATAAAAATTTGACAAAACTAAACATCCTTAGTTGGAATCGTCTTATTAATTGTTTGTCTTAGTAGCTTAGTTGATTAATTAATTTTCTATTTTAGTAGCTTAGTTAATACCTTATTTGTGAGGGTTCAATTTTCCAACATTGTAATTCTCTTCCCTATCTTCAATTTAAAGAAAAAAAGCTAAAAAAATAAATTAAGTTTTACTTATTTTTAGGTTGTGATATTAAAATCGAATATATGGTTGATTGGTGTATTTTTTACTATGTTTTTCTTTTTTTCTCGAGAAAAACAAAGAAATAGAAAGATTTTTAGAAGTTTGATGACCTCCAATAGATAGAGTT
Organism: Solanum lycopersicoides; assembly: GCA_022817965.1. Taxonomy (NCBI): domain Eukaryota; kingdom Viridiplantae; phylum Streptophyta; class Magnoliopsida; order Solanales; family Solanaceae; genus Solanum; species Solanum lycopersicoides. The sequence goes on along the minus strand of CM040619.1, from coordinate 71,187,808 downwards.
AGAATTTTCGTTAAATTTTTTTAAAAATGCAAAAAATGCAAGTCCATTAAAAAACTAAAAATATAAATTTGACATATTTTGTATGTGTATGCATAATATTTCACCATGTATCTAATTTTTTGGTAAATAAAATTCGGATGAATTCCATGCCCCGGCCCGGAGGAAGAGCTGGATTGTGGATGGAAAAGACGCACAACTCGATTATTATTATTGTCCATAACTTAGATATATTATTTTAATCTAATAAAAAATTATCCAATCGCGCTCTTAATTAAATTACAATCTATTGTTTATTTTTCATTTTGTCAGAGATAAATAAATTGGTTAGAACATAGTTCACGTGCTTTATTCTTATAGGAAAAAGATAGACCATCTATTTTCCATATTTGAAAAAAATGGTCCAAAATTCGTAGTCACGAGAGAATTTGTTGAAGCATAAATAACAAATGTCCAACGCAATGGATGATGTTAAATAAAAGAGAAAGCCATGAAAGTGAAAAACTAAATAAAAGCAGAATATTTTGTGAAATCCTCATCGACTTCATGTCAGGTTATAAAAACCAACAAATTCTGAACACCATTCATCTATTGTTGCTTTAAAATAATATATTCATTTGCCTCTTTTAAAAGAGAACACGTGGAAGATTATTCATTAATTAAATCCAAGGGTTGCGTTCATATCCAAAAATTTTAGTTTATGGAGTTACTTATCGTCTCCTCAATATATTATTTATAGTATATATATTATAATATTAAGGGTACTTTTAATATAATAGCTAAAACTCTGTATAAATATAATATTTGGATTTAATTCAATCTCAAAAGTTAGCTCATGTGATAGGTTTGTTCAAGCTCATATTAGGAGATCAATTTCTTATCCTTCTACTGTTGTGAGACTTCTTAACTCTCCTTGCCCCCTCAAACCTCAATTGGAGCATAGACACTTATAAATGGGAGTCCAACATCGGTGAACAACAAATTGGAGTCTCTGATACCCTGTAGATATAGTACCTGGGGCTAACTTAACCTAAAAGTTAGCTCATGTGGATGTTTGTCAAGTGCATATAAGGAGACCAATTTCTCAATGACGTAAGACTTCTTAACAAACTCTAACTTCATTCTTTGTTGGAAATTAACAAGAATGCAAAAGGGATTTGTCCTGATTTTCAACCATAATTAAAATTAATTTTCATACACAACATAATAGCATTCATAGTGTAATCATAAAAAAAATTATTTAGCATGCACATTATAGTCATTGAAAAAGTCTTATTTAGGAGGAGATTGTTAATTTCCATGTCGTTTTTACATTAGTTTTCCTACATATAAACCAATAGACCAAATCAGATTCTAATAAATATTTTAGTATACTTTTCTTCGTTTAATTTATCTTCATTCAAAATTTATACTAATTATCAATTTTACATGATCATGTTATATGTATTATTTCAATTCCAAACACCAAAGTCAGACAATCTTTATTTGAAAAATTATAATATATATGAAAAAAAATTGATATGAAGCATATTGGTTAGAAATTATTTTTTACACTGTAAATGAATTTTTTGAGTTAGCTACTTCAACACGCGCGCACACAAGGGACAATTAGTTATGAACTTTAGGACTCAGAGAGGTTATAAAAATATGAAAAGATGGGTAACTTATATAAAATCACAAAAAGAAAAAGATTTAAATGTACTTACTGGAGAAAGCACAATAAATCAAATCTATCATGTAAAAAAAAGGGTCCATTTTAGCACTATGAACAGTGTACAACCCAACCCCAGCATAGGATCCTTTTGTCAAGTCTAGCACCATCAACTTGGCATTTTTGAGGTATAGTAAAAAAAAAAATTAAAAATTGGGTCCACCCTCCACCCACCTTAACTGAACCCAACAGGTTCATGTGGGTCTAGACAAGTAGTACTCTTGATGATGTTCAATCACTTTGAGCGAGGCTCTCAAAAATCTTATGAGTGAGAGAGTATTATACATATATAATTATTTGTCGAAAAATGATACATCGAAGATATAAATAATTATTCTCATGTATCATCAGTTGTGTGTGAACTTATCCTTATAACAAATCAAGAATTTGAAAACACAAAAGTCTTTTAAGGTACTGTAGAACGAATTGAAACACCTAAAGATGATAAAGTTTGAACAAGTTTAAGTGTAAAGATAACCTATTATACTTTGCTAGGAGATTTATTTTAAAATGTTATCTGTTAAAGAATGACAAAAGTTTCACATCGATGGTTAATGAGATGGGTGGACTCCTTATAAGGCTTCGGCAAACCTTCCCCTTTGCGCAAGCTTTTGGGATGTGAGTTAGGCCTAAGACCTAATTTCACATGGTATCAAAGCAGGATCCGTCTCACCCGATATTGGGGCCCCCCGAAATCAAAATTGCCCACGCAAAAGTCCCACACCGAGTGCTTAATGAGATGGGTAGACTCCTTATAAGGCTTGGACAATTCTCCTCTCTTTGACCTAGCTTTTGGGGTGTGAGTTACAAACATAGACATTAAAAAATCTTTTGGATTGCAAGTTTCAATTCTTGAATATATTATCTTTCATCATTCGAATCTCATTATTAAAATTCCTTACTTCTCCATGGTCAAAATATGAAAGCAATTATATTATTTTAAAAAGCATATAAATATCTTAATCCAAGTCTATGTTAGCACACATATTACAATTTTTTTTTATTATTTTCTTTAAATTTATATTTTAGATCAGCCTCTTCTTGCCACCAATTCCATTACTTAACAGTAACATCATCTATAAAAACATTATTTGAAGAGAGATGTTAACAAATAACTAGCTCAAATGATCAATTGACTAATTAAGAAGAAATTAAGCTCTCAAAAGTCCATATTTTTTTTGTAACAAATTAGGTGGTCCTATATGTTATTAGTGTTGGATGATAATGATGATAACATTTTTGTTTATTTCTTAAAAGACAATTTCTTTGTGGGGTTACATTTTGCGTCCTCTATTGTATATATATCCAAATACTTCTCAACCGTTCAATGTGCTCTTTAGTCTTTATTATATAAGTTGTGAACCTTTTGCCATTATTACGCTCTCGTTCGTTTATTTTTATTTGTTTATTTTAATATATTAAAATAAAAATGATTTTTATTTTTACTTTTAGTATTAATTATTTATTTTAAATTATTTTTAAGTCTATTTAAAAATCTACATCAATTAATATGAATGTCAGATAAGATTTGCACTTTATTTGTTATTTCTTTTGTTTAATTTTATTCTATCCCCAAAAGAATGTTATCTTATTATATTTAAAATATTTTAATTTTAAAATTCTTAATTTTACGCTTAATGAAATGATTTTCTATCATAGAAAATATTTAAGAATTGTTTTGAATCACAAGTTTTAAAATTCTATCTTTTTTTCTTTCTTTTAAAGAGTATCATATAAAATGGGACAAAGAGCATATTTTCTATATATTTTCAATTTCTTTATTTGATTTTGATTTAATATGAAATTTGAGAAAATAATTTGAAAATAAATTATTGTGAATTAAATTAAAAATACGTAAAATACACCAAAATATCATTTAATTATCTGTATAGTTTTATACATATAATATGAAAAATTAGAGGCGAAGGAAAACATTTTTTTAAATATAGAATGAAATAAGATATAATAAATAATTTTAAACGAAGGAAATTAAATATTAAATTGATGGTTCATCATTTTGGTATTTGGTTCAGAAATCAAAGAGTCCAAATTTTAGGGAAACCTTATCATACTTGAGGACAAAAATTAATTTCTTGAAAGTGAAATGTGCAAAGACTTTTTAAGTTTTGCTTACAACTTCTCACTAAATGAATGACATAACTTGTCCCAATATTATTGTCGTTTATCAGATTTTCACACACTGGATAATAAAAAATAATTAAAAGTTATTAGAAAACTTTCAATATACAATTTGGGGTTCATGTACAGTACTAATAAAATAAACATTTAATGATAATAGATTTTTCTTTTATTTATAATGTTTATTGTTAGAAGCAATTAATTTAATATCATTTACTAATATAGATAATGTCTTTAACTATATTTACATAAAAGTTTGATTATAAATAATTATATTAATTATTATCGGCAAATATAATATAATATAACATCACATACATTATTATCGCTAAAAATGACTCGTTGCAAAAATATTTATTGGTTGTAGTCATGCTATATATAAAATGCAGAAAAGGATATCGTAGTATGTAATCGACGAGTTAGATAGGACGATAAAGAACTTATTTTAAAAGGTAGAAATTATCATATTCAAATTTGATGCACCTCCAACAAATTAAATATAACGTAAAAAACTTATATATGTAACAAAAAATAACTGTACGATTAGAACATCAAATCAATCACATTACTCTCGTACAATAATTTGCCCCCAAGTTAATTAAACACATCTTAAATGATTAGAAATGGCAGCCCGGCCGAAGATGACAACAAGCCTGTTTGGATTGATTTAAAATTTAATTAAATTTATTATAAAGTTATTTTAGTTTATGGAAGTATTTGATAAGGTTAATTAAATTAAAAATTACCTTTAAAAAGGTTAAAAATCAAATATGGTGTCTTCACGATTATTTTTGAGCTCTTGCTCTAATTTGTTTAAACATGAAATTAATATAAATTAAAAATTACCTTTAAAAAGGTTAAAAATCAAATATGGTGTTTCCGCGATTATTTTTGAGCTCTTGCTCTAATTTGTTTAAACATGAAATTAAATAATGAAGGATTATTATGTTTGAGTTCTACTACATTTGTGTACCATACCATATATATATTGACAATGTACCTATTTTTATTATCGAAGTAATAACAAATTAAGGATTAGTCAGATTTAAAATAATTTTCTCAATATAACTTGTCCCCATATTTAGTAATACTCTCGCCCTTTCAAAATAATAAAGGATCTCGAAGTACAAGAGTTTGAATCTTATTATTTTTAAGATATCATTTTTTTATTTTTAAAAAAATACATTAAAATACATCATCAGAAATTAGATGAAAAGAACCACTCCAAAATTGACTTTTAATACAACTCTTTTTTTTATTTATCAATTTTTTTTAGATTAACTTGTATCCACTGACAGTGGACAAAACAAATTACACTATTGGCTCATTTTTAGAAATACATATTTTTAAAAATATATTACTTATTATTAATATTTAAATAATAATAATAATAATAATAAAAGTATTATATAATAACTTGAACTCTAAATTAATTGTATGAGTTTGTTTAGGATTCTTCTTGATTGTCAAAGATAAGAAGATTTTTTGTAGTGTTTTCTTGTTCTCATTATTTTTACCTCATTCCCCATCAACACCATTGAAGCAATTTGAGACAATCATCAATGGTAACTTTTTACTTTTTTTTTTTAAAAAAAAAATCTAGACTAATTGATTTCATAAAAAAAATTATTCATAACTTATTAAGTCTTCTTTCTAACATGAAAAAGTTTTGGGATAGATGCTTCCATTGTTTCAACTTTTCTCTTTTTAGTTCATTTTATCGACAATATCAAAATTAATTGAAAATAAACTTTGATCCACATACATTCATATGTATTCCAATTTATTTAAGTAATACTCAAAGTCGATAGTATAAAAAATATTTGAACGTTATTTCAAAACAATCTTAAATTTATAGAGCGTCTTTGAAAAAAAAGAGAAGCTAAAAGAATCATTAATCTTTAAATATAAAAATATGATAATTAAATTAAAAGAAATAAATATTTCTAAAATTACGTGATGGTGTAATTCTTTTTGTCGTGGATATAAGTTAATCTCATTTTTTTTATTGTAAATCAAATCTTTTGCTCTCAAACGAATATATATTACGTATAATATAATAAAATGGGAAAAAGTATACATAATAACGAGCAACAAATGAATGCTAATTGAGTAAAAATTTGTCCACACTCAACGATATTTATTCCAGAATAATGAATCATTACATATGTTAAATTTGTACTGAATAAATAAAAATGAGTTAATATCTCAAAAGGTCACTCAACTTTAAAAATTTATCTAGTAATTCAACTTAGACTTTTATATCAATTAAATCATTTAACTAAATTTCTCACTAAAAAAACATTTAATATAGTAAAAAAAAATATTTTTGATGTCATAAAAATATGAATTCTATAAATGAATAAAAATTAAATTGTTAATAAGCTTTTACGAACAAGCTTAATTAATGAAATACATACTTTTATAATATTAAAGTATATAAGCATTATGACATTATTTTTATTATTATTTTTAAAAAAATATTTACACAAAATTGACTAGATAAAGCAAAAAATTAAGTTGAAAAATTAACGTTATAAGGAAAGATCAAGATTAATATAGCCAAAATAATTTTAATCTTCAATGAAGAAGTACAATAATATATAACATTATTTTATTTTATTTTTTTTGAAAAAAAGTTACAAAACAAAAAAGAAAAATTTTATTAGAGCAATGTTATTTAATTTTTGCATTGTAAAAGAAAAGCGGTCAGTTATAATATATTTAGAAAGTTAATTGAGGTCACAATTTTAAATATTATTTTAGTACTCTTATTTGCTAATTAGTCCTAATTAGATTTGTAAATACGAATTTCATTGATAATTTATTTGTGCTAATCCTCAAAAACAAATACACTAGTGGACTAATAAATAGAACTCCTAATTACTTTTTTTTATTTAGTAACTAGTATATTAAGATAAAGAGTATTTGTTTCACTAAAGAAGTTTCCCTAAAAAAATTAAACTAGTTTTCTTAATTTTATTTATTTGTAGGGTTTATTTTATATGAAACAAAAAGAATTAATGATAAATTTTATTTAGTGATTTAACTAACACAAATGTCTAAGTTGAGTGATTTATTGATATAAAATTTTAAGCTGAGTGATTTTTTTTATACAAAACAAACTTTAATGACTTTGCTAGATCAATTCCTAAAGTTGACTGATTTTATTGATATAAAAATCTAAGTTGACTGATTTTTTTTGATACAAAACAAATTTTAATGACTTTGCTAAATTAATACCTAAAATTGAATATTTTTTTAAAATATTAACTCAAAAAAAAATAAACAGAAATAAATAAAACAATAGTGGCAAATACTCCTTTTGAGTTATCAAAATAGTTATATTAACATAGTTATCAACTTATCAGTTATCACTAATCAATGTCTTTTAAAATAGATTTCGAAACATAAATAAGCCACAAAAAAATAAAAATAATCAAAATAAGCCACTATTTTAGGAAGTAACTAAAATAGGCTTAGTGGAAGAAAAAATTTCACTTTATTCAATATTCCAAACGTTTTCCGTTAGTTCATAACGGATATATTTTAATATATAACGGAACTATTTCTTACACTTTATAAAATGTAAGTTTTTCTTACACTTTGTAAAGTGAAACTTTTTCTTACACTTTATCAAGTGAAAGGAAAACTTACACTTTACAAAGAGGAATATTTTTCTAGTTTTGCTCTCCTTATGATGTCTTTGTAATGTTTGTCATACAATTATATTGATTTGACATATCATAAAAATAAAAAAGTTTAGTACATTATGTTTTCTTTTTTTTTTTATTCCGAAAGCTCATTGAAGCTCTATTTAAGGACATTCAAACATGACACGTTCAATATCTTTAGTCTTCTATTATTCTTCATTTCAATCACAAAATAATGTCTTCTAAACCAAAAGTTAGAGTTTTGATTTATTGGGATGACGAAATTATATATGATGGAAATACCGTTTATTATAATTGTCCTCCCAAATACAATACTAAGTATTCAATTAATATCCGATATCATATATTTCTTTCATCAATTTATAAAAGAATGGGGTATGAATAGTATTATTATGATTATAGTCGAAAAATACCTACTTCATTTTTATCACAAGGACAAGAAAATTTTGGAGAGTGAATTACCTATAATGACGAATCGTTGATCGACTTTTTGAGGGTTCAAATAATTAAATAGATCAAATCAATTTAACAAAACTTGAAATCTATGATAGAAAGGAGTCTAAGACTAGCCAACAATGTTCTCCTTTATCGGTCGATGTCCATCCCCAATTGAAAAATAATAATAATGTTGATGGATTTTCGATAACACAATCTACTGATTTTTCTAACACGACTCATAATCAAAATATTCTTACCGATCGATATGATTTTTCTTTGAACGAAACTATCAATGAACATGACTGGTAATGCTCAATAATTATATTTCGATTATTATTTGTTCATTTTGTCAATTATTTATTAATTTATAGATTATTATTATTCTTATTATATATTTTGTAGCGGTTTACTTTAACAAGATAGAAATATTGCTCTAAGTTATGGACTAGATAATTATTTTGGTCAGTCCTCACAGCTTGAAATGACGGAAATGTTGGGACATTCTCAAATTTTCATGTCTCGCCTATTTATTATGCAAATGATTATCAATATGTCCAACACTTGATTTTTTATTTAAGTAAGTTAATTGCATGTGATAATATTTATATATTTTTACATATATAGGGAAAATATCTCAATTGTATGACAAACACGGCAAAAATTTCATAAAGAGAGCAAAACGTGAAGAATATTCATTTTTGTAAAGTGTAAGTTTTTCTTCCACTATATAAAGTGTAAGAAAAAGTTCTACTTTACTAAGTATATGAAAAAACTTTCACGTTATAAAGTGTAAAAAATAGTTCCATTATATATTAAAATATAAACGTTATGGGACTAACAAAAAACATTTGAAATATTAGATAAATTAAATTTTTTTTTCTCACTAAGTCTATTTTAGTTAATTTTTAAAATAATGACTTATTTTGGTCATTTTTATTTTTTTTGTTGCTTAATTAAATCCGAACTCTTCAAAATATTTGCAATGTAACCAAATTTGGTATTATTGCACTATTGCCTCATTAATGAAACCTCTTGGGATTAGGTGACATAAGTACTACCTTAGGAACTCTAGACATGAAGAAAATTAAACCAAACATAATATAATCCAGAAATGTACTTACAAGCAAGCAGATATTAATTATCCAAAATCTTCATCTTAAAATAAACAGATGTGACCTTTTTTAGTGTTAAGGTAACACATAAACTTTTTCATTTGACATTTGCAAAAAGTGAATTTTATTTTTTACTTTTACTGCAAAGTTTAGCACTGACAATCAGAATCCAACACTCTCAAATACTCATTAATCATTCCAATCTGACAAGACACTTTTCTTCAAGTAATTGTCACGTGTACTCCACTCTCCCTCTAATGCGCGTTTATCAATACTCCCACAATCAATTCAGCCAATATTTTATTTTGCTCAATTTTTTAAAAAATTGTATAAATAATGTTTATAACTTTATGTCATCGTGTCATTTTCGTATGTTATTTTTAATATTTTTATAAAATTACTTGTAAATTTTAATTTAAATGATCCTATTTGAGCTTATTAGTTTATATTCTTCACCTAAATGATTGAGCTTACGAAGATAAAACGGGCAATAGACCTAAAGTGACAAATCTTATCATTTGGGCACTAAATTCATAAAATATTTTTATTTATTTTATTAGGATAAATATTATAATAGAATACTCATTCGTCTATAATTTTAATTAAACACCAAATAAAATAATTTAATAAAATATTTCAAAACCTTATTCTGCTGAGCAAACAATTCCTCAAGTAATTATAGCCTATAGGTGAACTTTTGATAAGCTTTTCTATCTTATTTTAAGCGATTACACATTTTTTTTCTTTGGGGTCAAAAAGAAATGTGTTTTTCTATTTTTTGATTAAATTAAATGATTATAGCCATAAAAATAGCTAGACATATTCTAGGCCATAATTTGAAACATTTTTTTCTTAAATTATGAAGATATTCCAACTAATTAACCTCACAAAAAATAAATTTTCATTTATAATAGAGCATTATCACATTTCTACAATTTTTAACACAATAAGATTTTAATCTTTACAAAGGACATAAGAATATGATAAATAAATATAGAAATTAGTATACCTAAAAGGGGTAGAAGAATAGATGATTTTACGCACAATCTTTCTCTTCTTATTATTTAATTTTGATTAGCTATATCAAAATGAAAGCAAATTATTTTTGTAAAAAAAGCTTCTAATTATACCCAAATTGTTCGAACATCATATAACATAATTTAATATTTTTAAAAAATTAGTCTAACCTGCTATGACAAAATAAAATAGATTAGGTAAAAAAACATAAAATTCGTATATTCTTCTTTTTGATTTTAAGTTTCGTGCTCATCATCAATTCTCTCCATACACTTTTTGTCATTATTAATTCATTGATGAAATGCAGACAAAATGAACTCCACATTCACATGAAATGTAAACCAATTTTTCAATCTCCCAATCATATCTCTATTATATATATACTCTTCCTTCCTTCCAACTTGTGTCTACGTTAATTATAGCCCTTTTTTTTTTCCTACCATGGAGCTATAACATTAAATCACAATAATACATTCACATCCATTTTATTTTATTTTTCTATTAAAATTGGGTCGCCGGAAAATCAAGATTCCGGTAACCCATAGTAATCATTTTGTTTATAAATAGAATTCTTTGTTTCCTGTCGCCGGGAAAATAAAAAAAGGTGATGATAAATGGCGAAGGGTCGGAAACTGGCCACTACTCGCAGTGAAATGTTATTAGGAAACTACCAAAGCTATAGAAATGGAACTGCAACAGTCAACGGTTCCTCAGAACTAGGAGAAGATGATGTCTGGTCAACGGTTGATGACATGGATGATCACGATTCAAGGGGCGAGTGGAGTCCACGCGCCGCCGCTGAGAGTAATAACGGATACGTGAACCGTAAGGTGCAGGTCCAACAATCCGACCACCACCACCACAGCCGCCGCGGGCGCCAGGTTGGGGGCTTGTCATTGGCTTTTGATGATTCAGGTAAAACGGAATCTCCTCGAATCTTGCACCAGTTTCGCGGACAAGACGCGCCATCCCCACGTGTGGCACACATGGCCACGTCAGCACCTGTGAATGTCCCTGATTGGTCTAAAATATACCGAGTTAACTCGGTTGAATGGTTGCATGACTCGGACGATGGTGTTGATGATCATGACTCGGAGATGGTTCCACCGCATGAATACATTGCTAGGAGCCGGAACTCGAACGCTCACTCGGTGTTCGAAGGTGTGGGCCGTACGTTAAAGGGTCGGGACTTGAGCCGGGTTCGAGATGCTGTGTGGAGTCAGACCGGGTTCTATGGCTAAGTTCATCAATCGAACTAGCTATCGTTTTGTTAGATTAAAAGATTTTATAACTATTTTAGCTGTTTGGAAAATTAAAAAGGCAATTGATGATGATTATTTATTTTGCTTAGATAAATTTTTGGTCTTGGCAATTATTAAGGTTGAATGAACACAAACTCAGTGAGTCAACCAGCTCCTATGGAGCCTAAGTTTAATCTTTTTTTTTCTATTAATATAATTTCACATATTTTATAAGTATGTACTTCTACTATGGTGGATTTTAGCAAAATGTTCTTTTGTCATTTTCAGTTATCAATAATGGTGAAATTTTGGGTGCAAAGAATGTAGTCCCACTAAATAGTGTCTAAATAAAACTAGTACAGTCAATAGTCCCACAAGATTGTTGCAATCGTCTATGGAACTATTTAACTATGAAAAATTATTTTATAGTTGTCATCTATGAAAAAAATATATATTATTCTATAAAATTATGTAAATTTTGTAGACATTCCATTAAAATACGATTGTACTAATATGTTATTATTTTCTCCGTCCACATTTATTTGTTATGTTATGCTTTTTTCAAAAATTAATTTAACTAATTTTTAAAATTAAATTAGATTATATTAATTCAATATTTTAAACAAAAAATTTAGAAATTCAGAAACTATATGAAAAGTACTATAAATTGTAATTTTTGCATATTAATATGATAAAAAAAAATATATCTTAAAATGTTAGTCAAAGTTCTTATAGTTTTGCTCTAAAAATAAAAATCATGACTAATAATAGTGGATTGAGAAAATATTATTATTACTATTTCATAATAATCATTATCTTAAACTATTTTTTCTCACAAGAAGCTTGATGGAAAAAAAAATATTACCGAGAAAGAAGAAAGACTCGTACGTTTTTCTTTTGTAATTTACAAAATGAAATATAGTTTTTTTATTTTTTAATGAAATTTATTAATCTGCTATCACTTGTCAAATGTTTGTGATCAGCTATATATTAAAAGGCATTAATCTACTTAAATTATATGCTATTATATATAGGTAGAACGTCCTCATCATTTGGTTTAGATGTTGACTCAAGATTCCAAGTCATTTGGAGGGAACACTTGAATTTTTTATTTTTAAACATTTGATAGATTTTTCCCATGCCTGGACTGCTACTCTTTTAATTTTATCTTGAGTTTTATTTTTATTTATGTAAAATAAGTCCAAGATATTATTTTTTTAAAAATAAAAATAAATTTCATTTACGCAAGGAAAAATAGTTGGCCGCACCTCTAGCTCTAAACTTGTTGATGGTCAAACATAAAATTAATCAGTTTACATAAATTATTTCTATCAAAAGGTGTAATAATAGTAGAAGATTTTTATCCTGGAATAAAAGAATGAAAATGATAAAAAATATATCTTAAACCTTATTCTTTCTACTGATTAATAAAAAAAAAGGTATTCTACAAAAAATTAGTTTTTTAAAAATTATGTAATGCATGTTATTTTTAAACCAATAATTCAAACAGTTAATAAGAAATAAATATCATAACTTATTTCAACATAGTTAATTTCAACATAATTTGTCTTTCGTACTAAATGACTCCTACAAAAACAGAATGAAATAATTACCGAGTTTAATATACCTTCTTGCCAAGTAAGGCACATGTTTATGAAACAAAAAATTGTGTGATTATTTGATGTTTTATATATCAAATAATAATGTGAAAGTAGTTTATTATAGTTAGACTCAAAAGAAAACTAAGATAATGTTTCATATATCATGATTAGACATGTACAAAGCATTAAAATTACAAAATCTATAGTTTTTGTTAAGCAGACATATATTGAAAATAGTATTTAGGCATTTCCCACATCATAAGAAGATTAGAGAAGTTTTTTTTTTTTTTTTTTTTAATGTCTGGAGGACATATGAATAAATTGGATCCTCAAATATATTATCTATTAATTCTAAAAATAGTTTTAGAGGCTAGAATATCTTAAATCAAGATATGAAAAGAGTAATAGAGACATTTAATGTGGAGGGGTCCAAATCCAAAACCCAGAATATTGTGATCCAATTAATTTACTTTTTAGAGAAGATGATATATAGGATTCTAGCTACGTCATTATTATTTTTATATATGTATAAAAAGAATTTAGATAACGAACAAATACAATATTTAAAATTTATTCATACAATTAAATTGAATATGTTATTATGTATATATAATATATAACAAGAAAAAAATATGAATCTGCAACGGTATTTCTTTTTGCTGCATATATTTATATATTTTCTAGTCTGGTCCTTGATTTATGTTATATTTTTCTGTACATTATTCAATTTATGATATTCTTAATAATATTAAAAATTGTACTATTGAAAAACACAAATGGAGAAAAAAAGGAAAGAAAAACAAATGAAAAGATACCCTATTGCTATACCTTTTTATAGAAAGAGACATGAGTCGATTCAATGGGCTCATGAATTCTGTGAGCCGCTGGTTTTTTTTTTTAATCTTTCCTTCTATTCTGTCAACAACCCAAAAAATTGAATTTTTTTATATCACTTGGGACCCATATCTTAAGATAAATATTTCCAATAACAATTTCTAACCAATGAGAATCATTAATCAGTTTTCAACTTCTTGTATATTTGACAATATAAATTTTTTAAAATTATATCTTTCGTCTAAAACATTTCGTGTTTACAAGTTTATACATAAAGAAAATGTGACATGTAGGTAATTAATTGATATATCCTGACGTGAATGTTAGTGATTGATTTCACAATATAAACTTGTATTGATAAGTTATACAAAAATAATTTTATCGTTACTCAAGAGTTCTGATGATACATTGATGATTGATAAATATAATTAAATTATATTGATTGTCTTAAAGATTGAATTCCTCGAAATATGTTCTCTTAACCTTATGCTATATTGAAATAAGATAAAATTAGGTAGGTTTTGATTCATTTCCCACCTTGGTCTGAGAGGTTAGTAATAGCGGATGAAGAAGTTAGTTCTTCGATATAGATCAAAATGAATATAACAAATTCAAGATAAAAATATATTTTTATTGACAAAAACTTAATATCAATATAGT
>CM040619.1:71118600-71173359 GCA_022817965.1 Solanum lycopersicoides | reverse complement strand
TATAGGTAATAAAGAAGGAAAGCCTAAAATTACCTCTGAAAAAAATGAAATGATTACATTTTAAACCTCCATTGTAGTCAGGGGAATATAATATATTATAAAATTTACTCATGGCACCATTTTTTTTCTTTTATCACTAACATTAGTTGAATTATTTGAAAATAAGATAGGAATAATCATAAATTATGACATGTTATAACGATGAGGTACTGCATATGATCTCAATAATTCACGAAGAGCTAGCAAAGTTTATCATTTCGTATAGTTTGGAAACAACTTTTGAGTTTTGATATAAATATATACCTAAAAATAAAAAATAAAAAAAAAGAAGCTAGGCAATTAATTAATTAGAGTAATTGACACTATAACATAATGTTAGTGGATGTATAAAAAAAAAGATAAAATAAGTATTAATAGTAGTAGTTACGATTGTGGTGGAATATGACAGAAGATGGAGGAATCGTCCATTTGGTGAAGCTGGTGCATTAAACCCCACTATCCTTTATTTGTTGTTTTCCATTCAAATTTTGATATTTCATTTTTTGAGTCTGAGTATTTAAATTTGTAGTAGGAAGTGTTATTTGAGGAAAAAATTCTCCATATTAGCTATTAATATCGATTTTTTGTCGAAACATCCAAATTCAAAACCTCTAATTCTAAAGATGGAAAAGTGCTTACCACCCAGCATTACGTTGGGTGGTACTCCCACTATCCATTATTACTATGAATAGATGAGCAACTTAATTTCCATCACAACTTTTCTCTAAATAAATGCATGAGCTAAGAATAAATTTAAAATTGGCATGTCCTTGATAAATAATGGTTGAAAAAGTACTGCAGTTCCTTTATTGTAAAAGATAAATTTTACTGTATATAAGAGGAATGCCACTTCATTTATTCATTTGTTGGAGCATGTGACACGTATCGTATTAAGAGAAGAAAAAAAAATGGTGACCACAAAGTTGCGTACATAGAATTTCACCATCAAGGTATTTGTTTGAGATAGTGATTTTTGGGGGATGAATATAACATTAATTGTGATGTGGCTTCGGAGATGTGTAGTAATTCGATTGATGATTGTTAAACTTTTTGATGAGAATTTAATTTTTGGTCACTAAGTATAGTAAAAGAAGTTTTTCTTTATAATCTAATTGATTGAACCTCCATATTTAATAACCTCTGATTTGGAGAAAATTGAGAAACTGCCGTCAAAGGATCATCTAAATTTCAATTCAAATTTTCAAAAATTTTTGCAGGTAATTTTTTCGAATTGATGAGGTTGGAATTCGTAGGAAACACATGAACAAAGTAATAACAAAATTTGTGGAGATAGAAAGTTGGTGTGGTTTGAATTTGAACTGAATTGAGTTCAAAGTTTCAAATTGAAATCGACTTAAAAATATCAATGTTACAATGCATAACATGTGTATATGTTGGAATTATATCGTATCGTATCATATTATATATACGAGATCACATGCACACAAGATTTTTTATGGATGAAAACATGAGTTTACACGGACACATATGAGAATAGAGAGTAGACTGTAGAGGCATACACATGGTGGAGTATTAATTTTGTCCGCTTAGTTACTGTATAAAAAAATTGGAATATAGCTAAACCAGATAGATAACTAATAATTTAGAACAAAGCGATAGTATTTTATTTGTGCCTCAACAAAGAGTGGTTTTGGAGTATCTTGTTGGAGAAAATTTCATAAACATAACAAATATATGTAAATATACATAAGACTCTATAAGTATAATTTTGATAATTATGCTTCATAACAGTAGTTTCATTTATATATTGAGCCACAGTTTGTATATTTCTACTTATTAGTATATTTTACTTGTGAATATACAAATATGAAGTACATTCAAATTCTGCATTTATAAGATTTTTAGAATTTTTTCAGACCCGTTTGTATATTTTGTTTTTTGTCAATATACAAACAACAGGATAATTAATTATGATTTTTTTATAAATCATATACAAAATCTTAGATAAGTATATACAAAATTATGAATTATACTATCATGTACGATTTATACAAATTATATAATTCATACAATCAGATAAATTATACAGATCAGTGAATATAAAAATTAAAAAAATTATCACCACAAATTATATATTTTTCAAACCAACGTTATAAATACCTAATATAGGCCTAAATATTTGCTATTCTCTATAATTTTCCATCTTGTTTTGCTTTACGAAGGATAGCATATTTATGTGGGTTCCTGTGAAAGGCCCAAGAAAAGTGAGACTAAAACTTGTATGCATTGGACCGACCTACTTTGGACCCTTACAGAACCATAATCCCCATCATAAATCTTACTGTTATGAAACATAATAATAAAATAATATTTCAGACACAGAGAGGTATTAAAAAAGAAAAAAAAAAATGTTTGTATGAGCGTGAGAGGGAGAACTCTTTGAATTGATGTAATATTAACTGAATGGAGTTTCTATTTATTAAAAATAGAAAGACGTAAAGTTTTTTAGACAATCCCGACTATCTACTTAAACTACTTACAAGTTATCTGTTGGATTTACAAATCTGAAAAAAAACATTTGGAATATTTTTTCCAAGATAGTTGCTTGTTTGCAAATCTATTGATATTGAGCTACTTGTAAGATGCATACTTAATTGCACGAAAATATAAAATTTTACATTTTCACAATACGATACATTTATAGCATTAACTATTTAATTATATTTTCCTCCCTAAATACTAAACTGAAAAGACTGTCTACATTTGCTAACTAGGTTTGGGCCTTAATTTGCAATGCAACCCGTGTCCTTTAAATCGAAACTATTTGCACCATATGGCCACTTTCGAGAAAACTTCAAATAATGTCCCTATTGTTTGTATTTAATTTTATTAAATTATAAACAATATATCACAAGGGATAATTTTGAGAATTTTTATCTCCCACGTAACAAAAATTTTAAGAAATGACTAAATAAAAAAGCAGTATGTTTCTCTGATTTGAGAAATGGGTCAAAAATAAGTTTAATAAATTTTATTGGAAAAAGTTATGTTATCCATCAGGAAAGTTTTTTTTCTCATAATGTATGTGCACATAAATTAATTTTGCTTACTCATACATTCTTTAAGTTACAGATAACGAAACAAGCTTATTTATTGTTTTATTGAATATGAGTTTTAGGTATATCATTTGGTTTTTGGCAAAAGACAGAAATCACATACTTTTAAGGCAAAATGACCATTTTGTTCCGTATAAGTTTATAATGACAAAAATCCCCTCAAATGATACAATAATATAAGCGTTGATGACACTAATCTGATGCGCGAGATAACTTAATTGTTAAGTAAGATACATTACATTTTATATATGATATACTAATCTGATTCGTGAGATACATTAGTTTGATGCGCGAGATACATTAATTTGATACGCCGATACATTAATTTGATGTGTGAATAAGGGATTTTGGAAATTTGCAAAACTAATAGGAGTTGGTATAAGAGAACTTAAAGGTGATATTTTTGTCATTTGAAGTTTTTTTTTTTAAAAAAACAAGGTACTGATTAATTAAATAATGATCAAAAAAATTGTATTTTCCTACATAATTCAACGTTTGTGTTTTTAGTTTAGAGGCTCATAATATTATTTTGTGAACTATTAGAATGACTCTTATAGAATGGAGGAATAAGTTGTGAAAATTGAATAATGTAACAACTTGAGATCAAGTTACACAACCTAGATCGTTACAATTTTTTTAACGTAAAAAATTAAGGAATCCCATAGTGAAAACATAATAATTACAACCTGTCCCGACTAATTTAATATTTTAAACAAAAAAATCCCTTAAAAATATCGTCGCGTGATACATTAGTACATTGTGATACATGGTAAATGATACACAATAATTTAATAACTGTTTGAGATAAAAGGGGGAAGAATGGAACATTTAAGTTGGTTATTAATTCAGCTTAAGTTACGGTAACTGAGGCATAAGAAAACAATAATTCAGCAGGTAATTAAAATACACTTTCAAATTTTGAAAATTCAAGATTATATCATCTAGATTGAAGACAATGTTTTATGAACATCCATTGAAAGAGGCGAAAATACGAATTAGATTTTTGTTATTTTGGATGATATATGATGAATACATCAATTTTGATGAGACATTCAGGAATTTGGGTGAGCGAATTACAGTATGAAAGTTACAAAATCGATGGATCGTTGTTTGGGAGATTCAATTTCGTTTTGAATCTCAAAGCAGCACTTGCAGCCGAGTTGGATATCGCTGTATCAAGGAAAAATATTGAAATTCGTTACATGTATAAGGTAACTCCTGTCCAATGAAGGTTAACGATATGGGTGTTAAACTATATTTAGAAGTGAAAAAAAATGAGCCAGGATTTTCAATGTATCCATTATGTAATTGACACAATTGAAAACATTGGTGGTACTGGTACATAACTTTGTGGAACATGTGGAGAAAATTAACATGTGTAGAAGGCAAAACACATGATACAGAAGCTTTGGCAATGGTTGAATCTAGTTTATTTTGATTCGTATGAAAATCCAGAATTTGGAGTTACAAATGTTTAATCGATTCAAAAAGTGTAGAGGTGAAGACAAGTCGATATATAAGGATAAAGCAATACTTGTAGATGTGATGACGAAATATAAGTAAAGAACAACTTCAATTGCAAAGTAAAGAGATCTGATCAACAATGATATGATAGTGTTTGGAATTTTTATATATATTCATGCTGATAAAATTAGTAGCATGAAACATTACTGTTTTCATGAAACCTCCATGTATCATTAGTTCGTTGATATTTTTGAGTTAAATCTGTTTTAATCTACGATTCACTATTTCGTTAAGTTTATTGATACATTGAATTAACTATATATACTACTACTGATCATATTAAGGACATCAATTTAAACAAGAATAGCAAAAAGTTTCTGATATGTGTAAAAATAATTTTTCGAAAACGGTTGATACTTTCGTGTAATACCAAATTTAACGATATTGAATATAATACTAAATAAAACAACTAATACAATAAAACAACTAATACCTTACTGATACATGAATATCCGTTTTCAAAAATTTCATAACTACATAAAAAACATATGTACACACCTAATTCATGTATCATTGCATCGACTACAACATCCATAACACATTGAGTCGATATTTATCAAAACTTATTGTCTGATACGTGATAACAATTTTCAAATACTCGTGATACAATAGAATCATCTGACACACAATTAATTCATGTATCATGAAATCGAATAAACACTAATAACCCACTATAACGATATGTATCAAACGTACTATACTTTAAACACAATTTTAAAGAAGTATAAAACAGACATATCCGAAGCAATGTCGGCATGGCATAATGGTTGCTGATGTTTTTCTCTTTTTAGTGTATTTTTCACACCTTTGATTTAGAGGATTCGCGGAATAATCTTTGTTTGAATCCTTCCGAACATTCAAAGGATCATGCAAAAACTTTTTTCTATTTTCTTTTCAATTTTCATCGTTCGCAATCATAAATCCTCCTATTCATAAAGGATCCATTAATCTGATGTATAATATAACGATGAACAAGAAGAAAAGAAGAACAAAAGAACAACAGATGATGGAGTAAGAAGAAGAAGAAGAACCAGAGAATAATGGTAGTTCCAATTTCAGAAATTTAAATTTTTGAATTTGAAATTCAAAAATTGCATATTAAATGTAGTGAAACGTTTGATTAAAAGTAATAAATCAAAATTCAAAAAGTGATTCAGAAAGATTGATGTTTTAGTGGAGAAAAAATAGGCATGATATTGGGGAAGCGTGTGTCATAGGAGAGAGAAGGTTATGTATCTCTAAACTTCTGATTAAAACTAAAAAGGATTTATGTATATTTTTAAAAAAGAAGGAAAAATTAGAGAATAATAAACTTATATTTGTGTATTTAAGTTATTTTAACTATAAAATTTTGCTATTAACATAACGTTTAAGACACTTAAACATGTTCTTCTCTCGTATTTTGCTAAATTATTACAAGTTCTCTCTAATAA
Source organism: Solanum lycopersicoides (assembly GCA_022817965.1). Lineage (NCBI taxonomy): Eukaryota > Viridiplantae > Streptophyta > Magnoliopsida > Solanales > Solanaceae > Solanum > Solanum lycopersicoides. The sequence goes on along the minus strand of CM040619.1, from coordinate 71,167,286 downwards.
GAAAATCATTTATGATTATACGTCCAATAGACAATATAAATTTTGATCATGGATGTCATTCTATGATTTTATGAATCACCCCTATAATTTAGTGCGTTAAATTCACAATTGAAGTAGTTGGATCCTTCCCTTCGTTGCAGGGCAAATTTGTAGCTAAGGGAACAATTTCAATAGTGTGACATCAATGAAGCAATTGTGCAAATTAATATCTTAAAAATATTTTTATTATAGCAAGTATGGAGCCTACGGGAATAAATTAAAAATGACATACATCGACAGTAGGCATTTATAATAAAATTTCTCTATTCTTAATATAATTCGACCACCTCTATTAAACAGAACACTTTCATTACTACATCACTTATTCCTATTTGATAAGAATTGAGAACTTATAAAATAAAAAAAATTCGGAAAGTAATAGAGAAAAGAAAGGCGGTTGATGGATTTTTAATGCGTATTTGATGTCAATATCTCAGTTTTCACCACACAAATTTTCTTTACAATATGAAATTAAATAGTCAGTAGGTTCATTTATTTACTGTTTTTTGTCCCCACACAAACTAAGCAACCTCATTCATGGCTGCCCCAACTCTCTTCACTCTCCCACTGCTATACTCCTCCCCTCTGCTCTTTCTTCACATTAATTAACTAACACAACCATCATCAATTTCTCGACTTCACAATTTTCCTTCTCTTTCTACTTCTACTTCTACTTCTTTGGGGTGTTTCTTGAATCTACCGACTTATTTCGGTTTTTCGTTAAAAACTGGCAAGGATGAGTGGTGGGTGTCTCAAAGTTCAAGTTTACCTTCTCCATGTGTTCCTACTCTTCTTTGTAAGTATTGTTGCTAATTTTCACTTGATTTCTTGTTTCTTGATGATTTGTAGCTATTGTAATTATTATTGCTCAATTTTGATAAAAATCTAGTTGGTTTCTGTTAATTTTTCTAGTTTATGTGTGTGTTGGGTAATTTCTGTTTAGTCTAGTAAGAAAATGCTATTAGTTGGAGCCTAAAACAACTGGTTTATTTGGTTCACTGATAAGATTACTGTACTGTCAAATTGGGACTTTCCAGTTGAAGGAATTGTTTTCTTGCTACTATGGCGGTGTTTTTTTTTTTAAAAAAAGGGGTGGAAGTGTATGGACTCTAAGAACTGAATTTCTTTAGTCTGCTCTAGGGTTTGAGTTGATACGCAGGAGTTAAATTCCTTTTTATGTATTTTCAAGTTGAATGCTCGTCTGTGGATTTGGTCACCAAATGAATAATGTTTTTAGCTCTTCGGTTAATATTTCAAAGAGCTATTTTTCTTTTTCGGCTGATCAAATATGGAGTATTAAGGTGATCGTATAACAATGTATTTAGGCTATATCATAATCATCATTTAATTCTAGACTACTCCTCTACAAAAGCCATAAGTGAGTACAATGCACCTTCCAAACAACTACATTTATCTTCTAATTCATGAACTAAGGAAAATGAAATGCGCGTACTTTAGATGAATTTGTGTATGAACTCTTTTTTGGGTGATAAGTGAATAAGTCTAAAGTTGCCTCGGACTTGGAAAATAATAATAATAACAATAATAATAAATAATAATAATAAGATAACAATATGAAATAATAAAATAATAAATAATAATAATAAATAATAACAATAAAATAAATAATAATAATAAAATATATAAAATAATAATAATAATAATAATAAATAAATAATAAATAATAATAATAAATAATAATAATAATAATAATAATAATATGAAAATAATAATAATAATATATATAATAATATATAATATATAATAATAATAATAATAATAATAATAATAATAATAATAAAGAAATAAAATAAAGAATAATAATAATAAAATAATAATAATAATAATAATAATAATAAAGAGTAATAAAATAAATAATAATAAAATAATAATATTAATATACTAATAATTATAATAAAAATAAAAAATAAAAATAAAAGAAATAAGGGCAAAAAGGTAAAAATGTGATCAACTTAAAACAAATTATAAGCTAAAAAAAATAAAAAAACACCCCTACCCAGCTTTTAACTTTTGACTTAAAATAAATTTTTTAAACTTAAAATAAGTTATTTTAAGTATTGCCAAACAGCTAAATAAGTGAAAAACCAGCTTTAAATCAATTTGACCAGCTTTTAAGCTGAGCCAAACAGACTCTATTTTCTTTCTTCTTAATGACCCATTGATTGCCCCCATGGATTAAACCTTGTCAACCACCATTAATGAGGGCTACTCCTAATATAATATATTCCTTCCGTTTAAAAAAAAATAATTTTATTTCCTTTTTAGTTTGTTTTAAAAAGAATAACCCTTTCCTTTTTTAGCAACACTTTAACTTTAACTTTTCACGTGGCATATTTTAAGATCACATGATTAAAGAGTATTTTGGTACATTTGACATAACTTTAAATTAGAAACCAAGATTAAAAAGTTTTCCTCTTTTTCTTAAACTCCGCTCAAGTCAAACTAGGTCAATCTTTTTGAAACCAAGGGAGTATTATATTATATTATATTATATTATATAATTTAGTAGCACTTGCCATTTAGCATTTCACGTACAAGTGTCCATGCAAATATCATTCCAACCTCTTTGTTTTCTCCTTTCCAATAAAGGATTAAACCACTAATCAATTTCTCATTTCAAATTAGATTTAAACAAAAATTATTGAATTTAAGTCAATTTTATTATAATCTAATTTTGGTCTACTTAATTTATTAAACTCTTGACTCTTTTTTTAGTTGGATTCCATTTTTCCTCTTTACTATATGAAAGTAAAGACATTTACAATCTTATACAATTATAAGATAAAGAGGTCTCTTATATGATATTTCATTAACTCAATTGAATTATAATTAATTAATAATAATATCTTAAATATTATTTATTAAATATGTTTTTAGAAGTAATTCTCACTTTTTACAAAAATATTTTTAAAGCCTATAATCTAATACAAATACAAACTCTAACATTATTATGTTTTGTTACCATAAAAATAAGTTTATTTAAGGAGGGAAAGCTTCTCTACGTTTGAGGATTGGACTTGAATTATTTAATTAGAGAGAAATTTCTTGGTGGTCTGATAAATGATTAAGACATTTTTAAGATTTATTACTTATTTTTTTAAAAGTAAAATATGAAAATTTATGCATAAATTTTATAAAATAATAAATATTATGATCCATTTATTTATAAAAAAGAATGATGTATAAAATGATAAATATATGTACTATTTTTAGTTTGATATTTTCTTATCTTTAACCGCAGTATCATGTGACGATTCCTCCTACTTTCAAGCACTGTCTTCCGTGAAGACGACAACAATGGTACGCATAAGAATATCATATCCTAGCTAATATACTATAATTTATTATAGGGTAGTGAAATGACTTTATTATCAGTATCTAATTTTTTCTTCAATAGAATCTATAATATAATATATTAATGCTTTCATTTAGAAAAATATTAAATCAATTGTTGGGTTGAATTCAAGACTTGTTGAAGTGTACGCAATTAGTATTTTATTGAAGCCTAATTAAACTAACAGGCAACATGAAAAAAAACTATAAATAAATTACAAATTCAACTTAAAAAATTGTACAGGACAAAAAATTATAATAAGTAAAATTATATTATAAAAATTATATTGATTTAATTCAACTTAAAAATTAATTATGGAGAAGCAAAATGGTAAGAGACCAGTAGTACATGCCATTTATCTTATCATTCGATGAGCAAATCCCTCTTAGTCCAAGGAATAATGTTATTAGTAGCGAATTTAGGATTTTAAGACGGTGAACTTTGATTTCACAACAATAAAAAAAATCCTAAGCACCAACAGAAAGAAGAGTCATTGAGCCAGTTATCTTATTTATTCATTAGATGTTATATATAATTTTATACAAATATCTTTTAATTTTTATATATACATATATTCTTAACAAGTTAGTGATGGTATGTATGTGGGTCCGCCCCTGATTACAGTCCTTTGAATCTTGAGTGGAAAGAAAAAAGTCATTTTCTTTGTGGACATTTTAGACACTTTCTTCCCTTATTTAAGAAGGTATCTAAGTGATCATCCAAAGAACAACCTCTACTGACCATTTAGCAAAGAAAAATGGCTACCAAACATCTTTTTTTCTTTGCTATTCTCTTTTTTTCAGCTGTCTCTGTTTTTGCAGAGGAAAATCCTAGCCTTGTAATGGATTATTACAAGGACACTTGCCCTCAAGCAGAAGAAATCATCAAAGAACAAGTCAAACTTCTCTACAAACGCCACAAGAATACTGCATTTTCTTGGCTTAGAAACATATTCCATGACTGCTTTGTTGAGGTACTAAAAAAAATCAAACTTTTTTTTCATTTTTAGATACCCTTTTTGATGATGTTGAATTTACATTTTTTTTTTTTATACAGTCATGTGATGCTTCCTTGTTGCTGGACTCAACAAGGAGGATGCTGTCTGAGAAAGAGACAGACAGGAGTTTTGGTATGAGAAATTTCAGATACATTGAGACTATTAAAGAAGCTGTAGAAAGGGAATGCCCTGGTGTTGTTTCTTGTGCTGATATTCTTGTTTTGTCTGGTAGAGATGGTATTGTTGCTGTAAGTTTTTACTTTGTAGTAGATCTGGACTTGTTTATTCATTTTTAACAAGATTATATATACTAGTACTAATATGTATAATGGTCTTTGTACAATAGCTAGGAGGGCCACACATTCCACTCAAAACTGGAAGAAGAGATGGAAGAAAAAGCAGAGCAGACATTCTTGAACAACACCTCCCAGATCACAATGAAAGCATGAGTGTTGTTCTTGAGAGATTTGCTAACATTGGAATCAACACCCCTGGAGTTGTTGCCTTGCTAGGTACTATACATTGAACAAAATTGCTCTCAGTTAATAGTTTGGTCTAAAAATGTTTACTAATTGGTGTTGTTTGAACAGGGTCACACAGTGTGGGTCGAACACACTGTGTGAAGTTGGTACACCGTTTGTATCCAGAAGTAGACCCTCAATTGAACCCAGACCATGTACCACACATGCTCAAGAAGTGTCCTGATCCAATTCCAGACCCAAAGGCTGTGCAGTATGTGAGAAATGACAGAGGCACACCCATGATTCTAGACAACAACTACTACAGGAACATATTGGACAACAAGGGGTTAATGTTAGTTGATCATCAACTAGCAATGGACAAGAGGACTAAGCCATATGTAAAGAAAATGGCAAAGAGCCAAAATTATTTCTTCAAGGAATTTGCAAGAGCTATCACTATTCTTTCTGAGAATAATCCACTTACTGGGACAAAAGGTGAGATCAGAAAGCAGTGTAATCTTGCCAACAAGCTCCACTAAGAGAATCCTGCTTTTGCTTATGTGCTTGTACTCATTATCACTTTTCCCCCTTCCTTTGTGTATGTATATGTGAGGGAGGTAGTGGACAGTGAAAAATGATAGGAGGAATAAGATGGTTTTAATTTCTTGATGTTGTAAGCTTGTGTAGTGGACATGAAAGTGGTGGTGGACCATGTTCATTACATTCCATCTACTGTTTGTAAAATTTCACTATTTTAGCTACTCTCTTAAGTTATGAAGGAGGTGTTAATTTGTTGTTATTTACTATGCAATAGTGCTCATTTTGATGGTTTATTGAACATGATATATTGTTTTCGGTGCCGTCATTTAATGAGAATAGATAAGAGGCTCGTGCAATGAAGTACCAACGGAGGATCAAAAACTACTCGACCCCATATATTTGCGCTAATCATGTTGTACATGAGCACGCTCCGTAAAATCGAGTATAACGCATAAAGATTCAAATTTTAACAGTGCAATCAAAGATTCCAGCAACTTTAGGTAAAATCCAATGATTAAAAAAAAGCATCTTCTTAAAGAAAGTTGAAAAGCAAGAAAAGCAAATTAGGGCCCTCATATATTTGGATAAACTATGGGGAAATCATTTTAAAAATTTAAAAGTAAAGTAAAAATAAGTTCCTTTAATTACAATGTCATCACTTACGTCATGGCTGCTAAAACAAATTATTTATAATGATAATATATTGAGGTTCAGACAAAGAGAAAGAGGGCCATGAATGCGGGACAGGAGTGAAGATGGGTAAATGCTACTACTACTCAATATGGCTAAATTAATACCTAACAAAAATAACCAGACAGGTGGCTTGAAAATAAGAACATCATATTCAAGAAATAGATTGGTGTTGTTGACTTTGTTCTATTATCAATTCTCAAGATTTTTTTCTTAAGTTTTCATTTTTGATATTCTTATTGAAATTCAATTCTTACTTTTATATTTAAAATTTAATGAGAAAAGGGTTAAAAATACTTTTTAACTTTAATTTATTGTTTAAATTTACCCTCGCCGTTAAAATAAAGTTAATTTTACCCCTCATCGTTAAAATAAAGTTAATTTTACCCCTCCTGTTATTAATTTCACCAAACTTACCCCTCATTAGACGGATTGACCCAAATTGATCCGAATTTACCTCTTTGACATATTTAATGGAGATTTGGGAGAATGGGTAAATGGGTATAGGAGATTTGGAAGAATGGAGTCGGGTTATTTTAAATGATCGGGTTAATGAATTAAAATAAGGAATTGTTTTTTTTTAAAAAAATTCGGGTCAATCTATCTAATGAGGGGTAAATTTGGTGAAATTAATAACAGGAGGGGTAAAATTAACTTTATTTTAACAACGAGGGGTAAAATTAACTTTATTTTAACGGCGAGGGATAAAATTAACTTTATTTTAACGGCGAAGTTAAATTTAAACAATAAATCAAAATTGAAGGGTATTTTTGACCCTTTTCCCAAATTTAAAATCGAAATCTCTGATTCAGCAATCTCATCCATTGCCATTTAGTCATACTCTCCTTATAGGTCTAATAGCTCCCTAGACCAGAACACCAAATATTCAAAAGGTCACTTGAGGAGGATTATTTTGCTTCTTGCTTGTTGACATATAGAAAAAGTATTACTCCCGCTTGCTAATAATAACAACATAGCTCATATTATTATACATTTTCACTTTTAACTTCAAGACATTATATTTGCATTTCACTCCCCTAAGCTCAATGATTAAAGAAAATTGTATGTAATATATATAGATGAAAATGATTTAGAACTTAAGTAGGATGGTCCCTCATTTCACTCCCCTAAGCTCAATGATTAAAGAAAATTGTATATAATATATATAGATGAAAATGATTTAGAATTTAAGTAGGATGGTCCCTCTTTCTGATTAGATTGATTTGATTTAGCTACTATTGGACCTTAATTATTAGTAAGTTGCGAAAACTTTTATCACGGATGAGGCACAACTTACACTAAATGTATGAGAGAGTACTTTAGTATTAAATTTGAATTCAGGGACCTACACTTGATTTATTTTCTTTGCCTCTTATCTCACATTTACCCCTATTAATTTATTTTTAAATCAATTTTTATTGAAAACTTTAACCCTTTTTTCCCCCTTAGTTGAGAATTTTACCTAACTACTTCTTTTTTAAAACAAAAAAATATATTCTTAATACACAAACATCTTTTTTCTAAGCAGCAAAAGCTCGTGCAAAATTAATCGCCGCTAGCAATTTAGCCTTTTTTACCGTCTATCCATGGCTAATTTGTATCAAATCAAGAGCAAAATATTTATTTTTTTAAGAAAATTTTATATTTTGTTTTTGTTTCTTCTTTATTGAACACCTTTTTTTTATTTTGTTTTCTTTTGAATTCCAAATGCAAATATTATATTAATATTATAAATTGAATCGATATATTTTATCTGCGCATATGTTATATATATATATATATATATATATATATATATATATATATATATATACTACTATTATTAAATATATTCTACATATTTAATTAACATGTATTGTTTAGAACATAAATTTATATGTGATTCATATATTTGGTATATTAAAAATATATAAACAATATATACAATATATTGATAAAATATTTACCTAATTAAATATGATACCATAATATACTTGAAATATATTAATAATATTTTATTTTATTAGTTATAAACATTAAAAAGAATAACAAAAAGAAAAAAAATAGAAGTCCAGTATAGAGGGAGATTTTTTTTCTTTACTTTTTATTCAAAATGAGGTAAAATTATACTTTTTGTTTATTTATTTATAAATAATATATATTAATTTACAACAAATAATATTCAGTAGGTAATAATTCATGTATTATAATATATATATATAACTAAATAATACCTACATAACTGAACTTTTCATATCTAATACCTGCATAACTAAACCCTACATAATTAAACCCTACATAACTAATACCTGCATAACTAAATCGTGCATAACTAATACCTGCATAACTAAACACTGCATAACTAATACCTGTATAACTCTAACCAGTAACCAAACGGCCCCTAATTTAGAACTACAAGATTAAAAAATTTTCTTTCTTTTCTTAAACTCCGTTCCAAGTCAAACTATGTCATCCTTTTTGAAACGGAGGGAGTACATGTTTTTAAAACATATGTTAATTATTAATATCTTATGTAGTTATGATAAAAAAATGTTTTTTTTTAAAACAAACACATAAGAATAGATTATTTTAATATACAAATTTTCAGTTACTCTCCCAAATTATTTGTTTGTTTTAACATAAAATACTTTTAAAAAAATAATATCCTTATCAGAACTACATAAGATATTAATGCTTAACATAATTTTTTAATAATGTAATTAATAAGACTAATTTAGTAAAATAAATCTAATACAATTCAATTAATTATATATATATTTGGCATTTGATCGTAGAATTTAATATGTTTTTTACTATATTTGAAATATATGGAGCAAGAATTGATGATAAAATTATGTTTTATTTGAATGAAAGAATATTTTGAAATAATACTTATGTTTGAATGTACTTAAATATAATATCAAAAGTGAAAAATGAGTTTTAAAACATATTATACTAACATGTTTTTCAAATTTGAATATACCTTCAAGTTGAAAAGTTGTATTTCAAATTTTTATGATCAAATATCAATTTTCAAATAAAGTAAAATATTTTTTAGATAAATTTTAAAAAGAAAATTTAAAATGATACGAAATATATGATTGTGGAAATTTTTAAAGTACTATAAATAAAAAATGAAAGAAAAGAAATAGAAATAATTTTAATGGTCAATGTTTATAATACAAATGATCACCATTTAAATAATTAAGTTGATATGCCTTTTTGAATCAATGATAAAATAAAAAATTTAAAAAATTCAACCAAAACAATTAAATAAAAAAAAATCATATGTACATAATGATTGAGTAATTAAATCAGTTTCAAATAATTTAAAAAAAAAAAAAACTGAAAATGAGAAAAGAAAAAAAAGAGGAAAGAGAAAAACAAAGAAAGAGAAATAAGAGGAAAAGAAGAAAAATAAAATGTAGGTTCCACTGTTTAAATATAATAATAATAAAGTGCTCCCTTATAGAACTAGTGTAAGTTGTGCCTTATACATAATAATTTAATAATTTTTTTCGTAAGTTGCTATTTAGTACGAAAAGTTTTATAATGGATGAGGGATAGATATGATGTGGCAGACAAAAGTTGTATGAGGTTCCTCTTAAAATTTGCCAAGTGAATTATTGGATCCCGTATTCTGAAAAATGGGCCAAATTCATTTCCCTCTCTTCCTTTTTAACTTTTTCTCTTTGATTGAAATCTTCAATTTTTTTTCAACATCTCTTCTTCTTCTTTTTTCCTTTTTTTTTTAAAAAATAATAATTTTATTTATAGAAAATGTGAAATTTAATCTAATTCATCGTTCTTTGAACATTTGATATTATTTAATCTTTCATGTATTGATTATTTATATTTCTAAAAATAATTATTAAAATTATTTGTCAATTGACAAATTATATTATATTTTTATTTTTATTTTCATTACACTAATAATTAATTATTGTAAGTATAAACAAAATTTGTAAAATTGCAGAAAACAATTCTTAAGGAGTAAATTAATAAAGTATCATTTTTATTTATAATTTCATAAAGAATTCGTAAAATAAAAAATAGATAACTAATATGAAAAACGAAAGGAGTATAAGTTATATTTTTTTTCTCTTTCAATAACTTCATATATACTTAAATTCATCAAATATTCACAAGAAAATATAATGAAAAGAGCATAAATAATTTTGACAAATAATTACACAAGTTTTTATACTATCTTAATTTAACCCAAAATCAAAAAAAATTATAAATATTTAAATATATATATACTCTTCCGTCAATTTATAAGATATCTTTTTATTCGTGAAATCAAGCAATGTGAAATTTTATTGATAATTTAAAGTATATTTTTATTTTTTATATTAACATAAGAACTACAACTTATAATGTTTGTTCATAAATAATCCTTCCCACATAAGTTGCAATTCAACAAAAAATACTATAAGTTACATTTCTTATCATGTTAGCATATGAAAAAAATTACATTTTATAGCTTGAATTTCGAGAAAAAAAATAGTTGAATGAAATGATGGAGAGAGTAAAAAAAAAAAAAAAAGAAGAATTGATTATATAATTAAATACTTCATATTAAAGAAAGAGGTAAATGAAAGGTGAAGTGGAGGAGTGAGAAGAGAAAATTTGAAAAAGAGGTAAATGAAAGGTGAAGTGGAGGAGTGAGAAGAGAAAATTTGAAAAGACATGGACCTACAAATATACTTTTTTCTACTAACAAATTCCTCATACAACTATTACATGGCATACCTCATACACCATAAAATTTTTCATTTAGTACAGATGTTACTGAAAATATCCAAAGCCTTCTGTTTACAGATATAGAAGTGAAGTTAGCATCAAGATCAACAAAACACACCACTAAGCGGTCATTTGAATTGACTTAAAAAAAAAAAAAGGTTAAAAAAAATAATTAAATTTAAATAATTTTTAAGTTAAAAAAAAAGGACTAGAGAGAGTCTTATTTTTATTTTTAAGTCATTTCAAACTTATTTTTAATTTTGTCAAACATTCCTAGAAGTGAAAAATAACTTCACATTTTATAAGTGCTCATAACTTAACTTCAACTTTTTTTAGCTTCTGAAATTTAAGAATAAAATTCCTAACATTTTAAAAGTGCTCATAACCATTACTGATTTAGTATTAAAAAAATTAGAGAAATAATCTGATGAAAAGTGTTTTTAAAATTTAAACTAATTATGATATTACTAGAGTCAATTTAAGAACTTAGATCAAAAGAGATTTAGATTCTAAACCCTGTCTAGAAGAAATTAGAAAAAAATATCAAAGGTATATCAAGAAATTAGAGACACACGCCTAAAGTACTAGCACAATTGGGGCAATTAAGGGCATGAATTGCACTCCAAGTGGTCCCAATCTTCTCTTCTTGAATTCGAATTTGGATCATCAAATTAAATACATACATATAGTTTTTATTCCAGTTCTCGCCCCGTAAGAGAACTCTTAATTAAGCTCAAAAACACTTAATCATTACCATAATATATACATTTTTAGTGTATTACATTATTTATTACGAGCTAGTCGTATCTTGGAAGTTGGAGTTAGGTAATATGACGCACATAAAAATGTGAATTGTCCCTTAGAAAAAAGAAAGAAAAAGATTAAAGGGCCGACCCATCGAAACCTTTTACTATTGGGAAATGAGTTGGGCTAGAATTTTGAAAGCCATGTTAGTTAAAAAGGATTTACCCGCTCCAACTCGTTTAGGTCTACGATCTGCAAGGGTCGGGTATGGATTGAACCAATCTATTTTTTTCTTATTATGGTCATAATTAGATGATTTACTTTTCTTAATTTATTTTTGTTGATATGATGTTGCGGCCGATAATACATTATCCACGTTTCAGATGTTTAGTTCTTGCCTTTTTGGTGTGCAGGGATGTCAAATATTCACATTGATTCTGAATGAGACAATTATTCTTCTCGTATAATCTTTGCATAAATCTCACCTTAAAAGTTGATATTTTATTTCATTTCAAGATTATTTTTTTCAAAAAAGTACTTATCGTTTAAAATAATTCTTTAGCTATTTATGTGATTAAAAATAAAAAAAGATTATTTTTAAAAAAAATTTAAATAATTTTTATCATGAAAAGAGTGTTACGCAGATTGCAATAGAGGTGGATAACATTTAACATAGTATTACTTTTAAATTTCATTAATTACCACACTAGTACCTTAGTCCTCTGTAGCACTTTCCGATTCGACTCTCGTGATGATGGTGAAGACATGAATTAACATCATAATAACAAGTTGAGCATCTTAGAGGGAAATGAAAGAAAAGATTAAAAAAGATATATACAATGATATATGTGGAAGATATACATGAATATACAATCGAAAATTCTGTACCAAATTTTAATGACAAAAAAACAAAGAGAAGTGGTGGAAGAGGTGTTTATAAGCAACGAAGATGATGGAGAATTGATAATGGTTAGGATGACAATTATTTTTATTTTTATTAAATAAAAACAAATACTACTAATAAAAGGTCGAGCTATTTTATGTGCATAATTGACATACATTGCCAAATTGTCTTAATACTCACTTCTATCCATTTTGACTTGACACATTTCTGAAAGAAAATAATATATCCAATATTTGAATTTAACATTCTAATTTTTCTAAAAAAACATACAGTTTCTACGATTATTTATTTATGAGAGTAATAAATCTTAGTGTCTGTTTGAATGGACTTATAAAAAGTGAAGTGACTTAGAAATCAAAGTTAAAAGTCATAAATAAAAGATATCCTACTTTTGACTTTTAACTTATTTTAAAACCTTATTAGCCTAAAAATAAAGGCTTAAAATCATTTTTTAACTTTTCCAAGCAACTTAAAAATTGAAAAGTACTTCCAAGCCAAAAACACATAAAAATAAGCATCCAAACGTGCACTTGTTCTCCTTTCTATTTAAGGTAAAAATGAAGAGAGTAGTTCTATTACGAATAATCATTTTGTTTCCTACCAACTTAAACGAATAAAATCATAAACGTTTAGCTATTTGGGGGCATGAATCATTAAATTGTAACGAGGATAATTAGCACCAACAGGAATTTGTCCTCTTTTTTTCATCAAAATTATTACTACTACAAAAAACACTTGGAATATGGAAACACTCAAACTTTAGGGTGTGTTTGGAAAAAAACTTGGCAAATAGTGTTTGTTCATAAACTTTGTTATTATTTGGCAAATATTTTTGGCAAATATCCCAAATTTTCAAATACTAGTTTTTTTTAGTATTTGGGACAAATCTCATTATTTGGGATCTTTTATTAAAAGTTGAAAGTTTACCCCAAACTTTTATCTTTTACAAAAACACCCTCTATAGTTGTTGCTTACGTTGTATTACATAAATTTTTTAACATTAATTTCAAAGTAGTGATGAAATATTCGGTGAACGTGAAATGATAATATGATTATTGATGAAAATGATGAATAATCGGCTCAAGATAACAAAGTCATGTATTTTGTCTACCTCATGATGTATGAAATGATGCTTGTTGTACTCACTCAAAATTACCACATTGCTCTAGTGTCATGGACACTATTTGTTATTGTTGTAACAAAGATCCAATTGACTTGTAATACAAACTTATGGTTAGTTTTGAAAATTTTAAAACTTATGTGTATATATCATATTTTTCTAAAAAAATGAAATATATTTCCCAAATATTATGGCCAAACACATGGTAAAATTTCACCCAAATAATATTTGCCAAGAATATTTAAAAATCTATGATCAAACGCTAGCTTATTTTATTAAAAAAAAATTGGTGGACCTTTGTATTTTTTTGTTCTAGTCTATTGATGCATTAATATTACGCCTCAATCAATCTCTTACAACATTATGTATGTCTCCTATAAAATAGTTACTTTCTCTAGTTTAAAAGGTAAAAAAATAATCAAAAGACAAAATAACTCCTGTCGAGGTGATTATTTTTGATAAATATTGACGTCGTTAAAAAAATTAAAAATTCCTAATTTATCAGTGATTTTATTTTTAAGACACTGTACTTATTATATTCAACATATAATAATATTATAATAGTGTGGACAATTATAGGGAGTATATTATTTTTAACATTTTATTAGTTTCTTCTATAAATAAAATTATTCATACTATTAGCTTGTATTTTGGGTATCCAAAGTTGGAAAAATGAATTTTGCGTATGAGACGAATTTGAAAAAAACTAGACGTGCACAAAAAGTTAAGAAGAAGAAAAATGAAACATTATGGGGTTGGCGTATGAGGACAAAAAAACATCACACACTCAGTTTAGGAATTGTCAATCTTTTATGTTTATTAAATTCAACTCCATAAGTCCCACCACCCTTCTCTGTTTTTCTTCTCTCCCCTGTTTCACACTCATTCATATACACACTTAAATCTCAGCGACTGCAATTCTACAAACTCTAAATGGGTTAAAGTTTTCTGTTGACAAAAAAAAAATGAAGATTACAGATGGGATTGCTAGTTCAATTGATTGTGATCACAAGCTGCACCACCGCCGGAAGAAAACAAAAACTCCGGCGGCCGGAGATCGGAGGAAGGTAAAGGGTGAAAGTGGATCAGCCTCAGCCAATCAATTCTTAGTGAGCAAGTTTAATAACCCTCCGATGGAAATGGAATGCAGAGGATTTGAGTTTTTTAATGGTGGGACAAAGATGGGTGTTTCTTCCAGAAAGCTCGCCGCTGGCTTGTGGCATTTGTCGGCGGAGTTCGACTCGGCTGGTGGCGGTTGTGGCGGCGTGAAGCGGCAGTGTGGTTCGATTCATCCGGTAGGTTTTCAGGTGTGATTGAATTAAATATTTTGTTCTTTGTTTTCCATACGTTGTTTGATTGTTGGGGGTGGGTGGGTAGGAATTGAATGTGCTGCATAATTAGCACAAAAAAATGAAACTTTTAAGCACTTAATTTTAAGTCAAAGATAACAAAAATAAGTCATAAGTAATAAGCTTATCCAAATAACCTTCCCCTAAGACATGTTTGGGGTATTGATCACCTAATTGTGAGGTTGATCTATTAATAATTGTGAGTTTAATTTTCGCAATCAACTTATAATTTTGCTTTAATCATTCTGTAGTTCATTGCAAAACGATATCCACTATATTTCTGTAATGCAGCTATGGCTTAATTTGTCCTTTTCAGTTTCATTTATGCATCATTCCTTTACTTCAATTCCATTCCTGTTTTACGTCTAATCGTGTCTTCCTTTATCTATTTCATTCTATTTAGATAAGTGGAAGTTCTGTTTTGATTAAAATCCAAACTTTCTGACCATTTGCATGATTATTTTCGTTGTTGTTAGCTCCCTTCTTGGATACCAATCCCTAAATCTGTGGTGGAGGGAGCTACAAAGTGGGATCCTGGCTACTTCAGAACGTCCAGAGAAGTAAATCATTCCAACAACCTTGTAAAGCTTTATGAACGTCAACGTACTGCTACTAATACCTCACTTGCTCCTGCCTCACAATTAGTTGAACTAACAAGAGCAAGAATTCACATTGAAGAGCTAGAAGCTGACAGGAGGCGTCTTAGAAAGAAATTCAAACACTTTGCGAGGAAGCTGAATGAAGAAAGAAGCTCATGGATGAGAAAAGAATGTCAGAAGATGCATGATATAGTTGATCGCTTAAAAGATGATTTGAGAAGAGAAAGAAGAAACTGTAAACAGCTGGATATTGTTAATTCCAAATTGCTGGTTGATCTAGCTGATTCAAAGTTATCTTCGAGACAATATATGCATGATTATGAGAAAGAAAGAAAATCTCGAGAGTTGCTGGAGGATGTGTGCAATGAGCTAGTGAAGGAGATTGAAGAGGACAGAGCGGAAATTGAAGCATTGAAGAGTGAAAGTGCCAGACTTGAGGAGGAAGTGGAAGAAGAGAGAAAAATGCTTCAATTGGCTGAGGTTTGGCGCGAAGAACGGGTTCAAATGAAGCTGATTGATGCAAAGCTACTTCTAGAAGAAAAATATTGCTTGATGAGTAATCTTATATCTGAACTTCAGAGCTTTTTGAGAGCTAACAATGTGACTGTGGACATGACTGACTTAATTGAAGTGCAAGTGGTCAAGCAGGTTTTTGACTCGTTGAACATCCAAGAAATAAAGGAGTTCTCCTCAAGCTCTCCAATACTAAATGACATATACACACTTAATGAGGGTTCTATTATATGTGAAGCGTCAAAACTGGGAACTAATACCTTCGATGATTATGGTACTCCTTGTCATTCCTCTGCAATTCAAATTGTTGGTACTGAGGTTAGTAAAACATGTGCTATGAACACCAGCAGTGAATGTTTGAATAGCGTTATTGATCACGACAAGAGTTGCAAAGATGAAAGTGATAGAGAAACAGTGACCCAAGTTGAAGGTCAGTTTTCGAATTATACTGTTGGTGAAACTGAGCATTCTGTCAATTGTACTGACCGGGGCAGATATCTTTTATGTGGCAAAGTGAATCATGAGCAAAACACTGGTCAATCTGGTTCTCTGGATTTTGAGACTAGTGACATCTCCTCAGTATTACCAAAAAAAACGAAGAAGAAAGGATCATCCTTTCGCAAGCTTTGGAGATCCTCACTGTCAAATGAGGACTTCTGTAAGACAATCTCAGTCGATGATAGTGGAAGATTTTCAAATGGATCAACATCTAATGTGGATGTTGTTTTATCAGAGAATGTACCAGCTGAAAGAGCACAAGCCTACCAAGATTTTGTGAATCATTGCTGCTCAGGTGGCCCAAGAAATCCACATACCGCTCGAGCCATGAAAGGATGTATTGAATGGCCACGTGGAATACCGAAGCATGGTTTGAAGTCCAAGCTTTTGGAAGCAAGACTTGAGAGCCAAAAATCACAATTGCGCAGTGTGCTTAAACACTTGAATTAGTTGGAGGATGGCTTCAGTTTGCTGCTTTAGGTAATTGTATAAACTTCATGAATCTCATGAACTAGTAGTTTGAATCACATGGTAAAAAGCATCTGTAACAGTTTTGTCTCTTCATAGCTGCCTCTTAAGTATTTCAATGAAACTGTATCCACCCTAAAATTACACGAAATATGTTATTTTCAAATTATATGTGTCATTCTATCATTATCTTATTCTTCGATTGATCTTACTACTGCAGTTATTTCTTGGACTAACATTCTAGTGATGCCTTTACTAATGGAAGTAATGAAAATGAGAGATGTAAGAATTGTGAGGTGAATTCATTCAGTATGGAGTTTGTCCCCACACATGATTTAAGTGTGGGGGGCACAAAAGATATCCATGTTGTAATAGTATATCTTCTTGTAGACTGCTGAGATGATTGACGAGCAGAATGATATGTGTGGCTGGATGCTGATTGTTTTTACCTTTTGTTCTTGCTTCTGTTTGCATCATTTCTGGTGACACCCATGCCCCAGTCTTTCATGTCTCAGATTACTTGAATTTAGCATATCATTTATTCACAATCCAGGTGGGACACTCTTCAGTACCTACTACGGAATTGCTGAGTCAGTAGAAAAAAATAAAAAATACTCTCTTTTTCTCTTAACATATTTCGAATTTTGAAATTCAAACAAATCTATTCATATATCTTTTAAATACTGTCCTTTTGTCAATCCATAGTCCCATAGATAACTGGGCTTTCTAGAGCTGTCAAAGAAGATCCAAGATTTTTAGTTGATACTTAAGAGTACTGTTACTGTATTGGAAAATTTTCAATGTGGACTAAATATTTAACTTTGAATGTTTGGTTGTGTAACAATTATAGTTGGTAGAAATGACATGGGCCTTTGTATGTTGGGCCTGAATGTATGACTTGGGCCTAGTATGACGATAGAGGAGGAGGAGTGGAAAACTTAGCCTAACCAATTAACTTCAGGTGGCTCATGGATCTGGTCTTCTCGAACATGTACAGATTCAAGGTTTGAACCAAATTTAAACCCATGAAAGATCACTAGCCGAATTGAATTGGTTAGAAATGAAAGTAATTTTTAGGAACCAAGAATAAAATGATATAATAAGGTTCAAACATGTCAACAAACTAAAATGTTAAACCCTCTAATCGAGCCCCACCAAAGCAAGACATCTAGTTATGGATCCGAACTTAATTCTCTAATTTATCATTGATCAGAATGTCTTACTTTAATAGTACTATATATGATAGAGATAATAAATACATATTCGATGAAACATCAAATCAATTAAAAGACAAACAAGCTAAGGATTAAATCACTTTCTAAAAAGTCTAGAATGATTGCAGTGCAAAAGCTATTATTAACCTAACTTAGTAAATGTGGTCAAAAGTATTTCGATTTTTAGCAGAACAATGTGATTAACAGAATATACCAAAAATAGTAAAACAAAAGAAAATAAAAAAATAGTGGCAATTATTATATAAAAATAAAATAAAGCATATAATTCTAGCTAATCCAGGAGGGGTTCAATTATGCCTTTAGGTAAGTACTGTTTAATCATACTATATTAGGCAAACAAATTTAATTTGATCTAAACCCTTACCTAATCATAGAAAGGGACTTAACACTAGCTTTGTCTGTAAGGGTTTAGAAATTACATTTTTAATACTACTAATTAACTAAAATAGAATTTTATTAAAGTGAATGAAGAAAAAAGAATAATAATTAGGTAAATGTCTTAAGTGCAAATTCAATGGTGGAGCTTAAAAGAAGGCATGCAGCCTGACGTACAGAGTGATTATATTCTCAATAAAGTAGCATTACTTTTAAATCTTTTTTTCGGATTTGCAAAGGGATAATATTCTCTCTAAGTTAATTTATTTATTCTTATTAAGGTTTATATATGAAGTGGACATTGTCATATGATTAATAATTAATCTAAATAGAATCTTTGAACCTACCATTACGTATAATTAATTAATTGTTTATGCTGTCAATTCAAATATCGTCTATAGTTTAATATTTATTATTCAAATTCATCAACTAATGCGGCTAAGAAACACAATTTGAACCGTCTATAATACTCCCTCCGTCCGGATTATTTATCTAGTTTCTATTTTTAGAGTCAAACTATAAAAATTTTGACTAACATTTTAAGATGTATTTTTTCATCATATTAATATGCAAAAAATTGTAATTTATGGTACTTTTCATGTAGTTTTAGAACATCTAATTTTTTTATTTAAAATATCGAATTAATGTGATCTAATTTACTTTTGAAAATTAGTCAAATTAACTTTCGATAAGCGCAACATGACAAACAATTTCGGACGGAGGGAGTATCTATTTTTATAATCATGAGAAAAAAACAATAGTATTTATCAAATATCTCAAAGTTCTCAGATACTAGAAAAAACTAGTATTTGAAAAGTTAATTCAATTAAGCATTGAAGTTGATTAAATTTGATTAGACTAATTCAATATTTTAAAATAAAATTTGAATATCCAAAACTACACAAATGTACTATAACTTGCAAATTATAATATATTGACCAAAATTTACATAATTTAAATTCAAAAAATAAACTACGTATTAACCCAAACATATACATACATAATATTGTTAACAAAGTGGAAACGGAGTCGAGGAAAATTGTCATTCATCCAAAGGGAAAGGACAGCCTAGCATTCATGTCATGTAACAATCAATTAAGCAAAGAGGAAAGAGGTCATGTAACAATCAATTAAGCAAAGAGGAAAGAGGAATAAGATTAGATCGAATTCAAAATTTTAATTTATATTTTTTAGATTTTCAGATGAGATAACTTATTAAATTTGTGATAAATAACTTATAAATATTAAGTAAATTTTTTAATATATATAAATAAAAATTACTGAATTTTATGAAACATATAGTCAATATATTAAAGATCCGTCCCCAAAGTAAAACGTGCTAAAACTGCACATGCATGCACAAGCCAACTTGATCAGGCACAAATAGATTCGGTATCTTAATCTCACGTAGTTAATTTGGTTTTTGAAAAAAATAAAATAAGATCCACCCTACAAACTTAACATAACGTTAGTTACCTTCTATATAAAGGGGATCTTTTTGTCTAATTGATCAAGAATATTATGTCTATGAATATTAACGGTAATAGCTTAATTGCAGTAAAATATTTTAAAAATAACTAATATTTTTTGTAATTGTCTGTGAATCATATGAAAATTAACTAATATCGATAAAAACTTTAATATATTTTAATAATTATTTTAGCAGTTGGCTTCTCTTGAAATGTTGAATTGGGGTGTGATTATTTGTTTTGAAGAATTTAGAATGATTGTTCCTGTAGAATGATCACGCTTGAAAAGACTTGTAGTATAGCTAGGACAAAATTGAAGGAGAAGCAGGTGCTTGGGCATGAGTTGAGATTTGAGCCCACCTATAGTGCCTATACTTGTTACTTCCTCCGTTTAAAAATCCCTCTCTCTCAAAAAGGATGATTTAGTTTGATTTGGAACGGAGTTTAAAAAAAGAAAAAAGAATTTTTAATTTTGTGGATCTAAATTAAAATTATGTCAAATGTACGATAATGCCCTTTAATCTTGTGGTCTTAAACATGTCACGTGGAAAGTTAAAGTTAAAGTGTTGACAAAAAAGAAAGGGGATCATTTTTTTTAAAATAAACTAAAAAAAAATAAAGACATTCTTTTTAAAACGGAGGAAGTACAATGTAATTTATGTACTGTGTTGGATAAATATCCAGTTCTTCGTCCCCTCAATCTTATCTCATCTTCACCTTGTTTTGGCTACATGACATTATTTGATTCTGACTACTCATTTACCTTCTTTACTCTCATATACATTTATTTATTTATTTATTTATTTATTTATTTATTTATTTCCCCATTACTGTACTCTTGCTCTCTATCACCAACATTTATTATTCAATGTTTGATATATATATATATATATATATATATATATATATATATATTTCATGTCTAAAGTTTTGAAATTAGTACAAGTTACTTCCAGTAAAAATGCTTTTACATTTAGAAGCTAGAACTCACAATCTCTAATTAAAAAAAATTAAAAAAAATATTTAATATCATTTTATCATGATCCTTGTTGATTTCATTACGAGCCTTTGAGATTTTATTTCTCAGAACAAATAATAGGCAGGTATAGGGCTATATAAGTTGGTGGGAGTATAGACCATATCACTGTACCAATATATATATTAAGGGCAGAAATAACAAATAAGTGTAAGTTTTATTAGGAACAGATTCATAATTTGAAGTTGATGAATTTTAAATTTGTCTAATGAAAATGATTTAGCTATTTTTTTTCTTCGTGCAACTTCATAAAATTATGTGTTATTTCTGTAAAAAAAATAATCTATTTAATTCAATATATAGGATGCTTAAAAAAGAATGTCTTCAATACAAAAAAAGAACGGTGAATTACATTGGGGATTTTTCTTAGGAATCAGTATGAAATTTTCATGGTAATCCCTAGAAAAATCCCCATATAATTTACAGTTGTTAGTGTTTTTTTTTTAAAAAAAAAACTCTTAAATTTTGAACTTTTTATTATGTTGCTTATGCTTAAGATTAATTTTTTTTTTGACATATTCCATATACCATTAATAAATACCAATCAAATCAAATTAAAACTGTTATCTTTTTTAATTTCATAAAAGTTAACCTCGAACTAAAACGAAAGAAATTATAATTACTGGAGCAAATCTACTTAAAAGTTAATAACAAACCAATGTGCGCATAATTATTTATTTTCATATGGAATCAATAAGAAGAATCTTGCTTCGTCGATAAGAGAGATTACCCACACGCTTCAGTAAAGCGCGTGTCCGTAGTCTAGTAGATTCTAGAATCAGAGAGGCACACGGGAGTTGGCTGGACTCACTGACACTCTGACAAAACCCCTGAAATATGCTCATATAATTACAAACAAACCCTTCAGCAAAATTATAATATAAAAATAGGCCCCTCTTAATTTTTAATTATTTCGATTAGTACATTAAATCTCTTAAATTAATAAGCAATTCCAACTTTTCACACCTAAAACAGAACATGAACCATCCAACCATAGTACAATCATTTCATGTCTATGATTCACTAGATCTCCTTTATATCAAATAAAATAATAATAGCCATCAAATAATATCAATAAAGATATGTTTAATTTGCTTTAAAATATACAAAGCACCAATTAATTTTAAACTGAAAAGACAGCAATGTCTCCTTGGTCGATGAACAAGTTGACTGTTTAGTGCTTTCTTTAATTTCCAATTATACAATAATAGTTGCAATGAAAGTGGATCTTACACAATGTTTTATTATATATAAAAAGAACAATTAAGTGTGATCGATAAATATAAGATAGAATTTCACGATATCATAAGGTGGTAACATATTTTTTGATAAATAAAAGATGGAATGACTTTTATAGTCTTCTGTTTCAAATATTATATGTCATATTATCAAAATTAAATTGGTTTCTAAGTATCTGATGTTTTAGAATAATAACAAGTCTTTTATTTTACTTTCAAGTCTACCAAATACATGATACTATAACAAAAATAACTTTCAGTGGCATTAAATATTGACACTAATAAAGAGTGATAAAGTCTTTACCGATATTAGTTAAGTGTCATTAGAATCAATGTCACTAAAGGCTTTAGAACATATACAAAGAGTGACAATTGCCGCTAAAATTATATATTTAGCGGCAATTAAGAATTAAATATCGTTAATGGTTATTTTTGTTGTAGTATGATTCAATTAGTAGAGTGTTAATTAAGTAATTAATATTAATGTTTCTTTTTTTAAAAAAAAAAAAGTTAGACGAATACTCATGTAATACATTATGGCTATTAATTTTTTTTTCTAAAATTAAAGAGTTCTGAAATGTCTTAAACGTCAAATAATGTGGAAAAACAAGAAAAAAGGACTTGAAGATGAACAAATAAAAAGAAGGAAATATGTAGTATCAAATAAATTCAGTAATACTGAATGTGATCGTTAATCATATTTTTGTTAATGATGTTAATTTTTCATATATATATATATATAAAATGTGTGTGTGTGTGATTATATATAGTACTCCATCTGTAATCCATAAGATCACATGGGAATCACTACTAGCTAGAGAGCTACAACAGCATTTCATGAGATTCTGTGCAAAAAATGCCAATCAAAATGTTGTCTTTCTGTCTCTATTATATTAGATTAGATTATATACATACTAATAAATCACATAAAAATTTGACGAAACTAAACATCCTTAGTTGGAATCGTCTTATTAATTGTTTGTCTTAGTAGCTTAGTTAGTTAATTAATTTTCTATTTTAGTAGCTTAGTTGATACCTTATTTGTGAGGCTTCAATTTTCCAACATTGTAATTCTCTTCCCTATCTTCGATTTGAAGAAAAAAAGCTACAAAAAATGAATTAAGTTTTACTTATTTTTAAGTTGTGATATTAAAATCGAATATATGGTTGATTGGTGTATTTTTTACTATGTTTTTCTTTCTTTCTCGAGAAAAAAAAAAGAAATAGAAAGATTTTTCAAAGTTTGATGGCCTCCAATAGATAGAGTTAGAATTTTCGTTAAATTTTTTTGTAAAATACAAAAAATGCAAGTCCATTAAAAAACTAAAAATATAAAATTGACATATTTTGTATGTGTATGCATAATATTTCACCATGTATCTAATTTTTCGATAAATAAAATTCGGATGAATTCCTTGCCCGGGCCTGGAGGAAGAGCTGGATTGTTGATGGAAAAGACGCACAATTCGATTATTATTATTGTCCATAACTTAGATATATTATTTTAATCTAATAAAAAATCATCCAACCACGCTCTTAATTAAATTACAATCTATTATTTATTTTTCATTGGTCGATCCCATATAAAAGAGATATATAAATTGGTTAGAACATAGTTCACGTGCTTTATTCTTATAGGAAAAAGATAGACCATCTATTTTCCATATTTGAAAAAAATGGTCCAAAATTCGTAGTCACGAGAGAATTTGTTGAAGCATAAATAACAAATGTCCAACGCAATGGATGATGTTAAATAAAAGAGAAAACCATGAAAGTGAAAAACTAAATAAAAGCAGAATATTTTGTGAAATTCTCATCGACTTCATGTCAGGTTATAAAAAACAACAAATTCTGAACACCATTCATCTAATGTTGCTTTAAAATAATATATTCATTTGCCGCTTTTAAAAGAGAACACGTGGAAGATTATTCATTAATTAAATCCAAGGGTTGCATTCATATCCCAAAAAATTTAGTTTATGGAGTTACTTATCGTCTCCCTCAATATATAATTTATAGTATATATTAAGAGTACTTTAAATATAATAGCTAAAACTCTATATAGATATAATATTTAGGTCTAACTCAACCTTAAAAGTTATCTCATGAATAGGTTCGTTCAATACATATTAGGAGACTAATTTCTTACTGTTCTACTGATCTGAGACTTCTTAACTCTCCTCGCACACTCAGACCTCAAGTGGAGCATAGACACTTATAAATGGGGGATCCAACATCGATAAACAACAAATTTAATATGTCTGATTCTGATATAATGTAAACATATAGTACATGAGCCTAACTCAATCCAAAAGCTAGCTCATGGGGATGTTTGCCAAGTCTGTATAAGAAGACCAATTTCTCATGACGTGAGACTTCTTCACAAACTCTAGCTTCGTTCTTTATTGGAAATTAACAAGAATACAAAAGGATTTGTCCTGATTTTCAACTATAATTAAAATTAATTATACGAAGCATATTGGTTAGAAATTATTTTTTACACCTAAATGAATTTTTTTGAGTTAGCTACTTCAACACGCGCGCACACAAGGGACAATTAGTTATGGAACTTTAGTACTCGAGAGGTTATAAAAATATGAAAAGATGGATAACTTATATAAAATCACTAAAAAGAAAAAGATTTAAATGAGGGATGCAACAAAAGCAAAGTACAGTACTTACTGGAGAAAGCACAATAAATCAAATCTACCATGTAAAAAAAAGGGTCCATTTTAGCACTATGAACAGTGTACAGCCCAACCCCAGCATAGGATCCTTTTGTCAAGCCTAGCACCATCAACTTGGCATTTTGGAGGTATAGTAAAAAAAAAATTAAAAATTGGGTCCACCCTCCACCCACCTTAACTGAACCCAACAGGTTCATGTGGGTCTAGACAAGTAGTACTCTTGATGATGTTCAATCACTTTGAGCGAGGCTCTCAAAAATCTTATGAGTGAGAGAGTACTATACATATATAATTATTTGTCAAAAAATGATACATCGAAGATATAAATAATTATTCGTATGTATCATCAGTTGTGTGTGAACTTATCCTTATAACAAATCAAGAATTTGAAAACACAAAAGTCTTTTAAGGTACTGTAGAATGAATTGAAACACCTAAAGATGATAAAGTTTGAACAAGTTTAAGTGTAAAGATAACCTATTATACTTTGCTAGGAGATTTATTTTAAAATGTTATCTGTTAAAGAATGACAAAAGTTTCACATCGATGGTTAATAAAATGGGTGGACTCCTTATAAGGCTTGGCAAACCTTCTCTTTTTGCGCTAGCTTTTGGGGTGAGAGTTAGGTCTAAGACCTAATTTCACATGGTATCAAAGCAGGGTCCGTCTCACCCGATATTGGAGGGGCCCGAAATCAAAATTCCCCAAGCAAAAGTCTCACACCGAATGTTTAATGAGATGAGTGGACTCCTTATAAGGCTTGGACAATTCTCCTCTCTTTGACCTAGCTTTTGTGGTGTGAGTTACAAACAGAGACATTAAAAAATCTTTTGGATTGCAAGTTTCCATTCTTGAATATGTTATCTTTCATTATTCGAATCTCATTATTAAAATTCCTTACTTCTCCATGGTCAAAATCATGAAAGCAATTATATTATTTTAAAAAGCATATTAATATCTTAATCCAACTCTATGTTAGCACACATATTACAAATTTTTTTTTATTATTTTCTTTAAATTTATATTTTAGATCAGCCTCTTCTTGCCACCATTCCATTACTTAACAGTAACATCAACTATAAAAACATTATTTGAAGAGAGATGTTAACAAATAACTACCTCAAATGATCAATTGATTAATTAAGAAGAAATTAAGCTCTCAAAAGTCCATATTTTTTTGTAACAAATTAGGTGGCCCTATATGTTATTAGTGTTGGATGATAATGATGATAACATTTTTGTTTATTTCTTAAAAGACAATTTCTTTGTGGGGTTACATTTTGTGTCCTCTATTGTATATATATCCAAATACTTCTCAACCGTTCAATGTGCTCTTTAGTCTTTATTATATAAGTTGTGAACCTTTTGCCATTATTACGCTCTCGTTCGTTTATTTTTATTTGTTTATTTTAATATATTAAAATAAAAATGATTTTTATTTTTACTTTTAGTATTAATTATTTATTTTAAATTATTTTTAAGTCTATTTAAAAATCTACATCAATTAATATGAATGTCAGATAAGATTTGCACTTTATTTGTTATTTCTTTTGTTTAATTTTATTCTATCCCCAAAAGAATGTTATCTTATTATATTTAAAATATTTTAATTTTAAAATTCTTAATTTTACGCTTAATGAAATGATTTTCTATCATAGAAAATATTTAAGAATTGTTTTGAATCACAAGTTTTAAAATTCTATCTTTTTTTCTTTCTTTTAAAGAGTATCATATAAAATGGGACAAAGAGCATATTTTCTATATATTTTCAATTTCTTTATTTGATTTTGATTTAATATGAAATTTGAGAAAATAATTTGAAAATAAATTATTGTGAATTAAATTAAAAATACGTAAAATACACCAAAATATCATTTAATTATCTGTATAGTTTTATACATATAATATGAAAAATTAGAGGCGAAGGAAAACATTTTTTTAAATATAGAATGAAATAAGATATAATAAATAATTTTAAACGAAGGAAATTAAATATTAAATTGATGGTTCATCATTTTGGTATTTGGTTCAGAAATCAAAGAGTCCAAATTTTAGGGAAACCTTATCATACTTGAGGACAAAAATTAATTTCTTGAAAGTGAAATGTACAAGACTTTTTAAGTTTTGCTTACAACTTCTCACTAAATGAATGACATAACTTGTCCCAATATTATTGTCGTTTAAAAGTTTTTTACACACTGGATAAGAAAAAATAATTAAAAGTTATTAGAAAACTTTCAATATACAATTTGGGGTTCATGTACAGTAATAAAATAAACATTTAATGATAATAGACTTCTATTTTATCGATAATATTTATTGTTAGAAGCAATTAATTTAATGTCATTATATTTATATCAATAACGTCTTTAATTATATTTATATAAAAATTTGATTATAAATAATTATATTAATTATTATCGATAAATATAATATAATAACATAATATATATTATTATCGCTAAAAATGACTCATTGCAAAAATATTTATTGGTTGTAGTGATGCTATATATAAAATGCAGAAAAGGATATCGTAGTATGTAATCGACGAGTTAGATAGGACGATAAAGAACTTATTTTAAAAGGTAGAAATTATCATATTCAAATTTGATGCACCTCCAACAAATTAAATATAACGTAAAAAACTTATATATGTAACAAAAAATAACTGTACGATTAGAACATCAAATCAATCACATTACTCTCGTACAATAATTTGCCCCCAAGTTAATTAAACACATCTTAAATGATTAGAAATGGCAGCCCGGCCGAAGATGACAACAAGCCTGTTTGGATTGATTTAAAATTTAATTAAATTTATTATAAAGTTATTTTAGTTTATGGAAGTATTTGATAAGGTTAATTAAATTAAAAATTACCTTTAAAAAGGTTAAAAATCAAATATGGTGTCTTCACGATTATTTTTGAGCTCTTGCTCTAATTTGTTTAAACATGAAATTAATATAAATTAAAAATTACCTTTAAAAAGGTTAAAAATCAAATATGGTGTTTCCGCGATTATTTTTGAGCTCTTGCTCTAATTTGTTTAAACATGAAATTAAATAATGAAGGATTATTATGTTTGAGTTCTACTACATTTGTGTACCATACCATATATATATTGACAATGTACCTATTTTTATTATCGAAGTAATAACAAATTAAGGATTAGTCAGATTTAAAATAATTTTCTCAATATAACTTGTCCCCATATTTAGTAATACTCTCGCCCTTTCAAAATAATAAAGGATCTCGAAGTACAAGAGTTTGAATCTTATTATTTTTAAGATATCATTTTTTTATTTTTAAAAAGATACATTAAAATACATCATCAGAAATTAGATGAAAAGAACCACTCCAAAATTGACTTTTAATACAACTCTTTTTTTTATTTATCAATTTTTTTTTAGATTAACTTGTATTCACTGACAGTGGACAAAACAAATTACACCATTGGCTCATTTTTAGAAATACATATTTTAAAAAATATATTACTTATTATTAATATTTAAATAATAATAATAATAATAAAAGTATTATATGATAACTTGAACTCTAAATTAATTGTATGAGTTTGTTTAGGATTCTTCTTGATTGTCAAAGATAAGAAGATTTTTTGTAGTGTTTTCTTGTTCTCATTATTTTTACCTCATTCCCCATCAACACCATTGAAGCAATTTGAGACAATCATCAATGGTAACTTTTTACTTTTTTTTTTTTAAAAAAAAAATCTAGACTAATTGATTTCATAAAAAAAATTATTCATAACTTATTAAGTCTTCTTTCTAACATGAAAAAGTTTTGGGATAGATGCTTCCATTGTTTCAACTTTTCTCTTTTTAGTTTATTTTATCGACAATATCAAAATTAATTGAAAATAAACTTTGATCCATATACATTCATATGTATTTCAATTTATTTAAGTAATACTCAAAGTCGATAGTATAAAAAATATTTGAACGTTATTTCAAAACAATCTTAAATTTATAGAGCGTCTTTAAAAAAAAAGAGAAGCTAAAAGAATCATTAATCTTTAAATATAAAAATATGATAATTAAATTAAAAGAAATAAATATTTCTAAAATTACGTGATGGTGTAATTCTTTTTGTCGTGGATATAAGTTAATCTCATTTTTTTTATTGTAAATCAAATCTTTTGCTCTCAAACGAATATATATTACGTATAATATAATAAAATGGGAAAAAGTATACATAATAACGAGCAACAAATGAATGCTAATTGAGTAAAAATTTGTCCACACTCAACGATATTTATTCCAGAATAATGAATCATTACATATGTTAAATTTGTACTGAATAAATAAAAATGAGTTAATATCTCAAAAGGTCACTCAACTTTAAAAATTTATCTAGTAATTCAACTTAGACTTTTATATCAATTAAATCATTTAACTAAATTTCTCACTAAAAAAACATTTAATATAGTAAAAAAAAATATTTTTGATGTCATAAAAATATGAATTCTATAAATGAATAAAAATTAAATTGTTAATAAGCTTTTACGAACAAGCTTAATTAATGAAATACATACTTTTATAATATTAAAGTATATAAGCATTATGACATTATTTTTATTATTATTTTTAAAAAAATATTTACACAAAATTGACTAGATAAAGCAAAAAATTAAGTTGAAAAATTAACGTTATAAGGAAAGATCAAGATTAATATAGCCAAAATAATTTTAATCTTCAATGAAGAAGTACAATAATATATAACATTATTTTGTTTTATTTTTTTTGAAAAAAAGTTACAAAACAAAAAAGAAAAATTTTATTAGAGCAATGTTATTTAATTTTTGCATTGTAAAAGAAAAGCGGTCAGTTATAATATATTTAGAAAGTTAATTGAGGTCACAATTTTAAATATTATTTTAGTACTCTTATTTGCTAATTAGTCCTAATTAGATTTGTAAATACGAATTTCATTGATAATTTATTTGTGCTAATCCTCAAAAACAAATACACTAGTGGACTAATAAATAGAACTCCTAATTACTTTTTTTTATTTAGTAACTAGTATATTAAGATAAAGAGTATTTGTTTCACTAAAGAAGTTTCCCTAAAAAAATTAAACTAGTTTTCTTAATTTTATTTATTTGTAGGGTTTATTTTATATGAAACAAAAAGAATTAATGATAAATTTTATTTAGTGATTTAACTAACACAAATGTCTAAGTTGAGTGATTTATTGATATAAAATTTTAAGCTGAGTGATTTTTTTTATACAAAACAAACTTTAATGACTTTGCTAGATCAATTCCTAAAGTTGACTGATTTTATTGATATAAAAATCTAAGTTGACTGATTTTTTTTGATACAAAACAAATTTTAATGACTTTGCTAAATTAATACCTAAAATTGAATATTTTTTTAAAATATTAACTCAAATAAAAATAAACAGAAATAAATAAAACAATAGTGGCAAATACTCCTTTTGAGTTATCAAAAGAGTTATATTAACATAGTTATCAACTTATCAGTTATCACTAATCAATGTCTTTTAAAATAGATTTCGAAACATAAATAAGCCACAAAAAAATAAAAATAATCAAAATAAGCCACTATTTTAGGAAGTAACTAAAATAGGTTTAGTGGAAGAAAAAATTTCACTTTATTCAATATTCCAAACGTTTTCCGTTAGTTCATAACGGATATATTTTAATATATAACGGAACTATTTCTTACACTTTATAAAATGTAAGTTTTTCTTACACTTTGTAAAGTGAAACTTTTTCTTACACTTTATCAAGTGAAAGGAAAACTTACACTTTACAAAGAGGAATATTTTTCTAGTTTTGCTCTCCTTATGATGTCTTTGTAATGTTTGTCATACAATTATATTGATTTGACATATCATAAAAATAAAAAAGTTTAGTACATTATGTTTTCTTTTTTTTTTTATTCCGAAAGCTCATTGAAGCTCTATTTAAGGACATTCAAACATGACACGTTCAATATCTTTAGTCTTCTATTATTCTTCATTTCAATCACAAAATAATGTCTTCTAAACCAAAAGTTAGAGTTTTGATTTATTGGGATGACGAAATTATATATGATGGAAATACCGTTTATTATAATTGTCCTCCCAAATACAATACTAAGTATTCAATTAATATCCGATATCATATATTTCTTTCATCAATTTATAAAAGAATGGGGTATGAATAGTATTATTATGATTATAGTCGAAAAATACCTACTTCATTTTTATCACAAGGACAAGAAAATTTTGGAGAGTGAATTACCTATAATGACGAATCGTTGATCGACTTTTTGAGGGTTCAAATAATTAAATAGATCAAATCAATTTAACAAAACTTGAAATCTATGATAGAAAGGAGTCTAAGACTAGCCAACAATGTTCTCCTTTATCGGTCGATGTCCATCCCCAATTGAAAAATAATAATAATGTTGATGGATTTTCGATAACACAATCTACTGATTTTTCTAACACGACTCATAATCAAAATATTCTTACCGATCGATATGATTTTTCTTTGAACGAAACTATCAATGAACATGACTGGTAATGCTCAATAATTATATTTCGATTATTATTTGTTCATTTTGTCAATTATTTATTAATTTATAGATTATTATTATTCTTATTATATATTTTGTAGCGGTTTACTTTAACAAGATAGAAATATTGCTCTAAGTTATGGACTAGATAATTATTTTGGTCAGTCCTCACAGCTTGAAATGACGGAAATGTTGGGACATTCTCAAATTTTCATGTCTCGCCTATTTATTATGCAAATGATTATCAATATGTCCAACACTTGATTTTTTATTTAAGTAATTAATTGCATGTGATAATATTTATATATTTTTACATATATAGGGAAAATATCTCAATTGTATGACAAACACGGCAAAAATTTCATAAAGAGAGCAAAACGTGAAGAATATTCATTTTTGTAAAGTGTAAGTTTTTCTTCCACTATATAAAGTGTAAGAAAAAGTTCTACTTTACTAAGTATATGAAAAAACTTTCACGTTATAAAGTGTAAAAAATAGTTCCATTATATATTAAAATATAAACGTTATGGGACTAACAAAAAACATTTGAAATATTAGATAAATTAAATTTTTTTTCTCACTAAGTCTATTTTAGTTAATTTTTAAAATAATGACTTATTTTGGTCATTTTTATTTTTTTGTTGCTTAATTAAATCCGAACTCTTCAAAATATTTGCAATGTAACCAAATTTGGTATTATTGCACTATTGCCTCATTAATGAAACCTCTTGGGATTAGGTGACATAAGTACTACCTTAGGAACTCTAGACATGAAGAAAATTAAACCAAACATAATATAATCCAGAAATGTACTTACAAGCAAGCAGATATTAATTATCCAAAATCTTCATCTTAAAATAAACAGATGTGACCTTTTTAGTGTTAAGGTAACACATAAACTTTTTCATTTGACATTTGCAAAAAGTGAATTTTATTTTTTACTTTTACTGCAAAGTTTAGCACTGACAATCAGAATCCAACACTCTCAAATACTCATTAATCATTCCAATCTGACAAGACACTTTTCTTCAAGTAATTGTCACGTGTACTCCACTCTCCCTCTAATGCGCGTTTATCAATACTCCCACAATCAATTCAGCCAATATTTTATTTTGCTCAATTTTTTTAAAAAATTGTATAAATAATGTTTATAACTTTATGTCATCGTGTCATTTTCGTATGTTATTTTTAATATTTTTATAAAATTACTTGTAAATTTTAATTTAAATGATCCTATTTGAGCTTATTAGTTTATATTCTTCACCTAAATGATTGAGCTTACGAAGATAAAACGGGCAATAGACCTAAAGTGACAAATCTTATCATTTGGGCACTAAATTCATAAAATATTTTTATTTATTTTATTAGGATAAATATTATAATAGAATACTCATTCGTCTATAATTTTAATTAAACACCAAATAAAATAATTTAATAAAATATTTCAAAACCTTATTCTGCTGAGCAAACAATTCCTCAAGTAATTATAGCCTATAGGTGAACTTTTGATAAGCTTTTCTATCTTATTTTAAGCGATTACACATTTTTTTTCTTTGGGGTCAAAAAGAAATGTGTTTTTCTATTTTTTGATTAAATTAAATGATTATAGCCATAAAAATAGCTAGACATATTCTAGGCCATAATTTGAAACATTTTTTTCTTAAATTATGAAGATATTCCAACTAATTAACCTCACAAAAAATAAATTTTCATTTATAATAGAGCATTATCACATTTCTACAATTTTTAACACAATAAGATTTTAATCTTTACAAAGGACATAAGAATATGATAAATAAATATAGAAATTAGTATACCTAAAAGGGGTAGAAGAATAGATGATTTTACGCACAATCTTTCTCTTCTTATTATTTAATTTTGATTAGCTATATCAAAATGAAAGCAAATTATTTTTGTAAAAAAAGCTTCTAATTATACCCAAATTGTTCGAACATCATATAACATAATTTAATATTTTTAAAAAATTAGTCTAACCTGCTATGACAAAATAAAATAGATTAGGTAAAAAAACATAAAATTCGTATATTCTTCTTTTTGATTTTAAGTTTCGTGCTCATCATCAATTCTCTCCATACACTTTTTGTCATTATTAATTCATTGATGAAATGCAGACAAAATGAACTCCACATTCACATGAAATGTAAACCAATTTTTCAATCTCCCAATCATATCTCTATTATATATATACTCTTCCTTCCTTCCAACTTGTGTCTACGTTAATTATAGCCCTTTTTTTTTTCCTACCATGGAGCTATAACATTAAATCACAATAATACATTCACATCCATTTTATTTTATTTTTCTATTAAAATTGGGTCGCCGGAAAATCAAGATTCCGGTAACCCATAGTAATCATTTTGTTTATAAATAGAATTCTTTGTTTCCTGTCGCCGGGAAAATAAAAAAAGGTGATGATAAATGGCGAAGGGTCGGAAACTGGCCACTACTCGCAGTGAAATGTTATTAGGAAACTACCAAAGCTATAGAAATGGAACTGCAACAGTCAACGGTTCCTCAGAACTAGGAGAAGATGATGTCTGGTCAACGGTTGATGACATGGATGATCACGATTCAAGGGGCGAGTGGAGTCCACGCGCCTCCGCTGAGAGTAATAACGGATACGTGAACCGTAAGGTGCCGGTCCAACAATCCGACCACCACCACCACAGCCGCCGCGGGCGCCAGGTTGGGGGCTTGTCATTGGCTTTTGATGATTCAGGTAAAACGGAATCTCCTCGAATCTTGCACCAGTTTCGCGGACAAGACGCGCCATCCCCACGTGTGGCACACATGGCCACGTCAGCACCTGTGAATGTCCCTGATTGGTCTAAAATATACCGAGTTAACTCGGTTGAATCGTTGCATGACTCGGACGATGGTGTTGATGATCATGACTCGGAGATGGTTCCACCGCATGAATACATTGCTAGGAGCCGGAACTCGAACGCTCACTCGGTGTTCGAAGGTGTGGGCCGTACGTTAAAGGGTCGGGACTTGAGCCGGGTTCGAGATGCTGTGTGGAGTCAGACAGGGTTCTATGGCTAAGTTCATCAATCGAACTAGCTATCGTTTTGTTAGATTAAAAGATTTTATAACTATTTTAGCTGTTTGGAAAATTAAAAAGGCAATTGATGATGATTATTTATTTTGCTTAGATAAATTTTTGGTCTTGGCAATTATTAAGGTTGAATGAACACNATTTTAATCTTTACAAAGGACATAAGAATATGATAAATAAATATAGAAATTAGTATACCTAAAAGGGGTAGAAGAATAGATGATTTTACGCACAATCTTTCTCTTCTTATTATTTAATTTTGATTAGCTATATCAAAATGAAAGCAAATTATTTTTGTAAAAAAAGCTTCTAATTATACCCAAATTGTTCGAACATCATATAACATAATTTAATATTTTTAAAAAATTAGTCTAACCTGCTATGACAAAATAAAATAGATTAGGTAAAAAAACATAAAATTCGTATATTCTTCTTTTTGATTTTAAGTTTCGTGCTCATCATCAATTCTCTCCATACACTTTTTGTCATTATTAATTCATTGATGAAATGCAGACAAAATGAACTCCACATTCACATGAAATGTAAACCAATTTTTCAATCTCCCAATCATATCTCTATTATATATATACTCTTCCTTCCTTCCAACTTGTGTCTACGTTAATTATAGCCCTTTTTTTTTCCTACCATGGAGCTATAACATTAAATCACAATAATACATTCACATCCATTTTATTTTATTTTTCTATTAAAATTGGGTCGCCGGAAAATCAAGATTCCGGTAACCCATAGTAATCATTTTGTTTATAAATAGAATTCTTTGTTTCCTGTCGCCGGGAAAATAAAAAAAGGTGATGATAAATGGCGAAGGGTCGGAAACTGGCCACTACTCGCAGTGAAATGTTATTAGGAAACTACCAAAGCTATAGAAATGGAACTGCAACAGTCAACGGTTCCTCAGAACTAGGAGAAGATGATGTCTGGTCAACGGTTGATGACATGGATGATCACGATTCAAGGGGCGAGTGGAGTCCACGCGCCGCCGCGGAGAGTAATAACGGATCCGTGAACCGTAAGGGGCAGGTCCAACAACCCGACCACCCCCACCACAGCCGCCGCGGGCGCCAGGTTGGGGGCTTGTCATTGGCTTTTGATGATTCAGGTAAAACGGAATCTCCTCGAATCTTGCACCAGTTTCGCGGACAAGACGCGCCATCCCCACGTGTGGCACACATGGCCACGTCAGCACCTGTGAATGTCCCTGATTGGTCTAAAATATACCGAGTTAACTCGGTTGAATGGTTGCATGACTCGGACGATGGTGTTGATGATCATGACTCGGAGATGGTTCCACCGCATGAATACATTGCTAGGAGCCGGAACTCGAACGCTCACTCGGTGTTCGAAGGTGTGGGCCGTACGTTAAAGGGTCGGGACTTGAGCCGGGTTCGAGATGCTGTGTGGAGTCAGACGGGTTCTATGGCTAAGTTCATCAATCGAACTAGCTATCGTTTTGTTAGATTAAAAGATTTTATAACTATTTTAGCTGTTTGGAAAATTAAAAAGGCAATTGATGATGATTATTTATTTTGCTTAGATAAATGTTTGGTCTTGGCAATTATTAAGGTTGAATGAACACAAACTCAGTGAGTCAACCAGCTCCTATGGAGCCTAAGTTTAATCTTTTTTTTTTCTATTAATATAATTTCACATATTTTATAAGTATGTACTTCTACTATGGTGGATTTTAGCAAAATGTTCTTTTGTCATTTTCAGTTATCAATAATGGTGAAATTTTGGGTGCAAAGAATGTAGTCCCACTAAATAGTGTCTAAATAAAACTAGTACAGTCAATAGTCCCACAAGATTGTGGCAATCGTCTATGGAACTATTTAACTATGAAAAATTATTTTATA
This sequence comes from Solanum lycopersicoides, assembly GCA_022817965.1. Taxonomy (NCBI): domain Eukaryota; kingdom Viridiplantae; phylum Streptophyta; class Magnoliopsida; order Solanales; family Solanaceae; genus Solanum; species Solanum lycopersicoides. The sequence continues at coordinate 71,130,746 of CM040619.1, read as the reverse complement.
ATTGTCATCTATGAAAAAAATATATATTATTCTATAAAATTATGTAAATTTTGTAGACATTCCATTAAAATACGATTGTACTAATATGTTATTATTTTCTCCGTCCACATTTATTTGTTATGTTATGTTTTTTTTCAAAAATTAATTTAACTAATTTTTAAAATTAAATTAGATTATATTAATTCGATATTTTAAACAAAAAATTTAGAAATTCAGAAACTATATGAAAAGTACTATAAATTGTAATTTTTGCATATTAATATGATAAAAAAAAATATATCTTAAAATGTTAGTCAAAGTTCTTATAGTTTTGCTCTAAAAATAAAAATCATGACTAATAATAGTGGATTCAGAAAATATTATTATTACTATTTCATAATAATCATTATCTTAAACTATTTTTTCTCACAAGAAGCTTGATGGAAAAAAAAATATTACCGAGAAAGAAGAAAGACTCGTACGTTTTTCTTTTATAATTTACAAAATGAAATATAGTTTTTTTATTTTTTAATGAAATTTATTAATCTGCTATCACTTGTCAAATGTTTGTGATCAGCTATATATTAAAAGGCATTAATCTACTTAAATTATATGCTATTATATATAGGTAGAACGTCCTCATCATTTGGTTTAGATGTTGACTCAAGATTCCAAGTCATTTGGAGGGAACACTTGAATTTTTTATTTTTAAACATTTGATAGATTTTTCCCATGCCTGGACTGCTACTCTTTTAATTTTATCTTGAGTTTTATTTTTATTTATGTAAAATAAGTCCAAGATATTATTTTTAAAAAAATAAAAATAAATTTCATTTACGCAAGGAAAAATAGTTGGCCGCACCTCTAGCTCTAAACTTGTTGATGGTCAAACATAAAATTAATCAGTTTACATAAATTATTTCTATCAAAAGGTGTAATAACAGTAGAAGATTTTTATCCTGGAATAAAAGAATGAAAATGATAAAAAAATATATCTTAAACCTTATTCTTTCTACTGATTAATAAAAAAAAAGGTATTCTATAAAAAATTAGTTTTTTTAAAATTATGTAATGCATGTTATTTTTAAACCAATAATTCAAACAGTTAATAAGAAATAAATATCATAACTTATTTCAACATAGTTAATTTCAACATAATTTGTCTTTCGTACTAAATGACTCCTACAAAAACAGAATGAAATAATTACCGAGTTTAATATACCTTCTTGCCAAGTAAGGCACATGTTTATGAAACAAAAAATTGTGTGATTATTTGATGTTTTATATATCAAATAATAATGTGAAAGTAGTTTATTATAGTTAGACTCAAAAGAAAACTAAGATAATGTTTCATATATCATGATTAGACATGTACAAAGCATTAAAATTACAAAATCTATAGTTTTTGTTAAACAGACATATATTGAAAATAGTATTTAGGCATTTCCCACATCATAAGAAGATTAGAGAAGTTCTTTTTCTTTTCTTTTTTTTTAATGTCTGGAGGACATATGAATAAATTGGATCCTCAAATATATTATCTATTAATTCTAAAAATAGTTTTAGAGGCTAGAATATCTTAAATCAAGATATGAAAAGAGTAATAGAGACATTTAATGTGGAGGGGTCCAAATCCAAAACCCAGAATATTGTGATCCAATTAATTTACTTTTTAGAGAAGATGATATATAGGATTCTAGCTACGTCACTATTATTTTTATATATGTATAAAAAGAATTTAGATAACGAACAAATACAATATTTAAAATTTATTCATACAATTACATTGAATATGTTATTATGTATATATAATATATAACAAGAAAAAAATATGAATCTGCAACGGTATTTCTTTTTGCTGCATATATTTATATATTTTCTAGTCTGGTCCTTGATTTATGTTATATTTTTCTGTACATTATTCAATTTATGATATTCTTAATAATATTAAAAATTGTACTATTGAAAAACACAAATGGAGAAAAAAAGGAAAGAAAAACAAATGAAAAGATACCCTATTGCTATACCTTTTTATAGAAAGAGACATGAGTCGATTCAATGGGCTCATGAATTCTGTGAGCCGCTGGTTTTTTTTTTAATCTTTCCTTCTATTCTGTCAACAACCCAAAAAATTGAATTTTTTTATATCACTTGGGACCCATATCTTAAGATAAATATTTCCAATAACAATTTCTAACCAATGAGAATCATTAATCAGTTTTCAACTTCTTGTATATTTGACAATATAAAATTTTTAAAATTATATCTTTTGTCTAAAACATTTCGTGTTTACAAGTTTATACATAAAGAAAATGTGACATGTAGGTAATTAATTGATATATCCTGACGTGAATGTTAGTGATTGATTTCACAATATAAACTTGTATTGATAAGTTATACAAAAATAATTTTATCGTTACTCAAGAGTTCTGATGATACATTGATGATTGATAAATATAATTAAATTATATTGATTGTCTTAAAGATTGAATTCCTCGAAATATGTTCGCTTAACCTTATGCTATATTGAAATAAGATAAAATTAGGTAGGTTTTGATTCATTTTCCACCTTGGTCTGAGAGGTTAGTAATAGCGGATGGAGAAGTTAGTTCTTCGATATAGATCAAAATGAATATAACAAATTCAAGATAAAAATATATTTTTATTGACAAAAACTTAATATCAATATAGTTAAAGAGGAAAAAGCCTAAAATTACCTCTGAAAAAAATGAAATGATACATTTTAAACCTCCATTGTAGTCAGGGGGAATATAATATATATAAAATTTACTCATGGCACCAATTTTTTTCTTTAATCATAACATTAAGTTGAATTATTTGAAAATAAGGATAAATCATAAATATATGACATGTTATAACGATGAGGGTACTGCATATGATCTCAATAATTCACGAAGAGCTAGCAAAAGTTTATCATTTCGTATAGTTTGGAAACAACTTTTGAGTTTTGATATAAATATATACCTAAAAATAAAAAAAATAAAAAAAAGAAGCTAGGCAATTAATTAAATTAGAGTAATTGACACTATACATAATGTTAGTGGATGTATAAAAAAAAGATAAAATAGTATTAATAGTAGTAGTTACGATTGTGGTGGATATGACAGAAGATGGAGGAATCGTCCATTTTGGTGAAGCTGGTGCATTCAAACCCCACTATCCTTTATTTTTGTTTGTTTTCCATTCAAATTTTGATATTTCATTTTTTGAGTCTGAGTAATTTGAATTTGTAGTAGGAAATATTATTTGAGGAAAAAAATTCTCCATATTAGCTATTAATATCGATTTTATGTCGAAAACTCAAATTCAAAACATCTGATTCTAAAGATGGAAAAGTGCTTACCACACCAGCATTACGTTGGGTGGTACTCCCACTATCCATTATTACTATGAATAGATGAGCAACTTAATTTCCATCACAACTTTTCTCTAAATAAATGCATGAGCTAAAAGATAAATTTAAAAATTGGCATGTCCTTGATAATATGGTTGAAAAAGTACTGCAGTTCCTTTATTGTAAAAGATAAATTTTACTAGTATATAAGAGGAAATGCACTTCATTTATTCATTTGTTGGAGGCATGTGACACGTATCGTATTAAGAGAAGAAAAAAAAATTGTGACCACAAAGTTGCGTACATGAGATTTCACCATCAAGGTATTTGTTTGAGATAGTGATTTTTTTTTGGGGATGAATATAACATTAATTGTGATAGTGCTTTGGAGATGTGTAGTAATTCGATTGATAGTTAAATTTTTGATGAGAATTTAATTTTCGATCACTAAGTAATAGTAGTAAAAGAAGTTTTTCTTTTATATCTATTTGATTGAACCTCCATAATTAATAACCTCTGATTCGGCGAAAAATTGAGAAACTGCAGTTAAAAAATTATCTAAAGTTTTAATTCGTATTTTCAAAATTCTTGCTGGTTATTTTTCGAATTGATGTGGTTGGAATTCGTAGGAAACACATGAACAAAGTAATATACAAAAAATGTGCAAGATAGAAAGTTGGGTATGGTTTGAGTTCGAACTGAATTGAGTTCAAAGTTCAAAATTGAAATCGACCTAAAAATATCAATGTTACAATGCATAACATGTGTATATGTTGAAATTATATCGTATCGTATCATATTATATATAACGATCACATGCACACACAAGATTTTTATGGATGAAAACATGAGTTACACGGACACATATGAGAAATAGAGAGTAGACTGTAGAGGCATACACATAGGTGGAGTATTATTTTTGCACTTAGTTACTGTATTAAAAAATTGGAATATAGCTAAACCAGATAGATAACTAATAATTTAGAACAAAGCGATAGTAATTTTATTTGGGCCTCAGAAAGAGTGGTTTTGGAGTATCTTGTTGGAGAAAATTTCATAAATAACAAATATAGTAAATATAATAAGACTCTATAAGTATAATTTTGATAATTGCGCTTCATAACAGTAGTTTCATTTAATATTGAGGCCACAGTTTGTATATTTCTACTTATTAGTATATTTTACTTGTGAATATACAACTATGATAGTACATTCAAATTCTGCATTTATAGATTTTTAGAATTTTTCAGAAGTCCGTTTGTATATTTCGTTTGTCAATATACAAACAACAGGATAATTTATCGTGACTTTTTTTATAAATCATATACAAATCTTAGGATAAGTATATACAAAATTATAAATTTATACAATCATGTACGATTTATACAAATTATAAATTCATACAATCAGACAAATTATACAGATCAGATGAATATAAAATTAAGAAAATTATCACCACAAATTATAATTTTTTCAAACCATAGTAATAACACCTAATATAGGCTAAATGTTTGCTATTCTCTTATAATTTTCCATCTTGTTTTGCTTTACGAAAGGATAGTATATTTATGTGGGTTCCTGTGAAAGGCCCAAGAAAAGTGAGTCTAAACTTTGGACCCTTACAGAACCATAATCCCCATCATAAATCTTACTATTATGAAATAATAATAAAATAATATTCAGACACAAGAGATATAGTAAAAAAAAAAAAATGTTTGTGTGAGCGTGAGAGGGAGAACTCTTCGAATTGATGTACACATGAACTGAATGGAGTTTCTATTAATTAAAAACAGAAAGACGTGAAGTTTTTTTAGACAATCCCGACTATCTACTTAAACTACTTACAAGTTATCTGTTTGATTACAAATCTGAAAAAATCGTTAGAATATTTTTTTGCAAGATAGTTGCTTGGTTGCAAATTTATTGATATTGAGCTACTTGTAAGATGCATACTTAATTGCACGAAAAATAAAATTTATACATACACATTTCACAATACGATACATTTATAGCATTAACTATTTAATTTATTTTCCTCCCTAATACTAAATTGAAAAGACTGTCTAAATTGCTAACTATGTTGGGCCTTAATTTGCAATGCAACCCGTGTCCTTAAATCGAACTATTTGCACCATATGGCCATTTTCGAGAAAACTTCAAATAATGTCCCTATTGTTTGTATTTTAATTTATTAAATTATAGAAACAATATATCACAAGGGATAATTTTGAGAATTTTTATCTCCCACGTAACAAAATATTTAAGAAATGACTAAATAAAAAAAGCAGTATGTTTCTCTGATTTGAGAAATGGGTCAAAAATAAGTTTAATAAAATTTAGGGATAATTGTATATAATAGCAAACTAATAACCTAAAATAAATGGAGTAGCTAGGGTTTGATTTAATTGTGCTCCATAGCAAACGTTTGCAAAAAATTGCCAGGCGCCTCTCTCCCAAATATCTCGCTCGCCACTCTCCTCCAATCTCTCGCTCGCTTCCTCACTTTTTATACAAACACAAGTGTATAAAAAGTGTTTCTAATTGTATAAAGCAGAGGAAATTGTATAAATACATCTATTTTTGTTCCCCTCTATCCCCTCTTTCAGATCTCGCTCGCCACTCTCCCAAATTTCGCTCGCCACCCTCGCCTTTCTCACTTATACAAACAGAAGCGAAATGTATAATTGCGTTCCTGTTTGTATAAAGCGTGAGAAAATTGTATATACACATGCAAGTACATATATTTTAGTCCTATACACTTATAATTATACAATAAAAATACTCCCCTGCCCAATTTCTTTTGCCTTTTTCTCTTTCTCGTTTTATACAAATTTCAAATTGTATCTAATTTCTCTCTTTCTCATTTTATACAATTCGATTCAATTGTATATTCCCTGCCAAGTCTCTTTTGTCTTTCTCTCTTTCTCATTTTCTACAAATTCAAATTGTATATAATCGTTCTATACACTTATAATCATACAATTCGTTTTATACACTTCGTTTTTATACAAGTCTCTGCCCAAGTGTCTTTCTCTTTCTCGTTTTATACACTTCGTTTTATACAATTCGCTTCAACTGTATATGTATAGCGAATTATACAGTTTCTATGTTTGCTATTGAGCGCAATTATGCAAACTTTGCTATAACATACAAATATGAATTTTTTATTTGCTATATGTGAAAGTTGCCCTAAAATTTATTGGCAAAATATTATGTTATCCATCAGGCAAGTTTTTTCCCCTCATAATGTATGTGCACATAAATTAATTTTGCTTAGTCAATACATTCTATAAGTTACAGATAACAAACAAGCTTTAATTTATTGTTTATTGAATATGAGTTTTAGTTATATCATTTATTTTTGGGCAAAAGACAGAAATCACATATTTTTAAGATAAAATTATCATTTGTCCCGTATAAGTTTATAATGACAAAAATTTCTCAAATGATACAATAATATAAGCGTTGATACACTAATCTGATGCGCGAGATACATTAATTGTTAAGTAAGATACATTACATTTTATACATGATACACTAATATGATGCGCGAGATACATTAGTTTGATGCGCGAGATATATTAAATTTGATACGCCGATATATTAATTTGATGTGTGAAAATAAGGAATTTTGGAAATTACAAAAATAATAGGGGATAATGGTAATAAGAGAACTTAAAGGTGAAATTTCTGTCATTTGAAGTTTTTTTTTATAAAAAGGAACTGATTGATTAATAATGATCAAAATAAATTGTATTTTCCTACAATAATTCAACGTTTGTGTTTTTAGTTTAGAGGCCCATAATATTATTTTGTGAACTATTAGAATGACTCTTATAGATTGGAGGAATAAGTTGTGAAAAATTGAAGAATGTAAATAACTTGATATCAAGTTAACACAACGTAGATCGTTACAATTTTGTAAGAACACATGAAATTTTTGCCATTATAACATAACGTTTAAGACACTTAAACATGTTATTTTTGTGATTTGTTAAATTATTGCAAAGTTCTCCCTAATAAGAAAAATCATTTATGATTATATGCGCAATAGACAATATAAATTTCGCTCATGGATGTCATTCTTATGATTTATGAATCACCCCTATAATTTAGTGCGTTAAATTTCACAATTGAAGTAGTTGGATCACTTCCTTCGTTGCAGGGAAATTTGTAGCTAAGGGAAACAAAATTTCAATAGTGATGACATCAATGAAGACAAGTTGTGCAAATTAATATCTTAAAAATATTTTTATATAGCAAGTATGGAGCCTACGGGAATAAAATTAAAAATGACATACGTCGACAAATAAGGCATTTATAACAAAATTTTCTCTCTACACCACTAATTAAACAGAACACTTTCATTACTACATCATTATTCCTATTTGATAAGAATTGAGAACTTATAAAATAAAAAAATTCGGAAGTAATAGAGAAAAGAAAGGCGGTTGATGGATTTTAATGCGTATTGATGTCAATATCTCAGTTTTCACACACAAATTTTCTTTACAATATGAAATTAAATAGTCAGTAGGGTCATTTATTTACTGTTTTTTGTCCCCACACAACTAAGCAACCTCATTCATGGCTGCCCCAACTCTCTTCACTCTCCCACTACTATACTCCCCTCTGCTCTTTCTTCACATTAATTAACTAACAACCATCATCATTTCTCGACTTTCACAATTTTCCTTCTCTTTCTACTTCTACTTCTACTTCCTTTGGGGTTTTTCTTGAATCTACCGACTTATTTCGGTTTTTCGTTCAAAAACTGGCAAGGATGAGAGGTGGGGTGTCTCAAAGTTTCAAGCTTTACCTTCTCCATGTGTTCCTACTTCTTCTTTGTAAGTATTGTTGCTAATTTTCACTTGATTTCTTGTTTCTTGGATGATTTGTAGCTATTGTAATTATTATTGCTCAATTTTGATAAAAATCTAGTTGGGTTTCTGTTAATTTTTCTAGTTTATGTGTGTGTTGGGTAATTTCTGTTTAGTCTAGTAAGAAAATGCTATTAGTTGGAGCTAAAAACACTGGTTTTATTTGGGTTCACTGATAAGATTACTGTACTGTCAAATTGGGACTTTCCAGTTGAAGGAATTGTTTTCTTGCTACTATGGCGGTGTTTTTTTTTTTAAAAAAGGGGTGGAAGATGTATGGACTCTAAGAACTGAATTTCTTTAGGTCTGCTCTAGGGTTTGAGTTGATACGCAGGAGGTTAAATTCCTTTTTATGTATTTTCAAGTTGAATGCTCGTCTGTGGATTTGTCACCAAATGAATAATGTTTTTAGCTCTTCGGTTAATATTTCAAAGATCTATTTTTCTTTTTTCGGCTGATCAAATATGGAGTATTTAGGTGATGTATAACAATGTATTTAGGCTATCATACATAATCATCATTTAATTCTAGTCTACTCCTCTACAAAAGCCATAAGTGAGTACATGCACCTTCCAAACAACTACATTTATCTTCCTAATTCATGAACTAAGGAAATGAAATGCGTGTACTTTAGATGAATTTAGTGTATGAACTCTTTTTTTGGGTGATAAGTGAATTAAGTCTAAGTTGCCTCGGACTTGGGTTTGGTTATCTGATATGAGTGAGGATTTAGAGGTTAGATCCTTAATGATCTAAATTTTAAGATATGGGGATATGGATCTAGGTTAGGATACAAGTGCATTTCTTTTTAGTGTAACATCTTCGAGGTCTTTGTGATACTAGAGTGTCAGTGTTTCACATCTCAGTATGATTATATTGTTTTGCTTATCCCGATCCGTGGTTTTTCCTTAGTCCAGAAGGGAGTTTCATGTAGAAAATCTTGGTATTCTTATTTCTTTTTACTCGTTATTCTACCATGATAATTTCTGTGAATATTTCATGGTTCCCAACATTTTTTCGGATAATTGGCATTGAAATTGAGGAGGAGAGGCGAGGAATGGAAAAGCATGATTAAAAATTTAAAAATCCAATTATCTGTTGTTACATTTCAGACGTTTTGCAGATAATGAAGTTTCTGCATTGCATTGAGGTTGCTAAGAGTTAAGATAACTACCATAAATGTACCAAAGGCTACATTACTTATCGATTATTAAAAAGCAATCTAGGGCCCACTCTCAGTCCGCTCCTATTGTGCAGGAGTATGAGGGTATTGATGTTGGGCTGGCTTTGGAGTAATTTGTCCATCAAGCTATTCTGGGAGTAGGGAAGCAATCTAGTAGTAGTTGTTTTCAGGGTATGGGACAACCCACAAATCGACTAGTGATGAGCCAAAAGATTTCCTTTTGGAATGATGCTTATCTTCCATAGGCTTCCACTTCAGTTAGACGAGAATCTCGTCTCTCTTTGTATTTGAATCAATCAAAGACTTGTGAATCACTACTATATTAGGAAAGGGATTATTAAAAACTAGGAATTTCTACCCCTACATTCCATGGTGGAAAGCTTTAAAGAATGGGAGCATATAATGTGGCTAAAAGCAAATATAGAATTGTTTGATGGGCTAAATTTTGACAAAGTGAAATGTGAGGCAGTTTCTGTTGCAGACAGTTTGATTTAACCAGCTCAGTGACACAATGTGAAACATGAAATTCTGGAAATACTGGTTCTCTAGGTATACGACTTTTCTGAATCTTCAAGATCTCATTAGACATCGAGGATGTCAAGTTACATCACTACTGTTTTCTTTGGGTGACTATATTATCTGAGACTCTAGTGGTTTCTTGTTGCCAGTTAACTTGTTTTCCATTTAGTGCATGGGAGCACAAGCCCCAGTGGTGCGTGTAGCTTAGATCCATATGTAACTGTATACATGCCTTCGCTGGCTGTAAGTGTTTTTAGTTGGTCATCTCCTAAAAGGAATCAATGCTATTTCTTATTTCTGATGGAATTTCTGATTGTTCAGATCTCCAGGACTCCAGTTGCAGTTCAGTGAATTCTCTCGAGGGTTCTTTAAACATGGACAGAAAGGAGGACAGTTTGTTGCCTGAGATCTCCCCAACTGCTTCTCCTCAGCCCTTTCTCCCTCTTCTGGCACCTTCTCCGTGGGCACCTTTTACAAACAGCACTTTACCAAAATTATCGGGTCTGATTCAGTATTTATTAAAATGATAATCTGTTAGGTCTGAGCAAGAACAAAATTTTAAAAGTTGGGGCTACTTCAAAATTTTAGAGCAATTTAGAGTTGATAAACTAAATACAGCTCAGATAGATCTTGATTTGCTGTCACCTCAGTCTGTGACTCTTCCTTTCATACTCTTCAGGACTCTGTACGCTGAAATTTGATGCTGTGGAAAGAATGATGGGTGTGACATCAATTGATTGTGTTGCTCCATTTGCGGAGTATCTGGCTAATGTCATGTGTTGCCCACAACTTGAAGCAACTCTTGTAATTCTTATTGGGCAGTCTAGTAAATTCACAAATATACTTGCTTTAAATGGCACAGTTGCCAAGCATTGCCTTTCAGATTTTCAGCAAATTCTGGTGAGCCAGGGTGCCAATGACACTTTACAGCACATATGCTCTCTCCATCCATCAAATCTGACAGAAGGTTCTTGCCCTGTCAAAGATGTTCACGAGTTTGAAACCACAGTGGACTCATCTAGCCTACTTGCTGCCTGTGGGAAGATTGACCTTGTGAACGAATGCTGCCAGCAAACTTGCCAAAATGCTATATCAGAAGCTGCTAAAAAACTTGCACTAAAAGCATATGATCTTCTGAGCACGGAAAGTGCTGAGGTGCTGACTGACCACTCGACTAGGGTTAATGATTGCAGAAGTATTGTACACCGCTGGCTGGCAAGTAAACTTGACCCTAATGGTGCAAAAGATGTTCTTAGAGGACTTTCTAATTGCAAAAATAATAAAGGTGAGAAATACATACAAGTCCTTTTTCTTATGCTCATTGCTTATTCATTATTCATTATATATGTTAAGTTTTTTATTGATGATGAAAAGATCATATGAGGAAGCATGTATGGTAGCTGGAGATGTTTTTTCTATTATCTACTGACCTTTTGCTTTGACGATTTAATGTGCTAACAGGAGAATAAGCATATTTTTCACGTGTTGGAATTATAACAATCACCATATATATATATATATATATCTTTTAATATTAAAGTGGAAGCTCCAACCTTCAAAGTTGGATTACCATTTTGCCCCTCCACTAAATCAAAATGAAATTAATTAATTTATTTAATACTAATATTTTAATTACATAATGGTGGAATATGAAGTCCAACAACTATTCTTTAATTTTTTATTATGACATTATAATTATAATTGATTAAGTTAATTCAATTAGAGTAGGAGACAAAAAATGTTTGTAACTCTTCCATTTCAGTGACTCTTTGAATTTTGAAATCAAATAAAGTTTATTTATCATGATTCAATGTGCTCCATTAAGAAATTTTGAAAAGGTGAAAAGACAGTCAAATATCACTATAACATCAGTAAATTGCTCCCTAGATCATCATATTCTTTCTTTTCTTTTCTATCATCTATTGTTCTCTTTTCTTCTCCTAGATAGTGATATAAATACATGTCGTCAAGAAGCTAACTGAGGAAAAGAACAGATAACTTCATTCTGAAATTAAAAAGAGGAGTGTTCTTACAATATAATTCAAGTGCGAAGCTTAAAATTATAAGATATGACCTATATATTCTTTCAGGATCTTTTTTATTTTAGCTTATGATATTGCGTTTTTCTTTTCCATTTTGGAGTTAAGGTTCTTGACCAAAATAAATTTGGTATGCAACCCATATTTTATGTAATTCTGTATCATTTTGCATTGTTATGGTTTTTTTTTGT
>CM040619.1:71082346-71117946 GCA_022817965.1 Solanum lycopersicoides | reverse complement strand
TTCATTATTGAAAAAAGAATTTCCACATGATCAGATCATGTAAAAGAATCAGGCCTACACAGGAAGTGGTGTATTGAGAACATAATTAAATAGCCACTCCGGCTAATTTGGGTTGACATTTAGTTGATTGGACATGGTTTCAAAAAGGGACTATGGTGGGCATCTGTTTTGATCAATTTAGTTGGGAGCTTTTTCTAAAAAAATGACCTCCTAAGGATGTGTATAATATGTAGTCTAGAATTGGTATTTGTCATAAATCAATTGCATTACTCTTTCCTATTAACGATTATAAATCTTTTTATCATTAATTCTCTTTGGTAATCAATGGTGAATAGTTTTCAGTAGTTTGGGCTCTAGAGAGAGAGAGAACGAATGACACTGACTGTGTATTCCTAGTCCAAATATTTATTGCCCTGCATGCTGTTTGAAGGGGAAAAATGGAGAAGGAAGGCAGATTTTTACTTACCTGTCATTTCTTACTTGGAATGGTCTCTAAGTTAGTTTTAAGACCTACGCAGGTTGGAAATCAACATTGGACAGCATGTACTTATATGATTATCCTTGAGATCACTTGTATTAGCTACTCAATCTTACCAAAAATGCACTCATGCTTGCCAAAGGAACTAGAATTTTTTGTATTGTTTTTTTTTGTCATTTTCTATCTTGGATATAATATAGTTACAAAATTAGCAATCTGTTTTCCTCCCCTTCAGTGTGTCCTCTGGTGTTCCCAAATACGAGCCATGTTACAAAAGCTTGTGGAGATGGAATGGATAACCAAACAGCATGCTGTGATACCATTGAGAGCTATGTCTCCCACTTACAAAGCCAGAGTTTTGTAACCAACTTGCAAGCTTTGCGTTGCGCTGCTTCATTTGGACTCAAGTTACAGAAAGCCAATGTGAGCAAAAATATATACAAACTTTGTCACATTAGCCTCAAGGACTTCTCTGTGCAAGGTAAGTTATTATTTAAATGCCGCTTTTTGAGCATTTTGCTGCCTTCAAATCTACCAAGCTAACTTGGAATTTCTATTTTGTATCTCCATCTGTTCTGGGTTCTCTTCAAATGACTACAACAGTTGCACCCGAAGGTAATTTACCTACTTGTCTATTTTTTAATTCATCTGCATGCCCTGTGTTTTCTTCGCTCCTTTATTTATCACTAGAATTCGAAGCATCTGCTCTACCGAAAGAAATATAATTTTGAAACCCCCACCCCTACCCCACCCCCACTTCCTCTTAATGACTTATGTTGAAGTATCAGAAATTCAATCATGGGACGTGGAAAAAGTTGGTTAAGAATTAAGATATTCAATCACATGATAATGGATTAAAAGAATATTATTAGTCAATATTGCACTGGACGTATAATTGAAGATCAATGTAGTGGACAAAGGAGACAACTTTTGACCGTACAGTAGTCACAGTGACTTCATGTCTGTAAAGTTTGGAAATTACACTGTCATTTCATGCCTGAGAGAAGATATCTACATTTTGTCTTGGAAAACATTGTTTTTGCCATAGTATTACATGCATCAAATTGTCAAACTACTACATGTTAATTTTCTTCCTTTGGTTGAGGTTCCTTGTGTGTTATATCATGTATTTTGCTTATGTCAGTTTCTTTGTGATAGTTTTAGTTGATTAGTTTTTTATTTCTTGCTCTTCTTGTGGGAGTAGTTTCTGGGTGTCTTTTGCCTAGTCTACCATCAGATGCTGTACTTGACCAAAGTTCGGGGATCAGCTTCGTCTGTGATTTAAACGATAACATTCCAGCCCCTTGGCCATCTCTCTCTCACTTGCCAGTTTCTGCATGCAATAAATGTATGTCAGATCTCTTACTTCTTATTATATCCAGTGACCAAAGTCCATTTTCTTGCATAACTAACTGCTGATCATATTACTGCTTTCTGCTATTGCAGCTGTGAAAATTCCTGCACTTCCTGCGGCAGCATCTGGCCAGATCAGTAAGAATATCTACCTTTTTCATTTACAGTTTCATAGTATGCTGGTTTCTTTTTGTGCTTCCATTAATAATAAGTTTAAACTTCTCCGGATATGGACATGAGGGGTAAAAGAAAATTTGGTAGCTAAAATAGTTCAGTTTCACATCATATTTCTTGATGGATACATTTCTCATTGTTAAGTCTCTCATTGGTTGATAATTCTTTTTCTTATGAGCTTGATTTGGCGTAAGTTAGACCAATGACCATATCTTGACATGGTATGAGAGCCCGACCAATCGATCCTTGTTGTGTTTCTCAAAGTTGTTCCTGGATCCATGTTCTACTTGAGTCTTGAGCATGTCGGGGAGTGTTAGCTCCCATATTGGTTGAGGGAATGAGTTGTGGTCTCCTTATATTGTTTTTGGCAATCCTCCCTTCATGAACTGATTTTTGGGGTTGAGTTATATGTGTAGTTGTATAAGATATAAGGATCGTGATTGGGTGATATTTTTGAGTATTAGAAGTTGCAACAATAGCTAAATTTTGATTGAAGCAAGTGATTGGAGTAAGAATTGGAATATTTGTAAAGAAAAGTGAACTTAATGCTCATATGTAACGGGACGCTGGAATATTTTTTTAACGAAACTTTTCCGGCTATACCAAAGTGTAGATCGTTATCTTGCATGTTTTAGTTGAAAGAAACATGAAGATTTACTCTCTTCATTCCAATTATTTGTCTTACTTCCCTTTTAGTCCGTTTTTAAAGAGATCGACTCTTGCCTGTTTTAGCAACTTTCTTAGTTTCTACATGACATGCTTAAGACCTCAAGATTGTAGGACATTTTGATACATTTAACATATCTTTAAACATAGTTTAAGACCACAAGATTCAAAAGTTCTTTAATTTTTTAAACTATTGTCAAGTCAAAATAAAAAAAAACAAATAGAAACAGAGGAAGTAACTTCTTTGAAATACCCTGGTGTGAGATCAAAAATTTTGTTGACCAATGGTAATTAATATGTTTACATAGATGTATAACGGAAGGATGGATATGTAGAACATCATGAAACATCTTTTTATTAGTGAAGATACATCAGGCCTCAACTTCTATTTAGTTGCTTTGTACCATTTTTAGTATGTACTATTTATAATATGTCTTGAGCACTGTTGTCCGAAAGCAAAATTAAAGCTACTTTGGAGGTTCAAGAGAAAAGGTTTAATAAACAAATAAGAATTCAAATGCCATCTATCTCTACTCTCTCTAAATGAATCGATATTTAGTTGCAGATTTAGTTTGAGAAAGCTTGATTGTTAATCTTCTCACTGATACGTTCTTGTTAATTTGTCAGGTCTGAATAGCTTGAGCATCAGGTCTTATCTGCGTCTCTTAGCCTTGACGGCTCTTGGAAGCCTGTTTTATACTTAATGCAGCCATTCCTCCTGCTCACTTAACCTTATGGCGAGCAAATCTTATGAAACAATGATACAAGTAACGACTATAAGTTAATGGTGCTGAAGGTTCTGATTTTCCTCGAGTCTAATGTGTACAAAAGCTGGAAAATCATGATCCAGAGTAAGAATCCCCCTCGGAGAAGATTCCAAGTTTGAGTTTTCCTACCATATTTGTTCCTTATTCTTGCGTAATAAGAAAATTTTGTAAAAGTACTTCAGGAGGGGGTTAAATTCCATGTAATTACTTCCACTTAGAAATGCTGTCTTGTATTGTATATGTCTGAAATTCAAAGTCCTGAGAAACTATTGTGTCATTTAACTAATGCATTAGGTAGGTCTCTAGGGGTTAAGATGTTTTTGTTTGTCATTTTTCTTTGTTTTCAGTTATGCATCAGAACTAATACAATACCAAAATTGTACTATCGATTTTACTATTTCTGTTCAGTAGTTAAAGGTACTGCAAATTGCAGCACCTTCAAGTGATAATGCATGTGTCCTTAGCTACGCAGAGTTGTATATACTGCCAATGTGAGATCTATTACACTATCGTTGTAATTTTATCTTGTCATGAAGTGTCAATTACTAGTATCATTTTCTTGAGATAGTTCATTATGCTTATGTGGATATTTACTTGTGTTTTACCTTATAAATGATTTGAATGTATACATATTTGTTTTACACTGTCCGTGCATTGAATTTCAATTCTCGGGGATCTGAAATTTTCTCTCGATCTCGATGAGATATATGTGATAGAGTGAGGTCTGCATACAGTTTACTCTCTACACTAAGAAAATGCTCTGATGTTTTATTTTTTTAATCTCGATATTGCATTGGTATCTAAAAGAAATAAGAATCTTAGTTTTACTTTTATAATGGAAAAAGAGTGCATGACCATGTTCTTTTTACAGAGAAGTGCACACTTAATTTAGAGTCAGAATACTGTTTCTGATATTTTATTAATAAAAAAAACTGTCACTTTGTTAAGATCAGTACTCAGTAGTGTACAGTACATCTTTTATATTTATTTTCATTCGATCCCGGATTATATTGCTAATATTTAGGGTTGCTGATTGATTTTTTATTTAATTATATTTAACAGAATTCCAAAGACACGAGTCAAACTTCTGCAGCTAGTTTTTTGAAAAAAACAAATGGCTTCAAGCATATTAGGTTTGATTTTTGTTTGGCGACAAATGAGCGAGTTGATTTAAATTTTTATCAAAATCTTTTTCTTTTCGACCAAAAAGGCGCCTTTGCTCTGCTCAGAATTGCTGCAAGTTGAACTGGAGAACCCAATAATTAACGGGTACTATTCCCCTGTTCAATTTCCTTTCAAAATGATTGATATAGTCAATTTCAAAATCATAGTAAACTTTTATCCCTTTGCCCTAAATAATTATTAATGGTGTTTTACTTTACTTTCTTCTTTTGTGTATTCACGGAAATGCGCCTTGAGTCTTTGCTATGATACACAAATTTTCTACATTCATAATCATTTTAGCAATTTATTGCATTCATATTCTATTCCTTTGAATTTTCTTTCCCTAATTACAAGGAAGGAGAAGATAATATATTTTGAAATTTAAAAAAGTGTGATGGCATAATATTATTATTACTTGCAATGAAAGCGATTGAGGGGAAATATATTACTAATAATTATATTAAAAAGACTTAAGTCATCTTATGCCAGTCAAAGTTGTTCGCATAGTTCACTTAGATATTTTAACTTATCCATATGATGATTGAACACTTTATTTGTTCAAAAGTCAATCCTACTAAACACAAAATACTAATATGAAAAAAAAAATGTGTGGTTTACTTTCTTTGAGCGTATTAAGTTATTAAAAGTAATATGTTTTTCTTAACTTTTACGCCTAAATTAATTAAAAAGAAAAAAAGGAACATTCATCTTCTTCCCATTGCTGCAACTATTCTTCCACCATTTTCATAATCTTTTTTACATACGCACACTACACTACACACAACCCCTCCACCTCTCTCTTTCTCTCACCCTCTATCGTTCTACTTTTGCTTTTTCTCCTTCGTTCTTATATTGATTTAAGTTTCAAATATCTTGACGAAGTCCTATTAATTATGATGAAAAAATATATGAGTAATTTTTTTTTGGCAAATGTTTATTATTATTATTTTTCAATTTTAATAAATTTTAATTAATGTTTAAAAAAATAGTGAGATTGGGAGAAATATCATTTTCAATATTGAATCAGATTCAAAGAGAGGGGTAGGTAGGTGGACCGGAAAAAAACATACATATAGGGTGTGTTTGGTATGGAGGAAAATGTTTTCCTGGAAATCAAGTAGATTTTGGACTATTTTCTCATTTTGGTTGGTGAGTAGAAAATATTTTTCGGAAATGATTTTAGTGTTTGATTTATGAATGAAAAATGTTTTTGAGAGACATCTTTTATTTTTACTAGAGTAAAAATAATTTATAAAATTGAAAAAATTTAAAAACAAAATATTATTTTTTTTGGAGTGGTGATGGTGGGGTGGGGTGGGGGGTAGTGGGTGGGGGAGGGGGTAGGAGTGAAAAAATAAAAATTTAAAGTTGATAGTATTTTTAAAAAACAAAATTAATTTTTTGGGGGTGGGGTGGGGGTGGGGGTAGGAGTTTAAAAATAAAATTTTTAAGTTGAAAATATTTTAATAAAGCAAAATTAATTTTATGGGGAGGGGCTATACCTGGGGCTGGCCGGTCGGGGGGTGGGGGGTCAATGATCAGGTGAAAAAATAAAATTTTAAAATTGAAAATATTTTTTTAAAATTGATGTTTTTCTCCCAAAAAATATAATTTAAAATTGGAGAAAAGTTTTAGAAAATGTTTTCCTTAATTTTTGAAAGGAAGTCATTTTCCTTAATTTTGAGGAAAATGAGTTGATTTGAAAAATATTTTTCAAAACTTTTATCCCAATCAAACATGAGAAAATTGGAAACATTTTCGTTCGTACCAAACACACTCATAATTCAAATTAAAAGGAAAAAAGTCAAAGTGACAATGGCTATCCGAAACACGTTATTCAATTTTGTGTCTTTTGATAAAGAAAAAGTGGAACTTACGGTTGGGGAGGTTGGGTGGGGTGGTTCTGGGAAGAAGAAGAAGAAAGAAAAGGAGAAAGTTTTTTTTATTTATTGAAAACATAGTTTTTGTTTATTTTATATTTTAATTTAATTTAACTGTTTTTTTTGAGTCCAATGCCACATGTCTTTTTTGATTAGTTAGTATGCATGTCAATTGTGAATGTATGACACATTATTTTTATTTTTACTTGATTGTCAAAATATGTTTAATAAATATTTTTTACTAAAAAAGATATTTAATTAAAATAAATTTAAAATAAAATATCTGAATGAAATATGCGTGAAAATTGTAAGAGTTATATTAAAAATTTGAAGTGAGACAAACTATTAATATGTCATGATTGTCGCTATTCTTTTTGTACATACATATCCTTTCCTTTCATCGGTACGTGTTATTAAAATAATAAAATACTAATACTTTATGTATAATAACAAAGTTCAGTGCATATAAAATGTAAAATAAATAAATCAATTTAAGAAAGATTTTCAACTTTTGACCGTACAGTTCAATGATTTACCTTTAGACTTTAATGTAAAACTATTTGTTCTTTCAAATCAGATCGAGGGGCTAAGGCCTAACAGTCTAGTGAAGTTGTTAGTGGATCGCTTCGAGCAAGATATTGCTTAGACCTAATAGGTCACACGGAGTGACTCGTTTCATTCTTTAGTTTTTTGCCTAGTAAATAAGCTATCTTGATTCGTCTTCGACTTTGATTTATTGATATTTATTATTGGAAAACATGGATGAGTGTTTTCAAGAGAAGGGGCCAAATGAACCTTTACTAGAACAGAAAGAAGCAACAGTGGAACATGTAAGCTCTGAGCTTGAAGACATATTGTCCGACACAAGATTGTCGCATTTTCAGCGGCTTGGACGAGCATCTGCCGTTGAATTCAGTAATCTGTTCCGACTAGCAGCTCCAGCAATCATTGTTTATTTGCTTAACAATGTTACATCTGTGTCTACTCAAATATTCTGTGGTCATCTTGGTAATCTTGAACTTGCTGCTGCTTCACTTGGCAATGAAGGTATTCAACTCTTGGCCTATGGCGTCATGGTAAGATTTGTGTCTACTTGCTCTACTATTTTTACTAACTTGTACAAATTACAAAGCTTCTTCGGATTGCTCGAATTTCATATACTTACTCTGTTCGAATTTATGTCATATATTGTTCAGGTTTTGAGATTCAAGTACTTCAATCCTCTTAATTTTGACAATGAAGTCGTACATAGAATCTTTGATTTCCCGTATAAAATTTACATAACTATATAAAAAGTACTAAAAGTCAATATGAAAAAACACAAACCATCACTTAGAAGTACAAGTAAAATTGTTTGATTCTCGAAATCTGAAAGTTTACACACAAATTGGGATGAAATGAGTTATAGTTTTTTTTAATTTTACTGAGCCATAGTAATGGTTGTAGAGATAATGATGTGTTATTTATCATTTTTGTTGGAGCAGTTAGGGATGGGGAGTGCAGTGGAGACGCTATGTGGGCAAGCATATGGAGCTCACAAGTATGAAACAATGGGAATATATCTTCAAAGATCGACAATTCTGCTTATGTTATCTGGAATACCGATTATGGTGGCTTACTTATTTTCAAAGCCAATTTTAATTTTACTAGGAGAATCAGAGAAAGTTGCATCAGCAGCTGCATTATTCGTTTATGGTTTAATTCCTCAAATATTTGCATACGCTGCCAATTTCCCCATACAAAAGTTCTTGCAAGCGCAAAGCATCGTGAATCCTAGTGCGTATATAGCAGCAGCCACATTAGTCCTACATCTTTTCTTAACATGGATTGTGCTATATGTATTCAAGTGGGGATTATTCGGAGGAGCGATGGTTCTAAGTATTTCATGGTGGATAGTGGTCATTGCGCAATTTATGTACATATTGTGGAGCGATAAATGTAGGAAAACGTGGAATGGATTTAGTTCGCAAGCATTTTCCGGGCTATGGGATTTTTTTAAGTTGTCAGCTGCCTCATCTGTGATGTTGTGCTTGGAGACTTGGTACTTTCAGATTTTGGTTTTAGTTGCTGGTTTGCTTCCAAATCCTGAAGTGGCATTAGACTCTCTAGCTGTTTGGTTAGTAAATTTCTTGTTATCATATTAGTTTATTTTCCTCTCTTGTATTAATGTCCTGATGAAATGGAATTCGTTTTGCAGCAATACAATTCTTGGATGGGTGTTCATGATAGCTGCTGGGTTCAATGCGGCAGCAAGGTTAGTTATCTATTACTGAACTACTGCATAATCAGTGGTGGATTCAGGATTTTTGCTTTATGGATTCAACTTTCGAGATATTAGTATTGAAGCCTTTATATTTTTGAAGTTATGCGTCCATATCTATTGCAATTTCATTGATTTTAGCATTGAACTTGTTACCTTTGAACTGCATCCGCCCCTGTGATAAAAAGGCATCATAGTTTGGCCTTTTTTCTCCTTTTTCAATTACATTAGGCCAGTGGCGGAGCTACAGTATCTTAAGGACGAACTTTGTTGAATTGATAAGATTTGAAAAAATTGCAGTGTGAGGGTGAGCAATGAGTTGGGAGCAGGGCATCCTAAATCAGCCTCATTTTCAGTTTTGGTGGTGACATTAAGCTCATTTGTGATTGCTGTAGTGGCGGCCATAATAGTGATGATGTTTCGCGATGTGATGA
Organism: Solanum lycopersicoides; assembly: GCA_022817965.1. Lineage (NCBI taxonomy): Eukaryota > Viridiplantae > Streptophyta > Magnoliopsida > Solanales > Solanaceae > Solanum > Solanum lycopersicoides. The sequence goes on along the minus strand of CM040619.1, from coordinate 71,108,770 downwards.
GTTATGCATTCACTGGAGGCGAAACTATTGCTAAAGCAACTTCAGAACTTGCACCACTCTTGGCTGCCTCAATAATTCTTAATGGCATTCAGCCTGTTTTATCTGGTCAGTCCTTCGAGGCATTCATTTCAAGAATAGTACTAATTTAATTTGTATTTTACTACATCAGAGTCACTAAACTATTTTTCCTAACTATTAATTGGAATATCTTCATTTATAGTAATTAAGAAATCATTTTAAGGCACCTCTGTACTTGTTTTGTGAAAACTACTCAACGAAATGGAGGTTGCACAGTTTTTTTTTTGCAAATTTTCAAACAAAAACAACTCTATATATATATTGGACGCAGACGTGGAAGGACAAAAAATAAGTATTCAATAGAAAGAAGATATTCAATAAGAACACTGCATGTGACTTTTGTTTGGATATATATGCTAAACACAGATTTTTTTTTTAAAAATTTGACTAGGAGAACAGGACAAATATTTTATGGAAGACAGTACCCTGTGTAGTATTTTTTAATTAAGACTATTTAGAACTAGACAAATAATAGAGAGGGGGGAAAGATTTAATTGAAATAAATTAGAAACACCAATTTTGAATTGAATGTGAAAAATGATACTAATATTATGGAGATAGAATTTTACTTAGTTCGAACATCTAAATAAAATATTTTCATATCGAAGGGGTGGCTGTTGGATGTGGATGGCAAGGTTTTGTGGCATACGTTAACGTGGGATGTTACTACGTAGTTGGTATTCCATTGGGTGCTCTTCTTGGGTTTCACTTCAAACTCGAAGCTAAGGTATATCTATTCTTCTCCTCACTATACTTTCTTTTTGTTTTCATAGATATATTTTATTCATCTGATATTCGATATTCGCCTATTTGATATTACGTGGAGAAATGAATAAAAAGTTATTCAGATTTTATTTTCATTACTGAAATTAAAACAAATTTGTTTGATTAACTTGGGCAAATATGTAGGGATTATGGCTGGGCATGTTTGGTGGAACAGCAATGCAAACTCTTATCTTAGTATGGGCCACTTTTACAACCAATTGGGAAGAAGAGGTACGTTCTCTACAAACTTTTTTTATAATTGAGATTCGAACTTTAAGATATTTGATTAATTTAACATTCTCGAAACAAAAAAATTAAAATACTTAGTACTTATTAATAATTATATACAACATTTTATACATAAAAGAAGAAATTATTAGGCAACTAAGGCCGGTGTTCCCTTTTACTTCCAAGTATCTTCTGAATATTGTTGTATTAAAAATTTGATTTTATAATGAATTACTGTAATTTATATGTATGCAAGTTTTATTTTAAAAATTATTAAGAAATTGATTTTTTTTTTAAATTTACATAAAAAATTAAATGTTTGTAGTCATTTATTAATATTTAGAACATTAAATAGTTTTCTGTTAAAATCAGCCTCATTTTGTTTTCCTTGTTATGTTTTAGCTCAATTTCTATTTGTACTGCATAACTGAGCAATCCTTTTTTTTTTTTCAGGTGGAAATAGCGAAAAATCGATTAGTTAAGTGGCAAGACAGCAGTAAAAAACCATTATTAAATGAATCATGAGAAAAAATCCATACGAAAACATTATCGGATTTTCTTTTTCCCCAATTCATATTCATGCAAGTTCTACTTCCCTTTAGCATATTTGACTTAAGAAATAACAAAATAAAATAATAATTATACGAGTAAAGATCGATAGAGGAAGTAGGATCGAATTATAATACATGTATCGTACGATATACAACTTTAGGCATTGGTTTTATAAAAGCTTTCTTTCGATTAATTACGGCTGCTTCCGTTGGTCTTATTTATTACTGTACTTGTTTATAATCACTAGTAATAAATAACATATGAATAATTAATTAGGTTTCTCTATTGCTTATTCTAACTTACAAAATACAACATTTTTTTAAATTTAATTTGAGAATCCACCTCTAACAACAGCTAAGTTGAATAATTTGTCCACACATATATATAAAGTGAAATGGATTTTGTTCATCAAAATTGTAAATCAGGGACTAAGTGGAGCAAAAATGCAAAAATATGCTTTATCTTCACGCAAACGAAGAATCAATCAGTGCCCAAGAAAGATTATGCCCAGAATAAGAGGAATAAGTTTTAAAGTTTCAAAAATTGGAACCCTAACAGAACCGAAAGTTGTTATTCTTGGAACATGTACATGTAAATTCTCTCTTGTGCAATATATAGCTTATAAATCACGCAAAAATGTAAATCACACTAAATAAGTTGTGCAACGAACTCAACTGAAAATACATTTTGATACGGAATCAAACATTGATGACTGGAAAAAGGAGAATGAAGAATCGAAGGGATAAGATTATATTGATGCGCATCTACTTTCCAATGATCAAATAGCACTCAAAAATAGCCATTAAAATCTTTTGGAGTAATAAGAATATAATGAGTTATACCCAATTAAGCAACACAATCTTTAATCAATCTAACAAACCACCAAAAAGAAAAGATTCCAGCTTCAATGTACGTTTGGTATGGAGGATAATTTTTAGTAAAAAATATTATGTTAAAAAATGTTTTTTTCTGGAAAAAGTATATAATTTTTCCTACCTATTTCTAGTGTTCGATTAGTAAGAATAAATTACTCCTGGAGCGTTTATATATAATTAATTAATATAGAAATTTAAACGTTAGGGTGTGAGGATGGGTTAGGAGGTGGGGGTCATGGTCCAAGTGAGGGGCACAGATAATACGATCAGTGTGGAATGTCACTTGAGAAACTTATTCATTTTCACTTGTGAAACTTGCTTTTTTAGAAAAAAGAATATTTAAAACATATAAACTGACCCATTTTTTATTTTTTAAGAAAGTAAAAATATTAATATTTTCCTCCCCACCAAACACATTATTAAGCAATATGTACACTGCTGGGCAATGTAAGTTGGGTTTTGTTTCCAACCGTCAACACATCAACGATATGAAGTGAACTGGACGATGACCTCTCACATAAAAATGGGACAAGCCCATTGAGCCCATCTGGTTATATGGTTGGAAACTAATTTCAGTTACTTAAATACAATTTAGTTTGTAATATTATAAATTTTATAAAATTTTGATGCGTCTCTAAATACGTTCAGATACATGTATTTCGGGATACATAAGACAATATTAGGTGTAATTTATATACATGTATCTCAAGATACATGAGACAAAATTAAGTATAATTTATTCTAAATTCATTGTCCATATGAATTTGCATGTATCTGGAATACATAGACAAGTCTCACTCACACTCTCATATGTATTTGATGTCCGAAATACATGTAAATTATACCAGATACATTATCGAGTGTGATTCGCATATTTGAGAGACTGAGAAACCTGACTATCTCCCTCCCAATCTCATTTGCCTCTCTTTCTATTTTAATAAATTTGGTAGCAAAAATAATGTCATATATAGTGCTGGCAATTTAAGCCCATTTTTCAATTACCCGCCCAAATAGCCCTTCAAATATGGGTTGAAAGAGTGATTTTAAATATGGGTATATTATGGGTAAACTACGGGTCAAATATGGGTATTGCAAGTTTTCTTCAAATTTTTTAAAAACCTTATGTTACCAAGTTTTAGAAGCGATTTTCAAAACTTTCATATATGAGTCCCTATTAATATTTCAACTCTCAACCTCCAACCCACGCTTCCAAAAAAGAGTTAAAGTTTATTTTTAAAAAATATTTTGAACTTCAAAATTTCATTTTTTCACCCCTACCCTCGACCTCCACTCAACCCACCTCCACACCAGCCCCCTCACCTCCCACCCACCCAAAAAAATAAGTTTATTTTTAAAAAATATTTTCAACTTCAATTTTTTTTTTTATCCCTATCATCGTCCCCCCACCCCCACTCAAAATAAAATTAAGTTTGTTTTAAAATTTTCAACTTCAAATATTTATTTTTTCACCCTACCGCTATATAAATATTCAAAAGATACGAAGTTCTTGATTTGCAAAATTCTAATAAAGTAGATTTCGAAACATCGGACACAATGGGAAAATGAGAACTAATTTCATATATGAATATTTAACTTAATCAGCAAAACATATTTTATTTTATTAATTTATTTTAGGAGTTAATATCATTCAATTTCAGGAATAAATGATGATTTTTTTTGTCATGGTAAATTTTAGTTAATGAAAAATTTAGTTGAATGATTTTATTGATACAAAGACTTAATTGAGTGATTTTTCTGATCTAAAACGTCTAAGTTAGGTGATTTTATTGATACAAAACAAAATTTAATGACTTTTTAAGATAAATTCTCAAAATTGAGTGACTATTTGAGATTTTAACTCTCAAAATTATATAGGAAAAATATGTTTTTTAAATTTTGAATAGTCACGATAAGAGAATTTCAGAAATCATTATGAAATGTGTTGAGATCTTAGTAGACTATTTTTTGGATTTTTGTACCCTTCCAGTTTCATCAACTAATAATAATAAAATAATCAACTAAATTTTGAAAAGTAATGGTTCAAAGAATTCCAGAATTGCGGTACACATAACAAGTAAAATTGGCAAAAATAATAGATGTGTGGGATCTCTACATTCATTCATGATGCCCAATTGTGGTAGGTAATAAAACTCAAAGTACCATATAATTATATATGTATATATATTAGGAGCATTCATTTCAATTTTCAACTCAACTACTCATGGGAGCATATATAAGATTTACAAGTGTTATTTATCAACTTAATCTTATGAGATACCCCCTACTCATCATTGTTAAACCTATAAAAACGTGTATGAACAAGATTAGAGGATTTGTAAATGATTTTGTTCTCAATCTTTTTCACTTTGGTTTAGTAAAAACAACAAATATTGAGAAATAAAACAATCTAATTCAAGTCCCATTGAGATGTTTAAATGCTGCTTGGCCAATTACTCAGCTAACATAATATGGTGCAGGAAATGAAACTGCTTGAAAAAAAAATAAACATTTTGAATCCATCAAAATATTTTCATGAAAAGTTTTTTTTTTTGTCAAAATATAATAATAATGAAGACAAAATCTGCGATTGCTAGAAAAATTCAAGGCATATGTCTTAGGCTCAGGCCTCAATGTTTAATAAAGAATTTATTATGTTTAATTTTTTCATAGAAAAAATAAATTATTTATGATTAAAATATATGTATATATATATATGTATCCTTAACCTCATTCGAATTTCAAATAGAAGAAAACTAATAATTTAAAAGATTATTTATTTCATTTTGAAGTAATACAGAAGGTAATAGAATACCATTAAATATTGTTACGTAGTTGGTAATTGACATTAAAATTAAGGTGCATTTAGCTATTTTCTTCTAAAAAGATGATAGTATTATATTTGGCGCAAATTAAAAGGAAATTATATTTTCGTCGTGGACGCCTTACGAAGCATCTGATATATTGCTCATTTCAAAATTTGTAATAGTGTAGTATTTATTTTCCAAAAGATGTATATGTAATTATTTAAAAAAATGACTATATTTATAGAATTATTTAAAGTTTAATAGCTAAAAATATGTTATTTAGTAAAAATAACTATATTTTATGTCAACTTCTAGCGCATGTTTGTATTAATTTTATTTTTTTAATTATTATTATTATTATTATTTATAGAGGAATCTATGCATTAAATAAGGTATGATATGTTATCATAACTGTCAACATTTTATTATGTATATAATTATTTTGCTTTGTTTAGTGAGGCTTTAGCATGAGGCAATTATGACCCAAATACAAATAATCAAGGCTTAAGATAGATATTTATGACTCACATCCCATGATGAATATTCTTAACAAGTTTTTTGTTTAATCAAATAATATTATAGAACCTTAGATTTGTCATTCTATAATTTGGCAGCTTATTGAGTATTGCGTTATTAAATTTTTTTACCCTTTTCAATTGCTAAATATTAAAATAATCGATCTTTCGACTATTTTTTTTACCTTTTCCCACTCCTATGCTGTCCATTTTGCTCCTTTAATTTGGATTTGATTTAGTATTTTTGTTACTTTTCTCAATTCTAAGTAGTAGCTCCAAAGGTAGGTATCAAAAACATGTGTTGTGCATGGAAAGTTAATATTTATTACTAGCAACCAATCTATCAAACTAGGTAGTAAATACATAGAGCATGAATCATTCTATTGTATTAAGCATTTTTTCACTTAACCTTGATGAAGCAAGATGTTATTCGCACATAGTGTTAAATAAAATTTTATGCATATAAAGGTTGTGTTTGGTAAGGAAAAAAATTTAGTTTGATCGTAATATTTTCTCTAAAAAAATAATTTCGTTATAAATTTAAAAATACCTCGAAATTTTTTTTTATTTCGCCACTGAGAGAATATATTCTATCAATATCTATCACTGTGGAATGTGATTCTTTAATATGAGGGCCAGTAACTTCAGTGTTTCTTTGAAGATTACAGGTTCCTTCTAACAAAATTGGAGACCATACCTGAGAAGTGTTGCTTTCGTGATTAAAAATTATCCTTTTAAAGCATCGGAACATATAAGAGAATAATGTCCTTTAAAAATGATCTTTAACTTGGTTTCAATGGATATTTATGTTTTTTAATATTGGGGTAGACATTTATGCCAGGATTTTCATTAAGGGGTGTCAATGGTTATAGTAAAATATATATAATGAGGTTAATAGGGCTTTAACACATGACCTCATGGAGTATTTGCAATCCCTTAACAAATAGACTAAACCTTTAATTTAATTAAATTCAAGAGGTGTCAATTCATGTATTTATATTTATTGAACTAAAATTTGACCCATATACAAAATAATTTTTTGACGAAGGGTTATCGCTCGAGACCACTAGACCCTGCCCCCGAGAACGCGTGTGTCTACTTGTTCAAATCTATATAAGTTTAAGTGTCTACACCAAAAATTGAAAGACATATATGCTAATAAAGAGAACATTGATATATTATGCCTTTAAAAAGAACACTTTACCAGGATTGCCTGAACCCCATAATCGAAAACTCAAACCGTGAATGTAGTGTTCTGACAAATAATTATCTCTATTTATATTTAGTTTCTTAAACTTTATATATTCAGTCAAATACACTAAAATAAAATCGAAAGAATGAAGCATTATTTAGCGGAAAGGAAGTTAGAAAAGAAAAAGGGGTAAATAATTTCATAATTGAGTTAATTATTCATTTCATATCTTCCTCTTAATAAAGTACATCTGATCTCTGTGATATATACCAACAAGTCCTGTACAAATAGTTATCTTTAATTATTCCATCTAACAACTCCAACTATATTGATTAAGACATAATATGCATTTATATTATATGCGTAAACGATACGATATTTTCATTCCACATGTTCATTAATTAGGATATGGTATAGATTCTACCGCTTGATCGAAAAATAGTTGATCGATCGATTGATTAATTAAAAGGCGTTTCACGTCCAAGATGTTTTCTCATGTTGTTTAATAAGAGAAAAATGATGTAATATCATATGGAAGAGTAATGCATTTGTTTTCTTTTGATTTAAGTACTGCAAAAGACAAGTATCTTTACAGATTCCATCTAACAACTCCAACTATATACTGATTGTTACATACTATGTATTAGTTACATTCTTTCACAAAATGACAATGTATTATATACATTTCTTTGCCTCACATTAAACGTTGAGACGGCAGCTTCATCTATTATTCATTATATGGCTACAAGTTACTTTCATTTCATTCAACTTGTTCCTTAGCATGGGAAGAATTATGGAGTCTGAAGCTGAGCAGCCTTTGTTGGCTGCTCATGGGGCTAGCTCTGAGCTCGAGGAGGTGCTCTCCGATTTCCAATTACCTTACTTTCAACGCCTTAGGTCCGCCTTTTGGATCGAATTCCAGTTACTTTTTCGACTTGCAGCACCTGCAGTGGCTGTGTACTTGATCAATAATGCTATGTCCATGTCTACTCGAATCTTTTCGGGTCAACTTGGGAACCTTCAGCTTGCTGCAGCCTCTCTTGGCAATCAAGGCATCCAATTATGTGCTTATGGACTTATGGTATATTTTTCATCATCTGATATGAACATCAATGAAATGCTTGTGGAAATATGTTGGTTAAGGAATTCTTTAGACTTTCCCTTTTTAGTTAGTTAACAACTTGAGAATGCTAAAACAGGGGAAACAGAGGACTTTTTTATGACAAAAAAATATCACATGTATAACTTTTCAAACTTTTTTTTTTCCTTGCAGCTAGGAATGGGAAGTGCAGTGGAAACTCTATGTGGACAAGCATATGGAGCTAATAGATATGATATGCTAGGAGTCTACTTACAAAGATCAACAATAGTACTTTCTATAACAGGCATCCCACTAGCTGTGGTATATTTATTTTCCAAGAACATACTGCTCGCGCTTGGTGAATCGAAACTAGTTGCATCAGAAGCAGCAGTATTTGTGTATGGTCTAATCCCTCAAATATTCGCTTACGCGGTGAACTTCCCTATACAGAAGTTTTTGCAATCTCAGAGTATTGTAGCACCTAGTGCCTATATTTCACTAGGGACTTTGTTTGTACACTTATTGCTGAGTTGGATTGCTGTATACAAAATTGGGCTGGGATTGATAGGGGCATCACTGGTGCTGAGTCTTTCTTGGTGGATTATTGTGGCAGCTCAGTTTATATACATATTGAGAAGTGAAAGATGTAAGACTACTTGGACAGGTTTTCGATGGGAGGCCTTTAGTGGATTATGGGAATTTGTGAAGTTATCGGCTGCTTCAGCTGTTATGTTGTGTTTGGAGACATGGTATTTTCAAATTCTAGTGTTGCTTTCAGGTTTACTCAAGAATCCTGAGCTTGCATTGGATTCTATCTCAGTTTGGTGAGATTTTGTACTTTAACTGTTTATTTATCTGCTACCAAAAAACTACATTCTATTCATGATCTCACAACACTAGTTAGTTATTATATCATATTACGAATACCACTAAGAGTTTTTAGTTAACTATGACTTGATCTTGGATTCTCACCTGTTGTCTTCTGCTCGAACTATGTATTATATACAGAGTCTTGATGGTTCGTCATTAAGGAAAAATGATTGCAATTGTACTCTACACGTATCCACTGTGGATCCACTTTTGTTGTCCTGAAAAGTTAAATATTTTTATATTTATTTTTGTAGCATGGCAGTGAATGGGCTGATGTTCATGGTTTCAGTGGGATTCAATGCTGCTGCTAGGTACAATTTTATTTGTTATAATAGAATATATAGTACAAGACATTTTTATATATTGTCGGTTAAACTTTTTGATCAGTGTGAGAGTGAGCAATGAGCTAGGAGCAGCACATCCAAAGTCAGCAGCATTCTCAGTGTTTGTGGTGACATTAATTTCATTTCTCATAGCTGTGGTGGAAGCTATAATTGTGCTATGTTTGCGCAATGTTATCAGCTATGCATTCACTGAGGGTGAAATTGTGGCCAATGCAGTTTCTGATTTGTGCCCTTTTTTAGCTGTCACACTTATTCTTAATGGCGTTCAACCAGTCTTGTCTGGTAAGATTTTATCACTTGTTCTTAATTTCCTTGATATATAAGCTGACAAAATAAAGCATTTTTTATACTATCTGTATAATCTAACATGTTATAGCAAGTTATTCTTTCTTATTCTCCATGTTGTCAATGTCACCATGTAAAACTTAAACTAAAAGTCATTAAATATGGGAAGAATTATTTTTTTGTTGTTTGTTCTCAAGAGGTTGATATCACATCCTTGTTTTGAGAGAGACGAATCAGAGAAAAAGAGACCCCCATAACAACTCATCATGCTCATGCATGTGTCACTCTTAGATAGTCCCATTTGAAAAGACAAAAAAACGTTGTTTTCTTCTAATATTATATTTTATATAAGCATCATATCGTAAATTAATTTTCAAAGTTAGAGTTACGTTTTTGAATACCATCAAAAATTTTGATGTGGTATATTTAGTGATAGTAATTACCTTTCTTTCTTATCCATAGAATTTTTAACTCTCAAAGTTAAGTTGTTTTTTATCAGGAACATTGTGCACGTAGATACCCTAATATTTTCCGGTTGACAAGTGCATGTGAAAATATTTTATTCTTTGTAGATAAATTGAAGTGGTAGTAATTAATTACCATGTTTACTTCACACAAGAATCTGTAAAAGTTTATAGAATACTTTTTGTTTCTTTGTGAATTTTCAGGTGTTGCTGTTGGTTGTGGATGGCAGGCGTTTGTTGCATACGTGAATGTGGGGTGTTATTATGGATTAGGAATTCCATTGGGATGTCTTCTTGGCTTCAAATATGACCTTGGTGCTAAGGTTTCTCAGTTACACATAACCTTCTAAATATTTTATAACACACACACACATATATATAATATATACGTGTATTAATTAATTGGATATAAAATGGCAGGGAATATGGACTGGGATGATTGGAGGGACAGTCATGCAAACCTTCATTCTGATTTGGTTCACATTCCGTACAGATTGGAACAAAGAGGTGCCTAACTCACTTCTTCTCGCTGTCCGTTTTTACTTCTCTAGTATTAATTTAACACACCTTTAAGAAGCAATTAATAAAATGACAAATTCACTTTATCACTATTGAAATATAATGAATTCAATATTGAGAAATGACTTTAGTATGATGGACAAATGAAAGTGGACGGATGGAGTGTTATAACTTCTTAAAGTTATAAGTCAATAGTTCTTGGGATGCACAAAGAAGTTTGTAAATAAATTTGGATTCCTTTTTTGTACTTTTTTTTAAATTTTCAGGTAGAGAAAGCTAAAGAACGTTTAGACAAATGGGAGAAGGTAAAAGAACCTCTAAGCAAGGAATGAAGATGGCCAAGAAGTCACCAACAGTTCACATTAGCGTATCTACCAAAAGAGAATCGAAAGCCGTTATGAAATAACTTACTATTTCTGAATTTCGAGAAAACAGATAGAAAATAATTTCAGATATCATGAATAGTCTTCTATTTTAGCTGATATTCGAAATATTCGATTCAAGTAACCAAAGAGATATGGTTGAATTAAAAAAGAAATGTATCTGTAAAAGCCATTGTTTAATTTATATCTGCACGTCTCTTGGTTGATTGTGTTATAAAGGGTGATGTCAAACTTCAATTCTGCAACAAACAATGTGCAATCAAATTGATACGAGAAGTATCTGAGAAAACGAGAGAATAATAAGAGAGAATAAAATTTGCATATGCTAAAGGTTACCAGAATTAGAAAAGCATTTCCTCATATAAACTTTGGTATTATAGTTGTTATCATGCGTTTGGTTAACATTTTGCTTCAATATAGCTAAAAGATATACTCATTTATACAGCAATTGCAGTATACCGGGTCCAACAAGGGATAACTTGCAAGGAACTTGTCTCTACGGGTATAAAACACCTCAGATAACTTGCAAAAAACTATGAATACGTATGCACCAAATAATCAAATGATTATTCATGTGTTACAATTGTTGCATTACAGTTCCTATCTAACTTTCTCTGCAACCAAAACACCCCCCAAGGCTATTGAGCTACTCAAAATAGAGAACAATCAGAACAAAACGGATGAAAAATCTGTAGTTTTTTCTTAATATCCAAGTACAGAATGTGCTGCCTCCTATAAGCTGTTAAAAACTACAATAGCAGCAGAAACTCTGCAATAATCAATTTATATTTTTGAGGTCACAAGATAACACAATGACCTGGGGAAGACATCATGAGAAACGTGAAATTTGCATAAATAACAAATGATTCTACCCAAAATAGAGAATGTGATTTGATTTAAGTACCGGAGATAACTCGCAATAGGCCTCTAGTGGCTGGTGTTTCCCCACCTCAATAACTACTAATCTGATCATTTGTCATGCCTGCTATCATACTTGTCTCTGATGCAGTTTAATCTACATCCATCCCATCTTCCCTTTTATTTCTGGGGTTTGAACCTGAACCATCCTCAGTCTTTTGGGGCGATGACTTGTGCCTCGTTACATGCTTACACATCCTGAAATGTGTTTCACAATATTGTAGCACATCAGGCAAAGAAAAAGTTGATGCTCGAAAACACGAGATGCACCAAAACTAATAAGCTGCAGTTCTCTCAAGAGACACTTGCTAGGATCTTCTAATTTTGGTCTTAACCATAATTCAAGAACCAATCAGTAGTAAATTCTAACTACTTTGTTAAGGAGTAAGGCTAGAATAGCTTAGCTTTGATGCCTCTTCTACGTGTATGTGATAAGTGTAGGCAGTTCAAAATGAGGAATATGTTCTCTAAGTCTGAAAAATACGTGGAATTATATAAGTGTGTGTGGATGGGTGTGTACACCTATGTATACTCACACACACACACACATATCTATGATTACAACCTTTATCATGTAAACTTACTAAAAGGGATTTTGGTTGAGTGTTCCTACACCGAAATTAGAGATAAATTCAAAAGTCACTCACATCTAGTTCTTTAGGGATTGAAATGGATGTTGAAGGGATTCATACTAGTAGTTCTTGTATAATTTTGTAGACAGTGCAAAAATCTAATTTTGTGGGTGAATGAAGTACAGAAAACATGCAACCATAAGATGTCTAACAACCATGTGGGGAAAACAAGATTCATGTTAATTAGGCAGGTTTTTAAGATGACGAACATACGCTTCAAAAGCTCATCTTTCTCTTGGATTTCGTAGACCACCAATACTGGATCAGTACTTCTGGGCAATGTCTCCTGCTGGTGGATTTTATCTCGAAGCCACTGCTCTGCTTTTATGGCATTCATTAAATGACCTGCAAAGAAAAAAATTTAGGTTAATCACAATGTCACAAGGACGCTGTAGAATGTATACATAGACAAGGTCATACAGCTTTCTTCTCCCTGGCTGGAAGTGATCCTGCAGCCATTCGATGTTCCACAATGGTATTTAATAGATGTCGTGTTGCTTGTGCCCGCGCCTCTTCTTCCTTATATCGATGCTCCCAGGGTCACCATCTAATAACATAAGGTTGGTTGCGTCACTTTCCGAAATAAGCATTGGAAAAGAAAAACTAAATTTCTGCAACTAATACCAAACTGACAGAACCTTTTTAAGATCCTCTAGCTTCTCTGCTATAAACTTGTTCAGCACTCATCTCTCCATCTTCATAGAGCCATTCTTTCAGTCCTGTTGTAGATTTACAAGAGATACCTCGTCTTCCGCAACTCCGTAGCAAAGCTCCGGTAGGTATTACCAAAACTGATTCAATAGATGCATAAATAAAGGTAAATGGGGGCAGATACTGATTACAATAATAAATTAAACAAAATCCAAAATTAGAAATGGTGTATTTGAAACTATCTGTGAAAAGGACACAACTTTCATAACAAAATGACAAGGTACCAATAGTGATAAAGTAGTCATGTATTAATCCAAATTGCCGTCCTAAAAGTTTGAGTGTCCATAGTGGTATTTGCAGAAACAAAATTACTTCAGGAAGGACAGTTAAAATGCAAGTGAACTGCAATTCAACAGCGCCACTGAAACCTGAGAACGTGACTTGTAACAGGAAAGGATAATGAGAAAGTAAAATTTCACATTGATGCATTATCCTCCTAACCTTGCTGCTTCAGTATTTTTGAAATTTTTAATATTTTAAAAGGAGACAAAAATGTTATATCCTCAAACGACAATATTCTTAACTTAAAAGTGTGAAACAATTCATTTTGGATTAAAAAGTCTTCCAAACAAAAGATAATTAATGAGATTAGATTTGATGTATAACCTTGTTACGAGTTTCATAGACGTAATGCCTCAGGGTGTTTTTTCTTGTCTTTAAGTTCGCTCCACTTTATGTCTTGCTCAGCTAACTGGCGTTCTTTTCTGAGCTTGGGATAGGCTCCATGAGGGTCTTGTCCCACAATCAACTTCCACTAGACAGGATATCCTGTTCTCTTAAAGGGCCTTAATTTTTCCTTGTATCATCTCCTGCATAAAGAACAAGGATTCCATTCACAGTAGCAGGTACAGACATTTGAATAGGCAAAAGCCTTTTACAACGAACAAATAGCATCACAAATGGGAATAACAACTCACTGAAATGTCTGTTTATGACCAAATTATAATCAGCTGACAATCGGATACGTAATACATCTTTTCAAGGAAAATAAAATAATCAATTACCTACGAGTATGCCTAATTAAAGTAATGGAAACTGCAACATAATAAGAAAGAGAAGGAGTGGAAATGCATGTTTCAACCACTTTCCACAAATAGATTCCACACATGATTCATTCCATTGGTCTTCCGGGAACGCAGCACAAAGCTCTTGGAAGCTTTTTATCCACTTTATCATTAATACTGCCTAGTTGTTCAACAGTCCAAGCCCATTTAATTACTTAGAGATGAGACGAAGCAACATGAACCACATCTGATCCATTAGTTTAATATTTTAAAAACAGAATGCTTTACTAGCTACCTGACAAAAAGTAAAACAAAGTTGAGTACTCTGTGTAATATTCAATCATAAAGGGTCAAAACCTCCATTTAAAACATTGGTTACTACTGATTGAGGACGATGGTCAATCATCCAAATAACTATATACTATTTTCAAAATGCACTAGCTTGAAATCCTTCCTGTTCTTATATTTTAAAATGCATGTATCTTCCGTAGAAAAAATTGTAATGTTTTTTTAGAAGGGTTTTTTTTTTTTTTTGAGAAGTAAAAAGAAATTGTAGTCCAAAAAATATTAAAAATGTAAAACAGAGATTTAATTGATCAGTATCGTTTGTTGGGGAACGAATCACAAAGAGGGCTATATTCTACTAGCACTAAATGACTTAAAATTTTATAGTATGCGGGACTTTGATTCTAACTTTTGTTAGATGGCCCTTTCTAAAAAGTCTCTAGTTAGGAAGTTTCCGTACTTGGTGTCAGTGTTTTTTAATAATATTTACTTGGTAGCAGATACTTCATTTATTTTCATTTTAGGCCCTGGTTGTTTCTGACAAATTTGAGTAAAACAAATTGTGTTATGGTCTTCAATAAATTTTTTTGGAAAAATAATAAAGTTACCGCACAATTTCAGATACCCTACCACCCACATCGCCAGTTGTTCCATTCTACATTCTTAACTTAGCCATCATCTTGGGACTCTTTCTTTTAAAGAAAAGTCTACACCTCCAAGTCTGGATTGGCAATGGGGGCGGGGCGGATACGAGGCGGGGGTTGGTTTCTAACGGCATACTGTGTGGCGGGGCGGGTTTAAGTTATGTGGGGGGGGCGGATAGCGGGGTGGGGTTGGAGTGGTTTTTTTTTTTAATTTAATATGGGGTCGGGGCGGATTGAAGTAACATGTAATTTTATTGTAGAGTTCAAACTTAATTTTAACTTTTTACATGTTATAGAGTGGATAAAGCATTATTTTATAAAAGATAATTTCATTAAAGCTAACTAAATATTCCAGAATAATAAAATTGAATGGTTCAATAAAAAATAATACAATTTCTTGCATATTTCCCAATTGACCTCTAAAAAATAAAATTTTTAGGTCACTCTCCTTTTAAATTAATACAACTTAATTGAAAAATGAATTTATTTTTATGCATTTTTTTTTAGTATCAAACATAACATAAAAAGAAAATATTAAAAAATAATGTGCGCCCGGCGTATAGCGGGGCGGGGTTGGGGCGGGTTTGAAAATGAAAAAGTGTTGCTATGTTGGGCGGGGCGGTTTTTAAAAATTTGTGGGTTAAGCCTCAACTGCACCAGCCCGCCCTACATCTGCCGCATTTGTCATCACGGATCCTGCTCAAAGAGACAACTGACAATATATACTTAGTTTATAATTAATTAATTTGAATACGAAGTGGCTATTTTTACTTTAGTTAGGAACTTATCTAATCTAACGGTTTAAAGGATGATTTTTATTTAATTAAGAGTTATTTTAGATCTACAACCACCCACTCACAGTGCAGTCTGAATTCTTTTATGGTGAGTCGAGCCCGGGGAGCTATTTTGCCTCAATGGGGTGGCAGTGCAACTCAATGTATGAATAGTCATGTTGTTATTTGCAAAAAACCCTCATTTTAAAAACATAAGTAATTAGAGAGGGGATGGTCTTTATTTATTAATTTTATTTAGGTTAACGACTATATGGTTTAATTTTCTACCAACACTATCAAAAGATTTCAGCATATTCAAGTATAGAAGTATAGTCAGGTATTCAGATTGAGGTTGATTGAAGGCCATTGTTGCTATCCTTTGAGGAATTTGTTCCCTGGGTTCCTGATTGTTGTCGACGCATTCTGAAATTACACAAGGTTAACGTGCCTCCGAGGAAGACTACTTCGTTTGGCTTAGGAAAAGCAAAGAACAAGATGAAATCTAATCTTTATACCACTACTTGTGACGATGTGGCTGAACGGCAGCTTCACACCCGACTAAATCACAGAACAACCTTATGATAGCCTACAGCATAAGCTGTAGGGTAGTCCTGCTCAGTGCTTAACACGGCTCAGACAGATGGGCTCATGTTGGAGTGTTACAGCCTGAATCTTGAATCTAGAATATTCAGGTTGTTTTACTCTCATCGCCTTCAACAATCAACAACTGCTCCCTGGGCGAAGTGCAAGATTTATCTCTTTTAAATAAAATGATATATTTAAAAAGTACATAAATAGAAATTATGATCTAACAATTTTATAGTAAATAAATATTTAAAAAGTTTGACAAATTAGTAACAAAAGAAGAAATGCTCAAGTCCTGAATAGTAATTGTGTCATTCTTTTTAGAGAGAATGGAGTGTAACTTTGAGTGCCCAACAAACAACAACGAAGAAACCACCAGTCCTTTAAGTCCTTAACACTGAGGTCCAAACAGAACCAAAAAGGGAAGCACAATTAGCAGTGATTTCAAGAATACTAGAAGACACTTTAAGTTCTACAATAAATCAGCTAATCCATACTAGGCAGTGCAGAGTTAACTATTCATCAGAATACGCATGACACAGAAGCTTCACGAGGTGCTTACCTACAAGTATTTTCCTTGCAATAAGTTATTCAAAGATTTATTTCGACGTAAATGACTCTGATTGAATCTTTGATCAGCTGAAGAAGATAAAAGTGCAGTAAAACATTTTTGGGTTTAGCATTCTTCAATTAAGTTTGATCAGCTGAAAGGATGGAAAAAATGCAGTAATGAATTTCCATAACTATGAAAATTGGCACTTCCACGATTCTACTGTAACAAACCATGGAGGTTTAATTTGAATTTTTGACTTTGACCTTATGCTTTTTTCAGAATGAGGAACTGGAAATGGGCCAATCTGAAAAAAATAAGAAGAAAGAGGTGAGATTAACTGGACAAATTGATGGAGTCAACTTGGCATTTTAAGGAATGAGAGGATTAATTTCAAATCATACGACACTTAGCAAACAGCGCATATCTCTGGCATTTAATTTGAGTTTCTAGAACTGCTGAAATTAAAGTTAATTTTTACAATTTTAAGCATTCTCCTCAAACTGTTGCACATTGGAGATTCACAAGGGAAGCAGAAGGTGATAACCTGCTTTTCTACAAGCAAGGACGAAAATAAGTTAATACTACAAATATCTCAACTTCTAGCACTCAACCAACCAGAGAGATTTCAAAGAAGACCAATGTCATTGGCACTCCTTTTACAGTCATAAGATTAGATTCCCGGGTAGATGCTTGACAGATAATAAGACAATATAAAAGGCGTCTTTTGATCATAATTCAACATGAAGAATAACTTTAAACATGCAACACGTTAGTTGTGCTGTTCAGGGAATATAGGCTAGCGAAGCCAATCTTCCTTCTTCATTGGAAAATTTTGACACTTCAATAACCAATTTATGTTTTCTTCTGCTTTTGTTATTGTTGTTTATCCTGTGTAGAAAAATAATAAACTAAGCAATTAAAAATATGTTTCCCAACAAACTTAAAGCTTTTAAGCAATGAGGTCACACAATTCACCTGGTATTAGACCTTGAAATTAAGCCTCAGCCTCAATCTCTACTCCTGGTTTACTAGTGTTGGACCCTAATATTATGTTGATCAACGCTCCAAATATCCAAGATAGTGTCATAAAGGATGTTTAAGGCATCCATTGGTTTGAGAAGAACTGATTGTCTGAAAATTAATATGGTTTAGGCAGTCCTGATACACATCGAAAAAATCCTCCGTCTATGAAGGCTATCTTTGGGATCGAGTTAGAGCCGAAAAGCATTTTGTCTTAGCCTGCTTAAAAAGACTCACAACATTGACCAGTAATTTTGCCAACTGTCTCGTGTAAACAAACAAATAATATGATACCCTTCGTGTATTAGTCAGTCTCTCTCAGATGTCCAGAAACTTTCCTGAAAGCAAAGGCCAAAATGACTTTCTCAAACCTGAATGCCACTTCTTTCTTTTATTTTAAACCTTGCAACTATCCAACGTTTAGACAGCGAGAGAATCTAACTGATATTTGAAAGAATTATAGAAGGGCAACCAAAAAGGGGTGTTTCGCAACCTTTATCACATTTTTAATAATGTACAGTATAATTTTATGAAGATTTTGGCAGAAAAGGGTGTTTTTCACAAGTTTTTCCATTGTGAGCCATGAAATCTGCAAGGGCAGGAGACAATAGGCGCTTGTAGAACCTGTTTCAGTTATAGGATAAGTACAACATTTGAAGGTCGTAAACAATAGCTCATGGTCAAAGGGAGTTTATAGTGAAAACTTACACTAGCCAAAATTATTTAAGAATACGGCAGTTGCATCACTGGCTACATTACACCAATAAATCTTTTTTGGGCATCCATCTCGTCCAAGTACCATGTTAATTACAAACACTGCGTCAGCAATATTCCATCAAATTATGATTTTCCAATTTACTGCTACTTCTCTTTAATGTCACAGAAACACCTTAAATGTGCTTTTTTCTGGGCATACAAAGTCATTCTTGGACAGATGAACACATTACGTTTGTTTTTGGCCATAATAAATCATCTGATAACGAAATTATCTGGTATTTGAGCAACTATTATTATTTAGAATCACCAATTAGAAAAGTGGATGGTACTACCAGAACTTAATCCTCCAAATATCAAAGATGATTCTTCTCGTTTAATGATACCTCATCACAGCCTGCAGATTATTCAGTCCAGTAAGCTTATCAAATTACATTTCCTTCGTACCATGACATCTCTTTTTTTCTGTACCTTCGTTCAATCGCATTTGATGATAATTTAGGGTAAACATAAACAGCAGATATGAAAGTTCTTTCAGTAAACAGGAGAAATTGAAACCAGCATTATGGTTGACTTCTGTTGCTTCTGGCAATTTGCAAAAGACTGAAGTAGCATGTCCATGTAACAACCGTCAAAGGTATAACGTAGTGTGTCACCGAAGCAATGTCTAGTTTTGGACAAATCTTTGAATCTCAAAATTGGCTGATGGACTTAGCTATGAAACACACTGTGGTTCATTTTATACCAGATTGGTCCCAAATATAGCAGAGATATTACATTCCAATTTTCTTTTGCCTATTTCAATAGGGCTCACATTGGAGGGCAAAATTACCAGAACAGATTTGTTTGTCAATTACCCTCCCCAGACCCACTTGTGAGATTACATACTGGTATGTTGTTGAACGTTGGAAGTAAAACTGCTTCTGGGAGTGGTCAGGGAGGATCTTCTCAAGTGGGATCATTCAATAGAGAAGATCAACCAAGATATTGCGTATAGAAATATGCAAAGCTACTGGGTAGTGCATGTAGCTATTTACAAACTAAATGAAATAGTGACAATATCTATCTCCTGTACGACATAGTTGACTTATTGAATTTTTCGCTTCTCTTTTCTATGTCTACTTACCTTTCGGGAATAATGATTACAGACATATTGAGTATATCCATTTCAAGATAAAACTTCTCTTTCCAAGGATAATTACTGGGAAAAAACAAAAAGGAAGTCGGACACTATTGGGGTTAGAAGAACAATAATGTGAACAAATGTACAATGTTTGCTTGTAGTAAGTTTCAAGGTGGATTCCTGGGCTTCAAAAAAATCAAATGCCGTAGAGGATTTCTTAAGTCGAACCTCAACACTAGAACTATAGCTTATGACTAGAATTAGAGTAATCCAATCTAAGAATCATTCCGAACATAATCAAGAAAATTAGATCAATGTGTATATAATACTCCTAGGATTCCAAACTAAAACTTGAGGATGAAAGTTCTCAATAAGTAAAAGGGAAAAATGAAACTGTACCGTATATTCTGCTTATTTTATCGGACATTGCACAACCATGGTTGGCAACTCCATTCTGGTTCGTGTAGAATGCTTCTTCGAAGTGAAACTGTTGCTCCTTTGCAATGTGAGCCTTTCATGCTTCCAGAACATAGGCCTTGGGGAAACAATACCCATTTTTGTAGGTGTGCAAACTGGGCCCTCATCGGATCAAACCCAATGGAAAAAGGAAATGGAATCCTGAATCTGTAAATAAAAGATTTCCGAACTCAAAACAATGAATGAAACCAACAACCATACCTCAAGTAAATTGCATGACTAAATGTTATAGCCAGAGTTAGGACTTGGTACCTTATGGTTTTTGTTCCTACTTATCCTCTGGAATATTGTTTTTTTTTTTTAATGAAAGTAGATTAATTTAAAGGCATCCAGAAGATGCAAGCTTTACACCGAATCATCAGTAGCTTCACAAGACGTTTGTTTTGTATTTTTTCTTTTCAAGCTTAGTTGGTTGTGAAGATGCAATTTAGGCTTTGGGTACCTATGCAATGACAACTATTTAAGCCAGTAAAACTGGTAAAAAAGGCGATAATTTTGAACAACAGATGTACGTAGCTATCCCAACACACAATAATTCTTTCTCATGTTTGTTTACAACAGTAGAAATGAACAGCCTTGACACTATCCAAAGAAACCATCTTTGTTACTTTTTCAAATGTAACTTTCTAGTTTATACATAGAAAGAAACACTAAAATTAGCATTACAGAATACATTGTAGTGAAGTAAAAGGGGGTAAGAGCATAGTAAAGAGTGTAGTCTATTATTTCGATATCAACAGTTCTGCTCATCTGGTTTGATCTGCTATTCATCTTTTACTTTTCAAAGACTTCTGCGGTCACCTGCCTGGCTCCACTCTTGAAAAAGAAATGATAAGTAAAACTAATTGCTAGGTCATGTCCATCATTTCATGCAATTTAATCTTCTCTAAAATGCTCTCTGCCACGATGAACTATTGCAACTCTGATTTATCAATTATTAACAGTATGGTTCCCCATAACTCAATAAATTATTTCTTTTGATTTATGCCGTCTTTTAACACCCAACTATGTTGCTCCCCGGCAGTAATATTTGGGCTTTCTGGAAGTAGTGTATTAGCATCATGATCTGGTGTAGTGTCATGCAATAGAAAAGTTTCTTAATTTCTCCATGGTCTTCGAAGTCTAATGATTTTTGCATGCTTCCATGGTTTCTGAAGTAGTTTATTAGCATCTGATCTGCATCTGCCTAGAGTGTCATTTTTCGATAGTAAATGCACTTAACTTTGCTCCATGGGTCCTTATTTTTAGTCTATGAATTTTTCCATTTAATAATGGTTTTCACTCAATAATCGGGGGTTGTTTTTCCTAATTTTTGTTTCTATTAACAGCAGGAATACTATTTCAGCAATGATAAATTTAGAATGGTCTTTATAGCCATGGAAGAGATCAGTTTATCTACAAATAGACGTTTTTTACATCATAGCACTTCAACCTCCGATAAAAAGAAGAACGTAAATTGAAAAAACAAAGAGAAAGGAAAAAACTTGACTCATTTACATATCACACATAATTCACCATAATTGAGGAAGTAAAGTAAAACCAGCCAATGAGAGCATAGAAGGTCTTGTTAATCTCGGGTCACTAAATAAAACACCCCATAGAGAAGGAATAACTTCCATATTGGACTTTGATCTAATTTTGCGCTCAATTAAATGAAATGGGACTAAGAAATAGAAAGAAATTCCAGCCATAATTTGATCATAAATATTAACTGTAATAGTTCACATCACAACCTCGTACTCCTCTCTACACGAAATATGGGGCTGAGCATCCGCAATTGAAGAGCACATCCACAGTGCAACATCACTAGATTTATTGTCCTCCCGGTTCTTTCTGAAAACAGAATTTAAAATTCTTCCCATCAGCTGGATTCGAGAAGCCTGATTCCTACAAGCTCAAGAGTATGATCCTTTCAGCAGTCAAACCAGAATCGTAGTAAAAGCCTTTACGACAGGAATGCTTTTTCTCGCAACAAATCTGATGAAGCTTCTCAGTCTTCTCTTTTGATGAAACCTTTTAACAATCTTTCCATCGCCCATTAAGCACTCAATATTAGTGGAGGCCTCTGGATGTTGCCTTAAATTTCTTCAGTTTCTCACATGGCAGCCCTCATCTTATGAAGCCCGAGCATTTGAATAAACATCAATATTGTACTGTTTTCTTGAACTTTGCACGCAAATGTTGAATAAAACTTCAATCAAAGTCTCTCCCAGCCCAAGTCGCTATCAAAAGCATGAGACAATATCTTCATATGACAGGTTAATGAACGCTACATACAACTTGAGTATAACAATGACAACATCAACAACACAAAATTGTGTTGGGACCCCCAGCTGAAAAATCAGTCTTGTATATACCATAACCCAGTGCAGTTGCAGTGCCGATAATGCCATCAAATCGCAGATGGCTTCAACCAGCGATTTCTGCTGCTACAATAAGCACGTCTCTTGTAATCCTGTGAGTATGAAGGTAATGCCTAATAAACAATCTGAAACATCCGTTTCAAGATTCTTCTAAAGCAATTTTTGCTTCAAATGTGCAAATAGCATCGGCCATTAATTGACGGAGTGGAAACTCTGCTTCTCATCCATGTAAGTGCAAATTAATCAAAATGCACCATCCGGTCCTCAGAGGTCGAACGGAAGCACTTCAAGTCTTTCTGAACAGCAGGCTCCTATAGTTTCTACCAATCAAACCTCTTCACCTGTGAAGATAGTTGATTTCGGGTTCAATAGTAGCCGATGCACGCTCAGCGCACCATAAACCTTTTGTTTCTCACACGACACCACGCTGGTGTCTCTCGACTTCGATTCATCATTTAATATTACATCAACTCCTCGTTGTTTGCAAACTCCTATTAAACACAGTTTCATTTCCCACATCAAACCCAACTAACACTCATTTCCAGCAAAACTTAGCTATATAACCTTCATAATTCAACAACAAACAACAAAGCTCTATCCACAAATCAAGCCGCACAGCTAATACCTATCTTAAATCATCCATCACATACCACAAACAATTTTCCAAAGTAGACCATCAAACCTGTTCACAAAATAGATAAGCAAAATTTCAACGTGAAATTCACCAAAATTACATCGATTCCATTCAATCAAAACAAAGCATTTGAAGCTGAAAATCATATCGAGCAGCCGAATAAAAAGAAAATCAGCAAAATATAACACGTATTAACTTGTTGACTAGGTAATTTCAAATCATAACATGGATTCGGAGTTAAGAATGGTGGAAACTATGAAATGAAGGGTACCTGATTTGAGAGAAAACAGATGAACCTAACAATTGGAGAAGCTGATGTCTTCTTTTATGGATGAAAGGAAAAAAACGAAAGTCTCGAATTGTTTTGTTAGATGAAGAAGCGGAATTTTTTTGAAAATATATTCCTTTCTTCCGTTGTCTACACATTACGCTTTTCATCCACCATTTTTTAATTTTCGGATAATACTTTGGGCAAAAAAAGAAATCAATGTATAAATCAACCTTTCATATGCTTTTGTATTTGAGTTAAACTTTACAACTATTAATTAATTCTCCTTTATAAACACCAAATAAAAAATTAAAAAATCTCCACTCCTTTGTCCGTAATCTTTATTTTAATTATTATCGCCTCTTTCTTTTTTGGGCTCATTTTTCCCCATTTCTCAAAGTGGAATAGTCAAGCCCAAAATAATGAAAATAAGAACAAGTTAAAATAAATATGATGTTTGTAGAAGATTTTGGTTTTTTTGAACTTCTTGTTAAAATATTTTATTAAAAAATAATTTTTTATCTAAGTAATATTATCTTTAAGTAAAATTACAGAATATTTTATTGATTATATGCATAAATAATCTTGAATCTAACAAATTTAGTTGCATGTTGAATTGTTCGTTCATGCACGTATTATTTAAGAATTTACGAGGTGGTTAATCCTTCTATTATCCTTGTAAATATTAAATCAAAATGTGTTTAGACATGTACAACTTGACAAGCTACTATTCTTTTTATTTTAAAATTGTGGAATCTAACTTAATTTTAGATATTTTATTATGAGAATTAATTCTTTCGACTAAAAATTTTTATTATTTAAGGTGTATGTCCTAACTTCACAATACAGAATTATAGAATCTAAAACCTTGCATTAACATAAATTATTCTAGATAGTCACAATTACGGGTAATAGATGGATTGGTTCAAATTTTTTTTAAATATTAAAATCAAATTTTTTGTCGGTTTTTAAAATTTATAAATCAAATCACAGATAAACTCGAATTTTCTCAACTCTGTTTTTTTTTAAATCTTATCGGGGTTTCGGAATTTTGGAACTTTTCACTAAAAGTGTTCATACAAATATATAATTTACCTGGTATTATTAAATATTTCTTTAGTCCTACAAAATATCACTATCTAAGGTGAATTCTTAAGAAAATACACTAAATTGATGTGAATTATTGAGACTAAACATATTCGACTAAAAAAATAATAATGAAATCACGTAAATCAAATATTGCAAACTTAACAAGTCACTAATAAAATGATCATAATTTTGCTATCCCCAAATAAATTTTTACTAAATATTAGTTACACGACCAATAATTAAAAAATTAAAATTGAGATTATATATTTGTCTCTCATGTAAAATTAAAGAATAAATATCTGCAAGTATTATTGTCCATTCCTAGTTGTTTGACTTGTTTTTTTTTTGCATTATATTAATTTGATTTTGGATTTAGTTAACTTTTAATTATCAACATCAGTGGACTATAATTTTTATTGGACCATCACAATTCTAGCAGTTTCAAATTGAAATAAATATATTAAAATAAAAATTATGAAAAGAATAAGAACGTAATTTAAAAATTATATCAAAGTAAATTTTTTTTATGTAATATAAAATTTATAAAATTAGCATTATATAATAGGATTTGGTTTGGTCTCCGGTTCGTTTTTTTTAGGTTAAAATCAACCAACCCAAGTAGAGTCAAAAAAAAATTCAATATCAAATTAAGTCATATATAATCCTAGTCAATTTTTGTTTTTTATTTGATTCGAATTTTATACATGCAAATAGATCTTATAAAAAGAGTGATAGAATTTCACATTTTTTTGCGCATATACAAGTAAATGATGGTCTTTGGGTGGTCCTTATGATCACTACAATTTGAGTGGACTTCTCCTCCACTTATGCAGAAAAAGCACTTCATGATAGGAAAAAATATAAAACTTGCTCGATGTTGCTCGGTTCTGTTGAGGAGCTGAAAAATAATCGAGGAAGTAAATCCTGATATTACAAAAAGATAGAAAAAAAATGATTTTTTAAAATTTTACCTTGTAAATAAAATAAAAATCTAATGATAAAGAAGACATAATAAGTTTGATTTCGACAATGATCATTAAAAATTTGGAAAATTAGTCAAATAATTAACCTTAATTAGTAAAAATCTTCCTACTTTAATAATAGTTAGTAAAATGTAGAAATGTCAATATTTTTTAGAAAGAATTGGTTATTCTATTTTACTTCCTATTTTATCTCTATCTTTAATTACAAATTTCCAATTAATCTCTCTCATATGTTTTTTTTAAAAATGAAAATTTTTCTCTCTCTCATGTTTTCAAATCTTTTCCAATTCTTTCTCCATTTCAAAAATCCTGTCTCTCTTCTTCTTCCTTTTTTTCCAAGAAAATATATTTATAAAGATATTCACAAATCTTTTTATTAAAATATGAGTCTTTATCCATTTTTCAATATTTGTTTTATGATTTTATTTTTTTGTATACCAATCGTTCAAAATTGTTGTTTGTAGTTTTTGAAATCCTTTTTGTGTTTGATAAACCTCTAGATCAATCTCAATGGCAGAATCTTAAGAGAATTACTCGAAGTTATTCTAACTTATCAACAATTGGTCGTATTTTTCAAATTATGGACATTGGAAACTTAGACACAGTATGACGATAATTTTATATTTTAATTTGGTTTATTTCTGTATATCAATATCACTTTAATATATAATAAGTTCTATTTTTTTTTATTTT
>CM040619.1:70901386-71082321 GCA_022817965.1 Solanum lycopersicoides | reverse complement strand
ACCAATGAGAATCCATTAATCGAGTTTTCAACTTCTTGTATTATTTGACAATATAAATTTTTAAAATTATATCTTTCGTCTTAAAACATTTTCGTGTTTACAAGTTTATACATAAAGAAAATGTGACATGTAGGTAATTAATTGATATTATCCTGACGTGAATGTTGTTAGTGATTGATTTCACAATATAAACTTGTATTGATAAGTTATACAAAAATAATTTTATCGTTACTCAAGAGTTCTGATGATACATGATGATTGATAAATATAATTAAATTATATTTGATTGTCTTAAAGATTGAATTCCTCGAAATATGTTCTCTAACCTTATGCTATATTGAAATAAGATAAAATTAGGTAGGTTTTGATTCATTTCCCACCTTGGTCTGAGAGGTTAGTAATAGCGGATGAAGAAGTTAGTTCTTCGATATAGATCAAAATGAATATAACAAATTCAAGATAAAAATATATTTTTATTGACAAAAACTAATATCAATATTAGTTAAAGAGGAAAAAGCCTAAAATTACCTCTGAAAAAAATGAAATGATACATTTTAAACCTCCATTGTAGTCAGGGGGAATATAATATATATAAAATTTACTCATGGCACCAATTTTTTTCTTTAATCATAACATTAAGTTGAATTATTTGAAAATAAGGATAAATCATAAATATATGACATGTTATAACGATGAGGGTACTGCATATGATCTCAATAATTCACGAAGAGCTAGCAAAAGTTTATCATTTCGTATAGTTTGGAAACAACTTTTGAGTTTTGATATAAATATATACCTAAAAATAAAAAAAATAAAAAAAAGAAGCTAGGCAATTAATTAAATTAGAGTAATTGACACTATACATAATGTTAGTGGATGTATAAAAAAAAGATAAAATAGTATTAATAGTAGTAGTTACGATTGTGGTGGATATGACAGAAGATGGAGGAATCGTCCATTTTGGTGAAGCTGGTGCATTAAAACCCCACTATCCTTTATTTTGGTTTGTTTTCCATTCAAATTTTGATATTTCATTTTTTGAGTCTGAGTAATTTAAATTTGTAGTAGGAAGTGTTATTTGAGGAAAAAATTCTCCATATTAGCTATTAATATCGATTTTATGTCGAAAACTCAAATTCAAAACCTCTAATTCTAAAGATGGAAAAGTGCTTACCACACCAGCATTACGTTGGGTGGTACTCCCACTATCCATTATTACTATGAATAGATGAGCAACTTAATTTCCATCACAACTTTTCTCTAAATAAATGCATGAGCTAAAAGATAAATTTAAAAATTGGCATGTCCTTGATAATATGGTTGAAAAAGTACTGCAGTTCCTTTATTGTAAAAGATAAATTTTACTAGTATATAAGAGGAAATGCACTTCATTTATTCATTTGTTGGAGGCATGTGACACGTATCGTATTAAGAGAAGAAAAAAAAATTGTGACCACAAAGTTGCGTACATGAGATTTCACCATCAAGGTATTTGTTTGAGATAGTGATTTTTTGGGGGATGAATATAACATTAATTGTGATAGTGCTTCGGAGATGTGTAGTAATTCGATTGATTGATTAGTTAAACTTTTTGATGAGAATTTAATTTTTGGTCACTAAGTAATAGTAAAAGAAGTTTTTCTTTTATATCTAATTGATTGAACCTCCATAATTAATAACCTCTGATTTGGAGAATAATTGAGAAACTGCCGTCAAAGGATCATCTAAAATTTCAATTCAAATTTTCAAAATTTTTGCAGGTTATTTTTCGAATTGATGAGGTTGGAATTCGTAGGAAACACATGAACAAAGTAATATACAAAAATTGTGGAAGATAGAAAGTTGGGTGTGGTTTGAATTTGAACTGAATTGAGTTCAAAGTTCAAATTGAAATCGACTTAAAAATATCAATGTTACAATGCATAACATGTGTATATGTTGGAATTATATCGTATCGTATCATATTATATATAACGATCACATGCACACACAAGATTTTTATGGATGAAAACATGAGTTACACGGACACATATGAGAAATAGAGAGTAGACTGTAGAGGCATACACATAGGTGGAGTATTATTTTTGCACTTAGTTACTGTATAAAAAAAATTGGAATATAGCTAAACCAGATAGATAACTAATAATTTAGAACAAAGCGATAGTAATTTTATTTGTGCCTCACAAAGAGTGGTTTTGGAGTATCTTGTTGGAGAAAATTTCATAAAATAACAAATATAGTAAATATAATAAGACTCTATAAGTATAATTTTGATAATTATGCTTCATAACAGTAGTTTCATTTAATATTGAGGCCACAGTTTGTATATTTCTACTTATTAGTATATTTTACTTGTGAATATACAAATATGATAGTACATTCAAATTCTGCATTTATAGATTTTTAGAATTTTTTCAGACTCCGTTTGTATATTTTGTTTGTCAATATACAAACAACAGGATAATTAATTATGATTTTTTTATAAATCATATACAAATCTTAGATAAGTATATACAAAATTATGAATTTATACTATCATGTACGATTTATACAAATTATAAATTCATACAATCAGATAAATTATACAGATCAGGTGAATATAAAAATTAAAAAAATTATCACCACAAATTATAATTTTTTCAAACCACAGTTATAATACCTAATATAGGCTAAATATTTGCTATTCTCTTATAATTTTCCATCTTGTTTTGCTTTACGAAAGGATAGCATATTTATGTGGGTTCCTGTGAAAGGCCCAAGAAAAGTGAGACTAAACTTGTATGCATATGGACCGACCTACTTTGGACCCTTACAGAACCATAATCCCCATCATAAATCTTACTGTTATGAAAATAATAATAAAATAATATTCAGACACAAGAGGTATAGTAAAAAGAAAAAAAAAAATGTTTGTATGAGCGTGAGAGGGAGAACTCTTTGAATTGATGTACATATTAACTGAATGGAGTTTCTATTTATTAAAAATAGAAAGACGTAAAGTTTTTTAGACAATCCCGACTATCTACTTAAACTACTTACAAGTTATCTGTTTGATTACAAATCTGAAAAAAACATTGGAATATTTTTTTCCAAGATAGTTGCTTGGTTGCAAATCTATTGATATTGAGCTACTTGTAAGATGCATACTTAATTGCACGAAAAATAAAATTTATACATTTCACAATACGATACATTTATAGCATTAACTATTTAATTTATTTTTCCTCCCTAATACTAAACTGAAAAGACTGTCTACATTGCTAACTAGGTTGGGCCTTAATTTGCAATGCAACCCGTGTCCTTAAATCGAACTATTTGCACCATATGGCCACTTTCGAGAAAACTTCAAATAATGTCCCTATTGTTTGTATTTTAATTTATTAAATTATAGAAACAATATATCACAAGGGATAATTTTGAGAATTTTTATCTCCCACGTAACAAAATTTTAAGAAATGACTAAATAAAAAAAGCAGTATGTTTCTCTGATTTGAGAAATGGGTCAAAAATAAGTTTAATAAATTTTATTGGAAAAAGATTATGTTATCCATCAGGAAAGTTTTTTTTCTCATAATGTATGTGCACATAAATTAATTTTGCTTACTCAATACATTCTTTAAGTTACAGATAACGAACAAGCTTTAATTTATTGTTTATTGAATATGAGTTTTAGGTATATCATTTGTTTTTTGGCAAAAGACAGAAATCACATACTTTTAAGGCAAAATGACCATTTGTTCCGTATAAGTTTATAATGACAAAAATCCCTCAAATGATACAATAATATAAGCGTTGATACACTAATCTGATGCGCGAGATACATTAATTGTTAAGTAAGATACATTACATTTTATATATGATATACTAATCTGATTCGTGAGATACATTAGTTTGATGCGCGAGATACATTAATTTGATACGCCGATACATTAATTTGATGTGTGAAATAAGGGATTTTGGAAATTTGCAAAACTAATAGGAGATTGGTAATAAGAGAACTTAAAGGTGATATTTTTGTCATTTGAAGTTTTTTTTTTTAAAAAAACAAGGTACTGATTAATTAATAATGATCAAAATAAATTGTATTTTCCTACAATAATTCAACGTTTGTGTTTTTAGTTTAGAGGCTCATAATATTATTTTGTGAACTATTAGAATGACTCTTATAGATTGGAGGAATAAGTTGTGAAAAATTGAATAATGTAAACAACTTGAGATCAAGTTAACACAACCTAGATCGTTACAATTTTTTAAGTAAAAAATTAAGGAATCCCATAGTGAAACATAATAATTACAACCTGTCCCGACTAATTTAATATTTTACAAAAAATCCCTTAAAAATATCGTCGCGTGATACATTAGTACATTGTGATACATGGTAAATGATACACAATAATTTAATAACTGTTGAGATAAAAGGGGGGAAGAATGGAACATTTAAGTTGGTTATTTAATTCAGCTTAAGTTACGGTAACTGAGCATAAAGAAACAATAATTCAGCAGGTAATTAAAATACACTTTCAAATTTTGAAAATTCAAGATTATATCATCTAGATTGAAGACAATTTTATGAACATCCATTGAAAAGGCGAAAAATACGAATTAGATTTCTGTTATTTTGGATGATATATGATGAATACATCAATTTTGATGAGACATTCAGGAATTTGGGTGAGCGAATTACAGTATGAAAGTTACAAAATCGATGGAATCGTTGTTGGAGATTCAATTTCGTTTTGAATCTCAAAGCAGCACTTGCAGCCGAGTTGGATATCGATGTATCAAGGAAAAATATTGAAATTCGTTACATTGTATAAGGTAACTCCTGTCCAATGAAGGTTAAGAACGATATGGGTGTTAAACTATATTTAGAAGTGAAAAAAAATGAGCCAGGATTTTCAATGTATCCATTATGTATTGACACAATTGAAAACATTGGTGGTACTGTACATAACTTTGATGGAACATGTGGAGAAATTACATGTGTAGAAGGCACAACACATGATACAGAAGCTTTGGCAATGGTTGAATCTAGTTTATTTGATTCGTATGAAAATCCAGAATTTGGAGTTACAAATGTTATAATCGATTCAAAAAGTGTAGAGGTGAAGACAAGTCAGATATATAAGGATAAAGCAATACTTGTAGATGTGATGACGAAATATAAGATAAAGAACAACTTCAATTGCAAAGTAAAGAGATCTGATCAACAATGATATGATAGTGTTTGGAATTTTTATATATTTACATGCTGATAAAATTAGTACATGAAACATTACTGTTTTCATAGAAACCTCCATGTATCATTAGTTCGTTGATATTTTGAGTTAAATCTGTTTTAATCTACGATTCACTATTTCGTTAAGTTTATTGATACATTGAATTAACTATATATACTACTACTGATATATTAAGGACTATCAATTTAAACAAGAATAGCAAAAAGTTCTGATATGTGTAAAAATAATTTTTTCGAAAACGGTTGATACTTTCGTGTAATACCAAAATTTAACGATATTGAATATAAATACTAAATAAAACAACTAATACTAAATAAACAACTAATACCTTACTGATACATGATATCCGTTTTCAAAAATTCATACTACATAAAAAACATATGATACACACCTAATTCATGTATCATTGCATCGACTAAACACCATAACACATTGAGTCGATATTTATCAAACTTATTGTCTGATACGTGATAACAATTTTCAAATACTCGTGATACATAGAAAATCATCTGACACACAATTAATTCATGTATCATGAAATCGAATAAACACTATAACCCACTATAACGATATGTATCAAACGTACTATAACTTTAACAACAATTTTAAAGAAGTATAAAACAGACATATCCGAAGCAATGTCGGCATGGCAATAATGGTTGCTGATGTTTTTCTCTTTTTTAGTGTATTTTTTCAACCTTTGATTTAGAGGATTCCGGAATATCTTTGTTTGAATCCTTCCGAACATTCAAAGGATCATGCAAAAACTTTTTTCTATTTTCTTTTCAATTTTCATCGTTCGAATCATAAATCCTCCTATTCATAAAAGGATCCATTAATCTGATGTAATATAACGATGAACAAGAAGAAAAGAAGAACAAAAGAACAACAGATGATGGAGTAAGAAGAAGAAGAAGAACCAGAGAATAATGGTAGTTCCAATTTTCAGAAATTTCAAATTTTTGAATTTGAAATTCAAAATTGCATATTAAATGTAGTGAAACGTTTGATTAAAAGTAATAAATCAAAATTCAAAAAGTGATTCAGAAGATTGATGTTTTAGTGGAGAAAAAATAGGCATGATATTGGGGAAGCGTGTGTCATAGGAGAGAGAAGGTTATGTATCTCTAAACTTCTGATTAAAACTAAAAAAGGGATTTATGTAATTTTTTAAAAAAGAAGGAAAAATTAGAGAATAATAAACTTATATTTGTGTATTTAAGTTATTTTAACATATAAAATTTTGCTATTATAACATAACGTTTAAGACACTTAAACATGTTCTTCTCTGTAATTTGCTAAATTATTACAAAGTTCTCTCTAATAAGAAAAATCATTTATGATTATACGTCCAATAGACAATATAAATTTTGATCATGGATGTCATTCTTATGATTTATGAATCACCCCTATAATTTAGTGCGTTAAATTTCACAATTGAAGTAGTTGGATCACTTCCTTCGTTGCAGGGAAATTTGTAGCTAAGGGAAACAAAATTTCAATAGTGATGACATCAATGAAGACAAGTTGTGCAAATTAATATCTTAAAAATATTTTTATATAGCAAGTATGGAGCCTACGGGAATAAAATTAAAAATGACATACATCGACAAGTAAGGCATTTATAATAAAATTTTCTCTATATCTTAATATAAATTCGACACCTCTAATTAAACAGAACACTTTCATTACTACATCATTATTCCTATTTGATAAGAATTGAGAACTTATAAAATAAAAAAAATCGGAAGTAATAGAGAAAAGAAAGGCGGTTGATGGATTTTAATGCGTATTGATGTCAATATCTCAGTTTTCACACACAAATTTTCTTTACAATATGAAATTAAATAGTCAGTAGGGTCATTTATTTACTGTTTTTTGTCCCCACACAACTAAGCAACCTCATTCATGGCTGCCCCAACTCTCTTCACTCTCCCACTGCTATACTCCTCCCCTCTGCTCTTTCTTCACATTAATTAACTAACAACCATCATCATTTCTCGACTTTCACAATTTTCCTTCTCTTTCTACTTCTACTTCTACTTCCTTTGGGGGTTTTCTTGAATCTACCGACTTATTTCGGTTTTTCGTTCAAAAACTGGCAAGGATGAGTGGTGGGGTGTCTCAAAGTTTCAAGCTTTACCTTCTCCATGTGTTCCTACTTCTGCTTTGTAAGTATTGTTGCTAATTTTCACTTGATTTCTTGTTTCTTGGATGATTTGTAGCTATTGTAATTATTATTGCTCAATTTTGATAAAAATCTAGTTGGGTTTCTGTTAATTTTTCTAGTTTATGTGTGTGTTGGGTAATTTCTGTTTAGTCTAGTAAGAAAATGCTATTAGTTGGAGCTAAAAACACTGGTTTTATTTGGGTTCACTGATAAGATTACTGTACTGTCAAATTGGGACTTTCCAGTTGAAGGAATTGTTTTCTTGCTACTATGGCGGTGTTTTTTTTTTTTAAAAAAAGGGGTGGAAGATGTATGGACTCTAAGAACTGAATTTCTTTAGGTCTGCTCTAGGGTTTGAGTTGATACGCAGGAGGTTAAATTCCTTTTTATGTATTTTCAAGTTGAATGCTCGTCTGTGGATTTGTCACCAAATGAATAATGTTTTTAGCTCTTCGGTTAATATTTCAAAGAGCTATTTTTCTTTTTTCGGCTGATCAAATATGGAGTATTTAGGTGATGTATAACAATGTATTTAGGCTATCATACATAATCATCATTTAATTCTAGACTACTCCTCTACAAAAGCCATAAGTGAGTACATGCACCTTCCAAACAACTACATTTATCTTCCTAATTCATGAACTAAGGAAATGAAATGCGTGTACTTTAGATGAATTTAGTGTATGAACTCTTTTTTTGGGTGATAAGTGAATTAAGTCTAAGTTGCCTCGGACTTGGGTTTGGTTATCTGATATGAGTGAGGATTTAGAGGTTAGATCCTTAATGATCTAAATTTTAAGATATGGGGATATGGATCTAGGTTAGGATACAAGTGCATTTCTTTTTAGTGTAACATCTTCGAGGTCTTTGTGATACTAGAGTGTCAGTGTTTCACATCTCAGTATGATTATATTGTTTTGCTTATCCCGATCCGTGGTTTTTCCTTAGTCCAGAAGGGAGTTTCATGTAGAAAATCTTGGTATTCTTATTTCTTTTTACTCGTTATTCTACCATGATAATTTCTGTGAATATTTCATGGTTCCCAACATTTTTTCGGATAATTGGCATTGAAATTGAGGAGGAGAGGCGAGGAATGGAAAAGCATGATTAAAAATTTAAAAAATCCAATTATCTGTTGTTACATTTCAGACGTTTTGCAGATAATGAAGTTTCTGCATTGCATTGAGGTTGCTAAGAGTTAAGATAACTACCATAAATGTACCAAAGGCTACATTACTTATCGATTATTAAAAAGCAATCTAGGGCCCACTCTTCATAGAGAATGCCGACTCAATCCGCTCCTATTGTGCAGGAGTATGAGGGTATTGATGTTGGGCTGGCTTTGGAGTAATTTGTCCATCAAGCTATTCTGGGAGTAGGGAAGCAATCTAGTAGTAGTTGTTGTTTTCAGGGTATGGGACACCCCACAAATCGACTAGTGATGAGCCAAAAGATTTCCTTTTGGAATGATGCTTATCTTCCATAGGCTTCCACTTCAGTTAGACGAGAATCTCGTCTCTCTTTGTATTTGAATCAATCAAAGACTTGTGAATCACTACTATATTAGGAAAGGGATTATTAAAAACTAGGAATTTCTACCCCTACATTCCATGGTGGAA
Organism: Solanum lycopersicoides; assembly: GCA_022817965.1. NCBI lineage: Eukaryota > Viridiplantae > Streptophyta > Magnoliopsida > Solanales > Solanaceae > Solanum > Solanum lycopersicoides. The sequence goes on along the minus strand of CM040619.1, from coordinate 71,073,292 downwards.
AGCTTTAAAGAATGGGAGCATATAAGGTGGCTAAAAGCAAATATAGAATGGTTTGATGGGCTAAATTTTGACAAAGTGAAATGTGAGGCAGTTGCTGTTGCAGACAGTTTGATTTAACCAGCTCAGTGACACAATGTGAAACATGAAATTCTGGAAATACTGGTTCTCTAGGTATACGACTTTTCTGAATCTTCAAGATCTCATTAGACATCGAGGATGTCAAGTTACATCACTACTGTTTTCTTTGGGTGACTATATTATCTGAGACTCTAGTGGTTTCTTGTTGCCAGTTAACTTGTTTTCCATTTAGTGCATGGGAGCACAAGCCCCAGTGGTGCGTGTAGCTTAGATCCATATGTAACTGTATACATGCCTTCGCTGGCTGTAAGTGTTTTTAGTTGGTCATCTCCTAAAAGGAATCAATGCTATTTCTTATTTCTGATGGAATTTCTGATTGTTCAGACCTCCAGGACTCCAGTTGCAGTTCAGTGAATTCTCTCAAGGGTTCTTTGAACATGGACAGAAAGGAGGACACTTTGTTGCCTGAGATCTCCCCAACTGCTTCTCCTCAGCCCTTTCTCCCTCTTCTGGCACCTTCTCCGTGGGCACCTTTTACAAACAGCACTTTACCAAAATTATCGGGTCTGATTCAGTATTTATTAAAATGATGATCTGTTAGGTCTGAGCAAGAACAAAATTTTAAAAGTTGGGGCTACTTCAAAATTTTAGAGCAATTTAGAGTTGATAAACTAAATACAGCTCAGATAGATCTTGATTTGCTGTCACCTCAGTCAGTGACTCTTCCTTTCATACTCTTCAGGACTATGTACGCTGAAATTTGATGCTGTGGAAAGAATGATGGGTGTGACATCAATTGATTGTGTTGCTCCATTTGCGGAGTATCTGGCTAATGTCATGTGTTGCCCACAACTTGAAGCAACTCTTGTTATTCTTATTGGGCAGTCTAGTAAATTCACAAATATGCTTGCTTTAAATGGCACAGTTGCAAAGCATTGCCTTTCAGATTTTCAGCAAATTCTGGTGAGCCAGGGTGCCAATGATACTTTACAGCACATATGTTCTCTCCATCCATCAAATCTGACAGAAGGTTCTTGCCCTGTCAAAGATGTTCATGAGTTTGAAACCACAGTGGACTCATCTAGCCTACTTGCTGCCTGTGGGAAGATTGACCTTGTGAATGAATGCTGCGAGCAAACTTGCCAAAATGCTATATCAGAGGCTGCTAAAAAACTTGCACTAAAAGCATATGATCTTCTGAGCACGGAAAGTGCTGAGGTGCTGACTGACCACTCGACTAGGGTTAATGATTGCAGAAGTATTGTACACCGCTGGCTGGCAAGTAAACTTGACCCTAATGGTGCAAAAGATGTTCTTAGAGGACTTTCTAATTGCAAAAATAATAAAGGTGAGAAATACATACAAGTCCTTTTTCTTATGCTCATTGCTTATTCATTATTCATTATATATGTTAAGTTTTTTATTGATGATGAAAAGATCATATGAGGAAGCATGTATGGTAGCTGGAGATGTTTTTTCTATTATCTACTGACCTTTTGCTTTGACGATTTAATGTGCTAACAGGAGAATAATCATATTTTTCACGTGTTGGAAATATAACAATCACCATATATATATATATATCTTTTTAATATTAAAAGTGGGAAGCTCCAACCTTCAAAGTTGGATTACCATTTTGCCCCTCCACTAAATCAAAATGAAATTAATTAATTTATTTAATACTAATATTTTAATTACATAATGGTGGAATATGAAGTCCAACAACTATTCTTTAATTTTTTAGTTATGACATTATAATTATAATTGATTAAGTTAAATTCAATTAGAGTAGGAGACAAAATAATGTTTGTAACTCTTCCATTTCAGTGACTCTTTGAATTTTGAAATCAAAATAAAGTTTATTTATCATGATTCAATGTGCTCCATTAATAAATTTTGAAAGGTGAAAAGACAGTCAAATATCACTATAAACATCAGTAAATTGCTCCCTAGATCATCATATTCTTTTCTTTTCTTTTCTATCATCTATTGTTCTCTTTTCTTCTTCCTAGATAGTGATATAAATACATGTCGTCAAGAAGCTAACTGAGGAAAAGAACAGATAACTTCATTCTGAAATTAAAAAGAGGAGTGTTCTTACAATATAATTCAAGTGCGAAGCTTAAAATTATAAGATATGACCTATATATTCTTTCAGGATCTTTTTTATTTTAGCTTATGATATTGCGTTTTTCTTTTCCATTTTGGAGTTAAGGTTCTTGACCAAAATAAATTTGGTATGCAACCCATATTTTTATGTAATTCTGTATCATTTTGCATTGTTATGGTTTTTTTTTGTGTTATTATTCTTAAGTGTTACTTAATTGGCAAAACTTCTATTAATACATGGTGAGTTTGATAATACTTGAATAGTTTATGCGTTTGTTTAAATACAAGTAATTTAAATAAAGTTTGCTAAAAGATTATTACTTTGAATGAGAGATTATGATTGTTCTACTTTATCGTCTATTTAACATAGTGTTGCGAATACATACATATATTGTTCATTTTCACCCTTCTTTTTTCATTTTTTATTTTTCTACAATTTATATTTTATACCATATGAGGTTTAGCAATTTAATTGTCTATATTAACGGTACTTTCCATAGTGTTAAAATTCAAATGGTTGGTATGATGATAAATTTGCTTTTGGACATTTTGGTTGTTTCTTTATGAATTCCTTCGACCCTTTATTGTTACTACTAAAGACTATTCCTCAAATTAAAATCATGTAAAAAATATTATGATAATGGAATAATTAAGCTTCATTTTGTTTAGATTCTAGCAATATAAGTCAACAAGATCATCATTCTATTAAAAGTGGAAAGAGTCTAAGTCAAAAGTTGAATTACTAAAATGTCCTTTAAAAGTATATTTATCATTTAGTTTTTTATTAAAATTAATTGTCTATTAAATTTAATTGGAAAGACCTTTCATCTACCTTTATACATGTACAATTCTATGAACTTTTTAGTTACAAGTTTAATGTGTCATGTATTTATTTTCTTTACCTTTAGCTTCCAACCATTTGAACATATCATATTCTTTATCAAATTATGTATTAATATACCTTATTCATTATTTAATTGATGCACATTATATATAATATGCCTTAGGTAAAGTTATACATTAGAATTCTCCTTTTATAGGTCTTAATCAAATTTACAAAAAAATATTAAAAATACACTTGACTCGACATCATTACACCAAATGTATTTTTAGTTGGTTGGGACTTGGGAGGAAATATAAACATATGTTTCTATTTCTCTATACTCCTGCTTGAGTGTTGGCATTTAAAAATGTTATTTTTGCCAAATCAATAGGTAAAGAAGAGATTGTACATTATACCAAAAGAAACAAGGTCCAATAACTTTGCTAATTAAAGGAGAAATTAGAAATCAAAGTAAGAAATCAAGGATTTCCTTGGAGAAATATTTCTTCCTTTTATTGAGCTCGCCAAGTAGGATTAAGATATCACTTTAAGAATTTGCAGTTCTTCTTTAGTATATAATTTAATAATTAATAATTTATAACTCAATGTTTCTTAATACAAATATATATGTAATTTCTTAAAATTTTATGGTCAATAAAATTGGGCTACACGCGCAAGGCGGGTGCCCCAAAACTACTTATTAAATAAAAGGGTGTCCCTCAAGTAGCTTAAACTTTTAGTTGAGACGATCACACAATTCAACATATTAACAATAGTATCAGAGCAGGTAGAAATCCTGGATTTGAGTCTCACCACCATTCATTATTGAAAAAAGAATTTCCACATGATCAGATCATGTAAAAGAATCAGGCCTACACAGGAAGTGGTGTATTGAGAACATAATTAAATAGCCACTCCGGCTAATTTGGGTTGACATTTAGTTGATTGGACATGGTTTCAAAAAGGGACTATGGTGGGCATCTGTTTTGATCAATTTAGTTGGGAGCTTTTTCTAAAAAAATGACCTCCTAAGGATGTGTATAATATGTAGTCTAGAATTGGTATTTGTCATAAATCAATGGCATTACTCTTTCCTATTAACGATTATAAATCTTTTTATCATTAATTCTCTTTGGTAATCAATGGTGAATAGTTCTTCAGTAGTTTGGGCTCTAGAGAGAGAGAGAACGAATGACACTGACTGTGTACTTCCTAGTCAAATATTTATTGCCCTGCATGCTGTTTGAAGGGGAAAAAATGGAGAAGGAAGGCAGATTTTTACTTTCCTGTCATTTCTTACTTGGAATGGTCTCTAAGTTAGTTTTAAGCCACTCTATTTTAATCCAAAACCAGGTTGGACAAGCATATTTGTACTTATATGATTATCCTTGAGATCACTTGTATTAGCTACTCAATCTTACCAAAATTGTCATGCACTCATGCTTGCCAAAGGAACTAGAATTTTTTGTATTGTTTTTTGTCATTTTCTATCTTGGATATAATATAGTTACAAAATTAGCAATCTGTTTTCCTCCCCTTCAGTGTGTCCTCTGGTTTTCCCAAATACGAGCCATGTTACAAAAGCTTGTGGAGATGGAATGAATAACCAAACAGCATGCTGTGATACCATTGAGAGCTATGTCTCCCACTTACAAAGCCAGAGTTTTGTAACCAACTTGCAAGCTTTGGGTTGCGCTGCTTCATTTGGACTTAAGTTACAGAAAGCCAATGTGAGCAAAAATATATACAAACTTTGTCACATTAGCCTCAAGGACTTCTCTGTGCAAGGTAAGTTATTATTTAAATGCCGCTTTTTGAGCATTTTGCTGCCTTCAAATCTACCAAGCTAACTTGGAATTTCTATTTTGTATCTCCATCTGTTCTGGGTTCTCTTCAAATGACTACAACAGTTGCACCCGAAGGTAATTTACCTACTTGTCTATTTTTTAATTCATCTGCATGCCCTGTGTTTTCTTCGCTCCTTTATTTATCACTAGAATTCGAAGCATCTGCTCTACCGAAAGAAATATAATTTTGAAACCCCCACCCCTACCCCCACCCCCCACTTCCTCTTAATGACTTATGTTGAAGTATCAGAAATTCAATCATGGGACGTGGAAAAAGTTGGTTAAGAATTAAGATATTCAATCACATGATAATGGATTAAAAGAATATTATTAGTCAATATTGCACTGGACGTATAATTGAAGATCAATGTAGTGGACAAAGGAGACAACTTTTGACCGTACAGTAGTCACAGTGACTTCATGTCTGTAAAGTTTGGAAATTACACTGTCATTTCATGCCTGAGAGAAGATATCTACATTTTGTCTTGGAAAACATTGTTTTTGCCATAGTATTACATGCATCAAATTGTCAAACTACTACATGTTAATTTTCTTCCTTTGGTTGAGGTTCCTTGTGTGTTATATCATGTATTTTGCTATGTCAGTTTCTTTGTGATAGTTTTAGTTGATTAGTTTTTTATTTCTTGCTCTTCTTGTGGGAGTAGTTTCTGGGTGTCTTTTGCCTAGTCTACCATCGGATGCTGTACTTGACCAAAGTTCGGGGATCAGCTTCGTCTGTGATTTGAACGATAACATTCCAGCCCCTTGGCCATCTCTCTCTCACTTACCAGTTTCTTCATGCAATAAATGTATGTCAGATCTCTTACTTCTTATTATATCCAGTGACCAAAGTCCATTTTCTTGCATAACTAACTGCTGATCATATTACTGCTTTCTGCTATTGCAGCTGTGAAAATTCCTGCACTTCCTGCGGCAGCATCTGGCCAGATCAGTAAGAATATCTACCTTTTTCATTTACAGTTTCATAGTATGCTGGTTTCTTTTTGTGCTTCCATTAATAATAAGTTTAAACTTCTCCGGATATGGACATGAGGGGTAAAAGAAAATTTGGTAGCTAAAATAGTTCAGTTTCACATCATATTTCTTGATGGATACATTTCTCATTGTTAAGTCTCTCATTGGTTGATAATTCTTTTTCTTATGAGCTTGATTTGGCGTAAGTTAGACCAATGACCATATCTTGACATGGTATGAGAGCCCGACCAATCGATCCTTGTTGTGTTTCTCAAAGTTGTGCCTGGATCCATGTTCTACTTGAGTCTTGAGCATGTCGGGGAGTGTTAGCTCCCATATTGGTTGAGGGAATGAGTTGTGGTCTCCTTATATTGTTTTTGGCAATCCTCCCTTCATGAACTGATTTTTGGGGTTGAGTTATATGTGTAGTTGTATAAGATATAAGGATCGTGATTGGGTGATATTTTTGAGTATTAGAAGTTGCAACAATAGCTAAATTTTGATTGAAGCAAGTGATTGGAGTAAGAATTGGAATATTTGTAAAGAAAAGTGAACTTAATGCTCATATGTAACGGGACGCTGGAATATTTTTTTAACGAAACTTTTCCGGCTATACCAAAGTGTAGATCGTTATCTTGCATGTTTTAGTTGAAAGAAACATGAAGATTTACTCTCTTCATTCCAATTATTTGTCTTACTTCCCTTTTAGTCCGTTTTTAAAGAGATCGACTCTTGCCTGTTTTAGCAACTTTCTTAGTTTCTACATGACATGCTTAAGACCTCAAGATTGTAGGACATTTTGGTACATTTAACATATCTTTAAACATAGTTTAAGACCACAAGATTCAAAAGTTCTTTAATTTCTTAAACTATTGTCAAGTCAAAATCAAAAAAACAAATAGAAACAGAGGAAGTAACTTCTTTGAAATACCCTGGTGTGAGATCAAAAATTTTGTTGACCAATGGTAATTAATATGTTTACATAGATGTATAACGGAAGGATGGATATGTAGAACATCATGAAACATCTTTTTATTAGTGAAGATACATCAGGCCTCAACTTCTATTTAGTTGCTTTGTACCATTTTTAGTATGTACTATTTATAATATGTCTTGAGCACTGTTGTCCGAAAGCAAAATTAAAGCTACTTTGGAGGTTCAAGAGAAAAGGTTTAATAAACAAATAAGAATTCAAATGCCATGTATCTCTACTCTCTCTAAATGAATTGATATTTAGTTGCAGATTTAGTTTGAGAAAGCTTGATTGTTAATCTTCTCACTGATACGTTCTTGTTAATTTGTCAGGTCTGAATAGCTTGAGCATCAGGTCTTATCTGCGTCTCTTAGCCTTGACGGCTCTTGGAAGCCTCTTTTATACTTAATGCAGCCATTCCTCCTGCTCACTTAACCTTTATGGCGAGCAAATCTTATGAAACGATGATACAAGTAACGAGTATAAGTTAATGGTGCTGAAGGTTCTGATTTTCCTCGAGTCTAATGTGTACAAAAGCTGGAAATCATGATCCAGAGTAAGAATCCCACTCGGAGAAGATTCCAAGTTTGAGTTTTCCTGCCATATTTGTTCCTCATTCTTGCGTAATAAGAAAATTTTGTAAAAGTACTTCAGGAGGAAGTTAAATTCCATGTAATTATTTCCACTTAGAAATGCTGTCTTGTATTGTATATGTCTGAATTTAAAGTCCTGAGAAACTATTGTGTCATTTAACTAATGCATTAGGTAGGTCTCTAGGGGTTACGATGTTTTTGTTTGTCATTTTTCTTTGTTTTCAGTTATGCATCAGAACTAATACAATACCAAAATTGTACTATCGATTTTACTATTTCTGTTCTGTAGTTAAAGGTATTGCAAATTGCAGCACCTTCAAGTGATAATGCATGTGTTCTTAGCTACGCAGAGTTATATATACTGCCAATGTGAGATCTATTACACTATCTTTGTAATTTTATCTTGTCATGAAGTGTCAATTTCTAGTATCATTTTCTTGAGATAGTTAATTATGCTAATTTGGATATTTACTTGTGTTTTACCTTATAAATGATTTGAATGTATACATATTGTTTTACACTGTCCGTGCATTGAATTTCAATTCTCGGGGATCTGAAATTTTCTCTCGATCTGATGAGTATATGTGATAGAGTGAGTCTGCATACAGTTCACTCTCTACACTAAGAAAATGCTCTGATGTTTTATTTTTTTAATCTCGATATTGCATTGGTATCTAAAAGAAATAAGAATCTTAGTTTTACTTTTATAATGGAAAAAGAGTGCATGACCATGTTCTTTTTACAGAAGTGCACACTTTAGAGTCAGAATACTGTTTCTGATATTTTATTAATAAAAAAAACTGTCACTTTGTTAAGATCAGTACTCAGTAGTGTACAGTACATCTTTTATATTTATTTTCATTCTATCCCGGATTATATTGCTAATATTTAGGGTTGCTGATTGATTTTTTATTTAATTATATTCAACAGAATTCCAATGACACGAGTCAAACTTCTGCAGCTAGTTTTTTTAAAAAAACAAATGGCTTCAAGCATATTAGGTTTGATTTTTGTTGGCGACAAATGAGCGAGTTGATTTAAATTTTATCTAAATCTTTTTCTTTTCGACCAAAAAGGCGCCTTTGCTCTGCTCAGAATTGCTGCAAGTTGAACTGGAGAACCCAATAATTAACGGGTACTATTCCTCTGTTCAATTTCCTTTCAAAATGATTGATATAGTCAATTTCAAAATCATACTAAGCTCTTATCCCTTTGCCCTAAATAATTACTAATGGTGTTTTACTTTACTTTCTTCTTTTGTGTATTCACGGAAATGCGCCTTGAGTCTTTGCTATGATACACAAATTTTCTACATTCATAATCATTTTAGCAATTTATTGCATTCATATTCTATTCCTTTGAATTTTCTTTCCCTAATTACAAGGAAGGAGAAGATAATATATTTTGAAATTTAAAAAAGTGTGATGGCATAATATTATTATTACTTGCAATGAAAGCGATTGAGGGGAAATATATTACTAGTAATTATATTAAAAAGACTTAAGTCATCTTATGCCAGTCAAAGTTGTTCGCATAGTTCACTTAGATATTTTAACTTATCCATATGATGATTGAACACTTTATTTGTTCAAAAGTCAATCCTACTAAACACAAAATACTAATATGAAGAAAAAAAAAATGTGTGATTTACTTTCTTTGAGCGTATTAAGTTATTAAAAGTAATATGCTTTTCTTAACTTTTACGCCTAAATTAATTAAAAAGAAAAAAAGGAACATTCATCTTCTTCCCATTGCTGCAACTATTCTTCCACCATTTTCATAATCTTTTTTACATACGCACACTACACTCAACCCCTCCACCTCTCTCTTTCTCTCACCCTCTATCGTTCTACTTTTGCTTTTTCTCCTTCGTTCTTATATTGATTTAAGTTTCAAATATCTTGACGAAGTCCTATTAATTATGATGAAAAAATATATGAATAATTTTTTTTTGGCAAATGTTTATTATTATTATTTTTCAATTTTAATAAATCTTAATTAATGTTTAAAAAAATAGTGAGATTGGGAGAAATATCATTTTCAATATTGAATCAGATTCAAAGAGAGGGGTAGGTAGGTGGACCGGAAAAAAACATACATATAGGGTGTGTTTGGTACGGAGGAAAATGTTTTCCTGGAAATCAAGTAGATTTTGGACTATTTTCTCATTTTGGTTGGTGAGTAGAAAATATTTTTCGGAAATGATTTTAGTGTTTGATTTATGAATGAAAAATGTTTTTGAGAGACATCTTTTATTTTTACTAGAGTAAAAAATAATTTATAAAATTGAAAAAAAAATTTAAAAACAAAATATTATTTTTTTTGGAGTGGTGATGGTGGGGTGGGGTGGGGGGTAGTGGGTGGGGGAGGGGGTAGGAGTGAAAAAATAAAAATTTAAAGTTGATAGTATTTTTAAAAAACAAAATTAATTTTTTGGGGGGTGGGGTGGGGGGTGGGGGTAGGAGTTTAAAAATAAAATTTTTAAGTTGAAAATATTTTAATAAAGCAAAATTAATTTTATGGGGAGGGGCTATACCTGGGGCTGGCCGGTCGTGGGGGGTGGGGGGTCAATGATCAGGTGAAAAAATAAAATTTTAAAATTGAAAATATTTTTTTAAAATTGTTGTTTTTCCCCCAAAAAATATAATTTAAAATTGGAGAAAAGTTTTAGAAAATGTTTTCCTTAATTTTTGAAAGGAAGTCATTTTCCTTAATTTTGAGGAAAATGAGTTGATTTGAAAAATATTTTCCAAAACTTTTGTCCCAACCAAACATGAGAAAATTGAAAAACATTTTCGTTCGTACCAAAGACACTCATAATTCAAATTAAAAGGAAAAAAGTCAAAGTGACAATGGCTATCCGAAACACGTTATTCAATTTTGTGTCTTTTGATAAAGAAAAAGTGGAACTTACGGTTGGGGAGGTTGGGTGGGGTGGTTCTGGGAAGAAGAAGAAGAAAGAAAAGGAGAAAGTTTTTTTTATTTATTGAAAACATAGTTTTTGTTTATTTTATATTTTAATTTAATTTAACTGTTTTTTTTGAGTCCAATGCCACATGTCTTTTTTGATTAGTTAGTATGCATGTCAATTGTGAATGTATGACACATTATTTTTATTTTTACTTGATTGTCAAAATATGTTTAATAGATATTTTTTACTAAAAAAGATATTTAATTAAAATAAATTTAAAATAAAATATCTGAATGAAATATGCGTGAAAATTGTAAGAGTTATATTAAAAATTTGAAGTGAGACAAACTATTAATATGTCATGATTGTCGCTATTCTTTTTGTACATACATATCCTTTCCTTTCATCGGTACGTGTTATTAAAATAATAAAATACTAATACTTTATGTATAATAACAAAGTTCAGTGCATATAAAATGTAAAATAAATAAATCAATTTAAGAAAGATTTTCAACTTTTGACCGTACAGTTCAATGATTTACCTTTAGACTTTAATGTAAAACTATTTGTTCTTTCAAATCAGATCGAGGGGCTAAGGCCTAACAGTCTAGTGAAGTTGTTAGTGGATCGCTTCGAGCAATATATTGCTTAGACCTAATAGGTCACACGGTGTGACTCGTTTCATTCTTTAGTTTTTTGCCTAGTAAATAAGCTATCTTGATTCGTCTTCGACTTTGATTTATTGATATTTATTATTGGAAAACATGGATGAGTGTTTTCAAGATAAGGGGCCAAATGAACCTTTACTAGAACAGAAAGAAGCAACAGTGGAACATGTAAGCTCTGAGCTTGAAGACATATTGTCCGACACAAGATTGTCGCATTTTCAGCGGCTTGGACGAGCATCTGCCGTTGAATTCAGTAATCTGTTCCGACTAGCAGCTCCAGCAATCATTGTTTATTTGCTTAACAATGTTACATCTGTGTCTACTCAAATATTCTGTGGTCATCTTGGTAATCTTGAACTTGCTGCTGCTTCACTTGGCAATGAAGGTATTCAACTCTTGGCCTATGGTGTCATGGTAAGATTTGTGTCTACTTGCTCTACTATTTTTACTAACTTGTACAAATTACAAAGCTTCTTTGGATTGCTCGAATTTCATATACTTACTCTGTTCGAATTTATGTCATATATTGTTCAGGTTTTGAGATTCAAGTACTTCAATCCTCTTAATTTTGACAATGAAGTCGTACATAGAATCTTTGGTTTGTCGAATAAAATTTACACAACTATATAAAAAGTACTAAAAGTCAATATGAAAAAACACAAACCATCACTTAGAAGTAGAAGTAAAATTGTTTGATTCTCGAAATCTGAAAGTTTACACACAAATTGGGATGGAATGAGTTATAGTCTTTAATTTCACTGAGCCATAGTAATGGTTGTAGAGATAATGATGTGTTATTTATCGATTTTGTTGGAGCAGTTAGGGATGGGGAGTGCAGTGGAGACACTATGTGGGCAAGCATATGGAGCTCACAAGTATGAAACAATGGGAATATATCTTCAAAGATCGACAATTCTGCTTATGTTATCTGGAATACCGATTATGGTGGCATACTTATTTTCAAAGCCAATTTTAATTTTACTAGGAGAATCAGAGAAAGTTGCATCAGCAGCTGCATTATTCGTTTATGGTTTAATTCCTCAAATATTTGCTTACGCTGCCAATTTCCCCATACAAAAGTTCTTGCAAGCGCAAAGCATAGTGAATCCAAGTGCGTATATAGCAGCAGCCACATTAGTCCTACATCTTTTCTTAACATGGATTGTGCTATATGTATTCAAGTGGGGATTATTCGGAGGAGCGATGGTTCTAAGTATTTCATGGTGGATAGTAGTCATTGCGCAATTTATGTACATATTGTGGAGCGATAAATGTAGGAAAACGTGGAATGGATTTAGTTCGCAAGCATTTTCTGGGCTATGGGATTTTTTCAAGTTGTCAGCTGCCTCATCTGTGATGTTGTGCTTGGAGACTTGGTACTTTCAGATTTTGGTTTTAGTTGCTGGTTTGCTTCCAAATCCTGAAGTGGCATTAGACTCTCTAGCTGTTTGGTTAGTAAATTTCTTGTTATCATATTAATTTTATTTTCCTCTCTTGGATTAATGTCTTGATGAAATGGAATTCGTTTTGCAGCAATACAATTCTTGGATGGGTGTTCATGATAGCTGCTGGGTTCAATGCGGCAGCAAGGTTAGTTATCTATTACTGAACTACTGCATAATCAGTGGCGGATTCTGGATTTTTGCTTTATGGATTCAACTTTCGAGATATTAGTATTGAAGCCTTTATATTTTTGAAGTTATGCGTCCATATCTATTACTTATTGCAATTTCATTGATTTTAGCATTGAACTGCATCCGTCCCTGTGATAAAAAGGCATCATAGTTTGGCCTTTTTTCTCCTTTTTCAATTACATTAGGCCAGTGACTGAGCTACAGTATCTTAAGGACGAACTTTGTTGAATTGATAAGATTTGAAAAAATTGCAGTGTGAGGGTGAGCAATGAGTTGGGAGCAGGGCATCCTAAATCAGCCTCATTTTCAGTTTTGGTGGTGACATTAAGCTCATTTGTGATTGCTGTAGTGGCGGCCATAATAGTGATGATGTTTCGCGATGTGATGAGCTATGCATTCACTGGAGGCGAAACTATTGCTAAAGCAACTTCAGAACTTGCGCCACTCTTGGCTGCCTCAATAATTCTTAATGGCATTCAGCCTGTTTTATCTGGTCAGTCCTCCATCAACCTTTTCTGTTAGAGGCATTCATTTCAAGCATGGAGTACTAATTTAATTTGTATTTTACTACATCAGAGTCACTAAACTATTTTTCCTAACTATTAATTGGAGTTGTCTTCATTAATAGTAATTAAGAAATCATTTTAAGGCAACTCTGTACTTGTTTTGTGAAAACTACTCAACGAAATGGAGGTTGCACAGTTTTTTTTGCAAATTTTCAAACAAAAACAACTCTTTATATATATTGGACGCAGACGTGGAAGTACAAAAAATAAGTATTCAATAGAAAGAAGATATTCAGTAAGAACACTGCATGTGACTTTTGTTTGGATATATATGCTAAACACAGATTTAAAAAAAAAAAATGATTTGACCAGGAGAACAGGACAAATATTTTATGGAAGACAGTACCCTGTGTAGTATTTTTTTAATTAAGACTATTTAGAACTAGACAAATAATAGAGAGGGGGGAAACATTTAGTTGAAATAAATTAAAAAAACGAATTTTTCAACTGAAGGTGAAAAATGGTGTACTAATATTATAGACATGAATTTCATTTGATCCAGAGTTTGATTTAGTTCGACCGTCTAAACGAAATATTTTCATACCGAAGGGGTGGCTGTTGGATGTGGATGGCAAGGTTTTGTGGCATACGTTAACGTGGGATGTTACTACGTAGTTGGCATTCCATTGGGTGCTCTTCTTGGGTTTCACTTCAAACTCGAAGCTAAGGTATGTCTATTCTTCTCCTCACTATACTTTCTTTTTGTTTTCATAGATATATTTTATTCATCTAATATTCAATATTCGCTTATTTGATATTACGTGGACAAATGAATAAAAAGTTATTCAGATTTTAGTTTCCATTATTGAAATCAGTGGCGGATCTAGGATTTTCGTTGAGGAGGTTCGGAAAATAAAAGTATAAACATCTAACTTAAAAAAAAAAAAAATGAAACCAAAAAATGTAAAAATGCAAGGACTCGAACCCTAGACGTCACACATCACTTTGAGCTCAACTACCGCTGGGCTATCTCATCAATTTGTGATTTAGGGTGCTCAAAATATATATATCAATACAAATCCAGAAAATTCACCTTAGGTATACAGTGTATTTTTTTATCGAGGGTGTTCGGGTGAACACCCTCGACATAACGTGGGTCCGCCCCTGATTGAAATTAAACCAAATTTGTTTAATTAACTTGGGCAAATATGTAGGGATTATGGCTGGGTATGTTTGGTGGAACAGCAATGCAAACTCTTATCTTAGTATGGGCCACTTTTACAACCAATTGGGAAGAAGAGGTACGTTCTCTACAAACTTTTTTTATAATTGAAATTCGAACTTAACATATTTGATTAATTTAAGATTCTCGAAACAAAAAAAATTCAAATACTCAATACTTACTATTATATACAACATTTCATACATAAAAGAAATTATTAGGCAATTAAGGCCGGTGTTCCCTTTTACTTCAAGTATCTTCTGAATATTGTTGTAGTAAAAGTTTGATTTATAATGAATATTGTTGTAGTAAAAGTTTTATTTTACTTCAAGTTTTATTTTTAAAATTATCAAGAAATTGATTTTTTTTTTAAAATTTACATATAAAATTAAATGTTTGGAGTCATATTTTAATGTTTAGAACATTGAATAATTTATATGTCCTCATTTTGTTTTCCTTGTTATGTTTTAGCTCAATTTCTATTTGTACAGCATAACTGAGCAATCCTTCTCTTTTTTTTCAGGTGGAGAAAGCGAAAAATCGATTAGTTAAGTGGCAAGACAGCAGTAAAAAACCATTATTAAATGAATCATGAGAAAAAATCCATACGAAAACATTATCGGATTTTCTTTTTCCCCAATTCATATTCATGCAAGTTCTACTTCCCATAACATATTTGACTTGACACACTTCTTAAGAAATAACAAAATAAAATAATAATTATACAAGTAAAAATCGATAGAGGAAGTAGGATCGAATTATAATACATGTATCGTAGATATATTAAACTTTAGGCATTGGTTTTATAAAAGCTTTCTTTCGATTAATTACGGCTGCTTCCGTTGGTCTTAATTATTACTGTACTTGTTTATAATCACTAGTAATAAATAACATATGAATAATTAATTAGGTTTCTCTATTGCTTATTCTAACTTACAAAATACAACATTTTTTTTAAATTTAATTTGAGAATCCACCTCTAACAACAGCTAAGTTGAATAATTTGTCCACACATATATATAAAGTGAAATGGATTTTGTTGATCAAAATTGTAAATCAGGTGACAAAGTGGAGCAAAAATGCAAAAATATGCTTTATCTTCACGCAAACGAAGAATCAATCAGTGCCCAAGAAAAAGATTATGCCCAGAATAGAGGAATAAGTTTTAAAAGTTTCAAAAATTGGAACCCTAACAGAACCGACATTTGTTATCCTTGGAACATGTACATGTAAATTCTCTCTTGTGCAATATATAGCTTATAAATCACGCAAAAATGTAAATCACACTGAATAAGTTGTTCAACGAACTCACCTGAAAATATATTTTGATACGGAATCAAACATTGATAAGTGGAAAAAGGAGAATGAAGAGAATCGAGGGATAAGATTATATTGATGCGCATCTACTTTCCAATGATCAAATAGCACTCAAAAATAGCCATTAAAATCTTTTGGAGTAATAAGAATATAATGAGTTATACCCAATTAAGCAACACAATCTTTAATCAATCTAACAAACCACCAAAAAAAAAAGATTCTAGCTTCAATGCATGTTTGGTATGGAGGATATTTTTTAGTAAAAAATATTATGTTAAAAAATGTTTTTTTTTGGAAAAAAAATATAATTTTTCTTACCTATTTTCTAGTGTTCGATTAGTAAGAACAAATTACTCTTGGAGCGTTTATATATAATTAATTAATATAGAAATTTAAACGTTAGGGTGTGAGGATGGGTTAGGAGGTGGGGGTCATGGTCCAAGTGAGAGGCAGAGATAATACGATTAGTGTGAAATGTCACTTGAGAAATTTATTTATTTTCACTTGTGAAACTTGCTTTCTTAAAAAAAAAAATATTTAAAACATATAAACTGACCGATTTTTCTTTTTAAGAAAGTAAATTATTTTCCTTTCCACCAAACACATTGTTAAGCAATATGTACACTGCTGGGCAATGTAAGTTGGGTTTTGTTTCCAACCGTCAACACATCAACGATATGAAGTGAACTGGACGATGACCTCTCATATAAAAATGGGACAAGCCCATTGAGCCCATCTGGTTATATGGTTGGAACCTAATTTTAGTAATTACTTAAATACAATTTAGTTTGTAATATTATAAATTTTATAAAATTTTGATGTGTTTCTAGATACGTTCAGATACATGTATTTCGGAATACATAAGATAATATTAGGTGTAATTTATATATATGTATCTCAAGATACATGAGACAAAATTAAGTATAATTTATTCTAAATTCATTGTCCATATGAATTTGCATGTATCAGGAATACATAGACAAGTCTCACTCACACTCTCATATGTATTTGGTGTCCGAGATACATGTAAATTATACCAGATACATTATCGAGTGTGATTCACATGTATTTGAGAGACTGAGAAACCTGATTATCTCCCTCCCAATCTCATTTGCCTCTCTTCCTATTTTAATAAATTTGGTAGCAAAAATAATGTCATATATGGTATGAATGCATGTCTAATTGGATTTGTAGTCAAAATTAAATATCTCAAAAAGTCACTCAATTTTGAGAAACTATATTAAAAAGTTATCGAATTTTATTTTGTATCAATAAAATCACTTAATTTAGACTTTTGTATCAAAAAAGCCACTCAACTAAATTTATCATTAACTAAATTTAACATGATAAGATTAATTAATTTTCATTCTCAAAATTAAATGACCTTTTAAGATTTGAACTTTGATATAAATTAATTAATTTAATAGTTACTTCTCCTTGTCAGTATAAGCTAGTTTAGCAGAGGATTATTGTAAATATTACCGATATATAAATATTCAAAAGATATGAAAGTTCTTGATTTGCAAAATTCTAATATAGTAGATTTTGAAACATCGGACACAATGGGAAAATGAGAATTAATTTCATATATGAATATTTAACTTAATCAGCAAAACATATTTTATTTTATTTATTTATTTTAGGAGTTAATATCATTTAATTTTAGGAATAAATGATAATTTTATTTGTCATGGTAAATTTTAGTTAATGAGAAATTTAGTTGAATGATTTTTTTGATACAAAAACTTAATTGAGTGATTTTTCTGATATAAAACGTCTAAGTTAAGTGATCTTATTGATACAAAACAAAATTTAATGACTTTTTAAGATAATTCTCAAAGTTAAGTGAACATTTGAGATTTTAACTCTCAAAATTATATAGAAAAAATATGTTTTTTAAATTTTGAATAGTCACGATAAGAGAATTTCATAAATCATTATGAAATGTGTTGAGATCTTAGTAGACTATTTTTTGGATTTTTGTATCCTTCCAATTTCATCAACCAATAATAATAAAATAATCGACTAGATTTTGAAAAGTAATGGCTCAAAGAATTCAAGAATTGCGGTACACATAACAAGTAAAATTGGCAAAAATAATAGAGATGTGGGATCTCTGCATTCATTCATGATGGCCAATTGTGGTAGGTAATAAAACTCAAAGTACCATATAATTATATATATATATTAGGCATTCATTTCAATTTTCAACTCAACTACTCAAGGGACCATATATAAGATTTACAAGTGTTATTTATCAACTTAATCTTATGAGATACCCCCTACTCATCATTGTTAAACCTATAAAAACGTGTATGAAAAAAATTAGAGGATTTGTAAATGATTTATTTATTCTCAATCTTTTTCACTTTGGTTTAGTAAAAACAACAAATATTGAGAAATAAAATAATCTAATTATGGAAGTCCCATTGAGATGTTTAAATGCTGCTTGGCCAATTACTCGGCTAACATAATATGGTGCAGGAAATGAAACTGCGTGAGAAAAAAATGAACATTTTGGATCCATCAAAATATTTTCATGAAAAGTTTTTTTTTGGTCAAAATATAATAATGGTGAAGACAAAGCCGGCGATTGCAAGAAAAATTCAAGGCATATGTCTTAGGCTCGGGCCTCAATTTTTTTATTAAGAATTGATTATGTTTAACTTTTCATAGAAAAAATAAATTATTTATGATTAATATATATATATATATATATATATCCTTAACCTCATTCAAATTTCAAATAGAAGAAAACTAATAATTTAAAAGATTATTTATTTCATTTTAAAGTAATACAGAAGGTAATAGAATACCATTAAATATTGTTACGTAGTTGGTAATTGACATTAAAATTAAGGTGCATTTAGCTATTTTCTTCTAAAAAGATGATATTATATTTGGCGCAAATTAAAAGGAAATTATATTTTCGTCGTGGACGCCTTAGGAAGCATCTGATATATTGCTTCATTTCAAAATTTGTAATAGTATAGTATTTCTTTTCCAAAAGATGTATCTGTAATTATTTATTTACAAAAAATGACTATATTTATAGGGTTATTTAAAGTTTAATAGCAAAAAATATGTTATTTAGTAAAAATGACTATATTTTATGTCAACTTCTAGCGCAGTTTGTATTAATTTTATTTTTTAATTATTATTATTTATAGAGGAATCTATGCATTAAATAAGGCATGATATGTTACCATAACTGTCAACATTTTATTAAGTATATAATTATTTTGCTTTGTTTAGTGAGGCTTTAGCATGAGGCAATTATGACCCAAATATAAATAATCAAGGCTTAAGATAGATATTTATGACTCACATCCCATGATGAATACTCTTAACAAGTTTTCTGTTTAATCAAATAATATTATAGAACCTTAGTTTTGTCAATTGAGGATTGCGTTATTAAATTTTTTTACCCTTTTCAATTGCTAATTATTAAAATAATCGATCTTTCGACTATTTTTTTTACCTTTTCCCACTCCTATGCTGTCCATTTTGCTCCTTTAATTTGGATTTGATTTAGTATTTTTGCTACTTTTCTCAATTCTAAGTAGTAGCTCCAAAGGTAGGTATCAAAAACATGTGTTGTGCATGGAAAGTTAATATTTATTACTAGCAACCAATCTATCAAACTAGGTAGTAAATACATAGAGCATGAATCATTCTATTGTATTAAGCATTTTTTCACTTAACCTTGATGAAGCAAGATGTTATTCGCACATAGTGTTAAATAAAATTTTATGCATATAAAGGTTGTGTTTGGTAAGGAAAAAAATTTAGTTTGATCGTAATATTTTCTCTAAAAAAATAATTTCGTTATAAATTTAAAAATACCTTGAATTTTTTTTTATTTCGCCACTAAGAGAATATATTCTATCAATATCTATCACTGTGGAATGTGATTCTTTAATATGAGGGCCAGTAACTTCAGTGTTTCTTTGAAGATTACAGGTTCCTTCTAACTAAATTGGAGACCATACCTGAAAAGTGTTGCTTTCGTGATTAAAAATGATCCTTTTAAAGCATCGGAACATATAAGAGAATAA
This sequence comes from Solanum lycopersicoides, assembly GCA_022817965.1. Taxonomy (NCBI): domain Eukaryota; kingdom Viridiplantae; phylum Streptophyta; class Magnoliopsida; order Solanales; family Solanaceae; genus Solanum; species Solanum lycopersicoides. Next base: position 71,053,578 of record CM040619.1, on the reverse strand, counting down.
TGTCCTTTAAAATGATCTTTAACTTGGTTTTAATGGATATTTGTGTTTTTTAATAATGGAATAGACATTTATGCCAGGATTTTCATTAAGGGGTGTCAATAGTTATAGTAAAAATATATATAATGAGGTTAATAGGGCTTTAACACATGACCTCATGCAGCTTTTGCAATCCCTTAACCAATAGACTAAACCTTTAATTTAATTCAAGAGGTGTCATGTATTTATATTTATTGAACTAAAAATTTGATTCATATACAAAATAATTTTTCGACGAAGAAGGATCGCTCAACATCACTAGAAGGAACCTGTAATCTTCTAATAAAAAGAACATTGATATATTATGCCTTTAAAAAGAACACTTTCCCAGCATTGCCTGAACCCCATAATCGAAAACTCAAAACGTGAATGTAGTGTTCTGACTGTTAGGACAGAAAATAAGCAGGTGTGAATGCGGAAGCTAGCAAAGCAAACCTCGAAAGACCACGAGTAAGAAGACAACGAGAAATAAACCAAAAGACACAAAGATTTAACGTGGTTCGGTCAATCGACCTACGTCCACAAAGTAGATGAACAATCCACTATAAATATGAGAGTACAAAATACAGAGGGAAACAACCTCAACCAATTCACTCAGAATACATGAGAGGTTCACACAAGTGATAATGTATCAAGGTTGTGACCCACAAATTCTCCCCCTAACCAAAACACTCAAAGTCCTTAACACTACATTGTGAATGCTGATTAAGTTAGAAGGAACATGCCTCTATTTATAGAGTCCTAAACCTTTTCCTACCAGAAAAAGGACTAGCCAATTCAAAATATTTTTCTAAAAGGAAAACCTATTTATGGTAAGAAATCAGGGCAAATAAAATCAACACTGACAAATAATTATCTCTATTTATATTTAGTTTCTTAAACTTTATATTCAGTCAAATACACTAAAATAAAATCGAAAGAATGAAGCATTATTTAGCGGAAAGGAAGTTAGAAAAGAAAAAGGGGTAAATAATTTCATAATTGAGTTAATTATTCATTTCTTATCTTCCTCTTAATGAAGTACATCTGATCTCTGAGTCCTGTACAAATAGTTATCTTTAATTATTACATCTAACAACTCCAACTATACTGATTAAGACATAATATGCACTTATATTATATGCCTAAAAAGATACGATATTTTCATTCTACATGTTCATTAGTATATGGTATAGATTCTACCGCTTGATCGAAAAATAATTGATTGATTGATCGATTGATTAATTAAAAGGCGTTTCACGTCCAAGATGTTTTCTCATGTTGTTTAATAAGAGAAAAATGATGTAATATCATATGGAAGAGTAATGCATTTGTTTTCTTTTGATTTAAGTACTGCAAAAGACAAGTATCTTTACAGATTCCATCTAACAACTCCAACTATATACTGATTGTTACATACTATGTATTAGTTACATTCTTTCACAAAATGACAATGTATTATATACATTTCTTTGCCTCACATTAAACGTTGAGACGGCAGCTTCATCTATTATTCATTATATGGCTACAAGTTACTTTCATTTCATTCAACTTGTTCCTTAGCATGGGAAGAATTATGGAGTCTGAAGCTGAGCAGCCTTTGTTGGCTGCTCATGGGGCTAGCTCTGAGCTCGAGGAGGTGCTCTCCGATTTCCAATTACCTTACTTTCAACGCCTTAGGTCCGCCTTTTGGATCGAATTCCAGTTACTTTTTCGACTTGCAGCACCTGCAGTGGCTGTGTACTTGATCAATAATGCTATGTCCATGTCTACTCGAATCTTTTCGGGTCAACTTGGGAACCTTCAGCTTGCTGCAGCCTCTCTTGGCAATCAAGGCATCCAATTATGTGCTTATGGACTTATGGTATATTTTTCATCATCTGATATGAACATCAATGAAATGCTTGTGGAAATATGTTGGTTAAGGAATTCTTTAGACTTTCCCTTTTTAGTTAGTTAACAACTTGAGAATGCTAAAACAGGGGAAACAGAGGACTTTTTTATGACAAAAAAATATCACATGTATAACTTTTCAAACTTTTTTTTTTCCTTGCAGCTAGGAATGGGAAGTGCAGTGGAAACTCTATGTGGACAAGCATATGGAGCTAATAGATATGATATGCTAGGAGTCTACTTACAAAGATCAACAATAGTACTTTCTATAACAGGCATCCCACTAGCTGTGGTATATTTATTTTCCAAGAACATACTGCTCGCGCTTGGTGAATCGAAACTAGTTGCATCAGAAGCAGCAGTATTTGTGTATGGTCTAATCCCTCAAATATTCGCTTACGCGGTGAACTTCCCTATACAGAAGTTTTTGCAATCTCAGAGTATTGTAGCACCTAGTGCCTATATTTCACTAGGGACTTTGTTTGTACACTTATTGCTGAGTTGGATTGCTGTATACAAAATTGGGCTGGGATTGATAGGGGCATCACTGGTGCTGAGTCTTTCTTGGTGGATTATTGTGGCAGCTCAGTTTATATACATATTGAGAAGTGAAAGATGTAAGACTACTTGGACAGGTTTTCGATGGGAGGCCTTTAGTGGATTATGGGAATTTGTGAAGTTATCGGCTGCTTCAGCTGTTATGTTGTGTTTGGAGACATGGTATTTTCAAATTCTAGTGTTGCTTTCAGGTTTACTCAAGAATCCTGAGCTTGCATTGGATTCTATCTCAGTTTGGTGAGATTTTGTACTTTTAACTGTTTATTTATCTGCTACCAAAAAACTACATTCTATTCATGATCTCACAACACTAGTTAGTTATTATATCATATTACGAATACCACTAAGAGTTTTTAGTTAACTATGACTTGATCTTGGATTCTCACCTGTTGTCTTCTGCTCGAACTATGTATTATATACAGAGTCTTGATGGTTCGTCATTAAGGAAAAATGATTGCAATTGTACTCTACACGTATCCACTGTGGATCCGCTTTTGTTATTCTGAAAAGTTAAATATTTTTATATTTATTTTTGTAGCATGGCAGTGAATGGGCTGATGTTCATGGTTTCAGTGGGATTCAATGCTGCTGCTAGGTACAATTTTATCTGTTATAATAGATTACTTGTCATGATATATAGTACAAGACATTTTTATATATTGTCGGTTAAACTTTTTGATCAGTGTGAGAGTGAGCAATGAGCTAGGAGCAGCACATCCAAAGTCAGCAGCATTCTCAGTGTTTGTGGTGACATTAATTTCATTTCTCATAGCTGTGGTGGAAGCTATAATTGTGCTATGTTTGCGCAATGTTATCAGCTATGCATTCACTGAGGGTGAAATTGTGGCCAATGCAGTTTCTGATTTGTGCCCTTTTTTAGCTGTCACACTTATTCTTAATGGCGTTCAACCAGTCTTGTCTGGTAAGATTTTATCACTTGTTCTTAATTTCCTTGATATATAAGCTGACAAAATAAAGCATTTTTTATACTATCTGTATAATCTAACATGTTATAGCAAGTTATTCTTTCTTATTCTCCATGTTGTCAATGTCACCATGTAAAACTTAAACTAAAAGTCATTAAATATGGGAAGAATTATTTTTTTGTTGTTTGTAGAAGCTGTATCGAATTGGAAAATACAACCTGTTGGGGTTTTCCATTAGCATAGCGATATATATAGTTACATAATTACAGTGGGCTTAAGCCCAGTATGGAAGTCTAAACCTAAACCTAATAATCTTAGTTAACACTCCTCCTCAAGTTGGAGCATGAACATCGTGAATGCCCAACTTGGATACAAGAAACGAAAGAGTAGGATGAGACAAAGGTTTGGTAAACAAATCAGCTAGCTGTAATCGCGTGGGAACGTAATGAGTTGAGAGCTCGTGACGTCGTACACATTCACGTACAATATGACAATCAATGTCGACATGTTTCATACGCTCATGAAATACTGGATTAGCAGCGATGTAGAGAGCAGATTGGTTATCACAGTATAGCCTTGGAATTGTGGTAGTGGCGACTCCAAGGCATCCAAGAATATGCTGAATCCACCGAATTTCGTAACAAGTGTCAGCCATGGCCCGGTATTCAGCTTCGGCAGAAGAGCGGGAGACTGTAGTCTGTTTCTTGGTCTTCCAAGAAATGGGAGAGCATCCCAACATGACAAAATAGCCGCTGACAGACTTTCTAGAGAGAGGGCATGTAGCCCAATCAGAGTCACAATACGCCATAATCTGTAAGTTACTATCTGCGCGGAGAAGGATACCCTGCCCAGGATGACCTTTGAGGTAACGCAACACACGCATAGCAGCGTTGAGATGGTCGACTCTGGGCTCATGCATAAACTGGGACAGGAGATGAACTGAATAGGCCAAGTCTGGGCGCGTAATAGTCAGATAGATGAGACGACCAACCAGACGACGATATTTACTTGGATCTCGAAGCAGCGCGCTGGTCGACATAGCCAAGCCGTGACCAGGGGGCAAAGGGGTCGATGCCGGTTTGCAGCCAGTGAGGCCAGCTTCCTGCAGGATTTCCAGAGCGTACTTGCGTTGGCACAACACTAAACCGGTTGACGAACGGGCACATTCGATTCCCAGAAAATATTTCAAAGGCCCCAAGTCCTTCAGCTGAAAACAATTGTGTAAATATTTTTTGAATGAAGCACATAGAGTGAGGTTGTTACCTGTGACTAAAATGTCGTCGACATAAATTAAGATAGCTAGGAAGTCGGTGCCACGTCGAAAGATGAACAGAGTATGATCCTTATGAGCCTGTTTGAAACCATAACGCCTCAATGCAATTGTCAGTTTTTCAAACCAATTTCTGGGTGATTGCCGTAAACCATAGAGAGATTTTTGCAGTCTACATACTTTGCCTGGGTGTGCGGTAGAGTAGCCGGGGGGAAGCCGCATGTAGACCTCCTCGGTGATATCTCCGTGTAGAAAGGCGTTATTTACATCCAGTTGGTGAATTTCCCAATTCTTGGCAACAGCCACTGACAAAAGAATTCGTACAGTTCCCATTCGGGCAACTGGAGCGAAAGTGTCCGTGTAATCTGTGCCAAATTCTTGATGATTACCCAGAACAACCAGCCGTGCTTTGTCCCTTTCTTTAGATCCATCGGCAGGATCTTTTGTCTTGTACACCCATTGACAAACCAGAGCGCGTCTACCGGCTGGAAGATCAGTTAACACCCAAGTCTGATTATTTTCCAAGGCTCGGATTTCTGTTTGCATAGCCTCCCTCCAATTAGCAAATTTAACAGCATCTCGAAATGATCTGGGGATGTCTGTAGTAGAAATGGCAGCCAAGAAACCACGATATCTGTCATGTAATTTGTCATAATGAACGTAGTTAGTGATAGGGAACCGTGTACCTGAACGAGGACTCGTCGTGGGACAAGTAACGGAAGGTACGGTGGTAACAGATTGACACACATATTCAGAAAGATAGCTAGGTGGATGACGGACACGACTCGAAGCACGGGTAGGTGGTGGATTTGGCGAATTATCGCGTTGGTCGATGGAAGGGCTGCTGTCGATGGAAGGCATTGTGGGTGTTGGCTGTTGAGATGTGCTGCTGTCGATGGGAGGCACAAGGGGTGTGGGTGCTGACTGTTGGTGCGTGCTGCTGTGTGGCTGGGAATTAAGTGAAGTGTTGGAATTGGTTGACGAGGTAGGGACAGCGTGGTTGGTCGGAAAATCTGCTTGGTGGACTGGTGGTTTGGACGTTTTGGGCTGCTGATTGGTATGTGTGGGAGCGAAAGGAAAGGTCGTTTCATCAAACGAGATGTCACGCGTATGAAAGAAACGATGAGTTTCCAAATCGTATACCCGCCAACCTTTTGTCCCGGAAGGATAACCTAGAAACATACATTTAAGACTTCGAGGTGCAAATTTATTTGGTGGACGCTGGATGTTTCGAACAAAACATAGACACCCGAAAACACGTAGATGGGATATATCGGGTGGGGTTTTATTTAGTATTTCAAATGGGGATTTGCCACCCAGGATACGACTAGGTGTGCGATTGATGAGATAAACCGCAGTACGGACACACTCCCCCCCAAAACTCGACTGGTAGTGATGCTTGAAACATTAAAGAACGTGCTACATTTAAGATATGACGGTGTTTGCGCTCGACCCTTCCATTTTGTTGGGGGGTACCGACGCATGATGTTTGGATAAGTACGCCCATGTCATGATAAAACTGACGGAGAGGAGTGTTAAGAAATTCAGTACCATTGTCAGAACGGATAATTTTTATAGTTTTGTGGTACTGAGTTTGGATTAATGTAAGAAATTGTTTTAAACAGGATGTGACTTCACTTTTATCTCTTACGAGGTACACCCAGACAGCTCTAGAATGATCATCGACAATGGTTAAAAAATAATGTGACCCAGAAGACAGACAAGTGGAGTAGGGACCCCATAAATCGCAATGAATTAAATCAAAAATGGACGCAGCTTTATTAGAACTAGAAGGAAAACTTGAACGAGTTTGCTTAGAATAAAAACAGATCTCACACGACTCTAAATGTTTGACATCTGAGGGGGTATTATTAAAAGGAGGGGAACATAAAATTGCAGGAGATGGATGACCCAGTCGCTTGTGTAGTAACTCGACTTGGTTGGCTCTAGACGCTGATACGAATGCTTGAGACTGGAAGACGTATACCCCGTTACGAACTGTACCCCGACCAATCTCCGTTGTCAAAACACGGTCCTGTATCACACAACAACAATCATCAAAAATCACACGACAATTATTTGATTTAATTAGACAGCCAACAGAGATCAGATTGCACTTCAAGTTAGGGACAAATAATACATTGTTCAAGGTTAAGTTATCAGAAATCTGTACACTCCCACAAGAATTTTGCCACAACTCGAGTGCCATCCGGCAGACCAATAGAACACTCAGGGACAGATGTAATATCATAAAGTGATAAAAAATTACCCGTCATGTGATGTGAAGCACCACTATCAATTAACCAATCGGGTGACAAAGCGTGTACCGTACCCGTGTGGTTGGCAGATTGTGTAGGAGTGTCTAGCATGTGCAATAATCGAGTCATCTGTTCAGCCGATAATCCAGGAATAGTCGTGCCTTGGTTGCTGCCGATGGTTGCTTGGTTGCTGCTATCGGCGCTGCTGTTGCAGTGGAGCTGTCTGCGTGTGCAGCCAAGCCCCCACCTCGGCCTGCACTTTGGTCTCTGCCAGACGGAGAACCACGACCACTTCTACCTCCGCGTCCTCCCCCACGACCCCTTCTTCCTCCGCGAGGAAATCCTATCAAAAGAAAGCACCGTTCTGCAGAGTGACCAGTTTTTCCGCAATGAGTGCATTTATATCTCGGGGTTTGTATGGGTTGATTGTCAGCCGCGAATGCCAGTCCATCAGTTTGGTCATCTCGGTTGCGCACAATCGATTTATGTCTCTCCTCTTGAGAAACAAGATAATATGCTTCATTAAGGACAGGGAGTGGTCGGGTGCCGAGAATTTGGGAGCGAGTTGCTCCAAATTGTGCATCGTCCATCCCAAGAAGAAAAGCCTGCGTCTTCTCCTCCTCAAAACGAAGACGCATTTTGGCAGCCGCAGGACATATACAGCCGCAAGTTGGATCGATCGACCCGTACAATTGGTTCCAAATCGTGATAAACTGATTGTAGTAAGAATTTGCCGCAACGTTTGTAGGTCTGATTTTAGTTGCCAAGATTTTGGAGCATTCGTACCTCCGTATCTTGCTTTTATATCAGTCCATAGTTCGTGGGCAATTTTGTGGGCGACGAGACTAGGCTGGATCGTTTCGTCAGCACTATTAAATATCCATGAACATATGATGGAGTTATTTGCTTTCCAAGCATCGAGTTCTAAATCATTCGTCGGTTTTGGAAACTCGTTTTCATATAGAAAACCGATCTTGCTTCTGCCTTCGAGTGCATGACAAATCGCTTGTTCCCAAACATCGAAATTGTCTCCCTTTAGCAGGTATTTAGTTAGAGAGTTGCTTGGTCCTTCCGATGGGTGCAAATAGTAGACGGAACTCGGATCATGAATCGGTCGAATCTTCGCAACAGTCGCTGTGGAAACAGTGCTGCTGGATAGATGACTGGAATCGCCTGTCATAATTCTTCGTGGGACTGGAAACAGTGCTGCTGGACAGATTGCAGCGACGATCTGTCGTGCGAGATTGCAACGACGATTTGAGGATTGGCGGCGGAATTGTGGGGCTCTCGGCTAGGATTTGATTCCCGGTCGAGGCTCTGATACCATGTAGAAGCTGTATCGAATTGGAAAATACAACCTGTTGGGGTTTTCCATTAGCATAGCGATATATATAGTTACATAATTACAGTGGGCTTAAGCCCAGTATGGAAGTCTAAACCTAAACCTAATAATCTTAGTTAACATTGTTTGTTCTCAAGAGGTTGATATCACATCCTTGTTTTGAGAGAGACGAATCAGAGAAAAAGAGACCCCCATAACAACTCATCATGCTCATGCATGTGTCACTCTTAGATAGTCCCATTTGAAAAGACAAAAAAACGTTGTTTTCTTCTAATATTATATTTTATATAAGCATCATATCGAAATTAATTTTCAAAGTTAGAGTTACGTTTCTGAATACCATCAAAAAATTTGATGTGGTATAGTAATAGTAATTACCTTTCTTTCTTATCGATAGAATTTTAAACTCTCAAAGTTAAGTTGTTTTTTATCAGAAATATTGTGCACGTAGATACCCTAATATTTTCCTGTTGACAAGTGCATGTGAAAATATTTTATTCTTTGAAGATAAATTAAAGTGGTAGTAATTAATTACCATGTTTACTTCACACAAGAATCTGTAAAAGCTTATAGAATACTTTTTGTTTCTTTGTGAATTTTCAGGTGTGGCTGTTGGTTGTGGATGGCAGGCATTTGTTGCATACGTGAATGTGGGGTGTTATTATGGATTAGGAATTCCATTGGGATGTCTTCTTGGCTTCAAATATGACCTTGGTGCTAAGGTTTTTCAATTACACACAACCTTCTATATTATATCTCTAAATATTTTATAACACACACACACACATATATATAATATATACGTGTATTAATTAATTGGATATAAAATGGCAGGGAATATGGACTGGGATGATTGGAGGGACAGTCATGCAAAGCTTCATTCTAATTTGGTTCACATTCCGTACAGATTGGAACAAAGAGGTGCCTAACTCACTTCTTCTCTCTGTCCGTTTTTACTTCTCTAGTATTAATTTAACACACCTTTAAAGAGCAATTAATAAAATGACAAATTCACTTTATCACTATTGAAATATAATGAATTCAATATTGAAAAATGACTTTAGTATGATGGACAAATGAAAGTGGACGGATGGATGGAGTGTTATAATTTCTAAAGTTATAAGTCAATAGTTCTTGGGATGCACAAAGAAGTTTGTAAATAAATTTGGATTCCTTTTTTGTACTTTTTTTTTAATTTTCAGGTAGAGAAAGCTAAAGAACGTTTAGACAAATGGGAGAAGGTAAAAGAACCTCTAAGCAAGGAATGAAGATGGCCAAGAAGTCACCAACAGTTCACATTAGCGTATCTACCAAAAGAGAATCGAAATCCGTTATGAAATAACTTACTATTTCTGAATTTCGAGAAAACAGATAAAAATAATTTCAGATATAATGTGATTTAATAGTATTCAATTTTAGCTGATATTCAAAATATTCGATTCAAGTAAACAAAGAGATATGGTTGAATTAAAAAAGAAATGTATCTAAACCATTGTTTAACTTGTATCTGCACGTTTCTTGGTTGATTGTGTTATACAGGGTGATGTCAAACTTCAATTCTGCAACAAACAATGTGCAATCAAATTGATACGAGAAGAATCTGAGAAAACGAGAGCATAATAAGAGAGAATAAAATTTGCATATGCTAAAGGTTACCAGAATTAGAAAAGCATTTCCTCATATAAACTTTGGTATTATAGTTGTTATCATGCGTTTGGTTAACATTTTGCTTCAATATAGCTAAAAGATATACTCATTTATACAGCAATTGCAGTATACCGGGTCCAACAAGGGATAACTTGCAAGGAACTTGTCTCTACGGGTATAAAACACCTCAGATAACTTGCAAAAAACTATGAATACGTATGCACCAAATAATCAAATGATTATTCATGTGTTACAATTGTTGCATTACAGTTCCTATCTAACTTTCTCTGCAACCAAAACACCCCCCAAGGCTATTGAACTACTCAAAATAGAGAACAATCAGAACAAAACGGATGAAAAATCTGTAGTTTTTTCTTAATATCCAAGTACAGAATGTGCTGCCTCCTATAAGCTGTTAAAAACTACAATAGCAGCAGAAACTCTGCAATAATCAATTTATATTTTTGAGGTCACAAGATAACACAATGACCTGGGGAAGACATCATGAGAAACGTGAAATTTGCATAAATAACAAATGATTCTACCCAAAATAGAGAATGTGATTTGATTTAAGTACCGGAGATAACTCGCAATAGGCCACTAGTGGCTGGTGTTTCCCCACCTCAATAACTACTAATCTGATCATTTGTCATGCCTGCTATCATACTTGTCTCTGATGCAGTTTAATCTATATCCATCCCATCTTCCCTTTTATTTCTGGGGTTTGAACCTGAACCATCCTCAGTCTTTTGGGGCGATGACTTGTGCCTCGTTACATGCTTACACATCCTGAAATGTGTTTCACAATATTGTAGCACATCAGGCAAAGAAAAAGTTGATGCTCGAAAACACGAGATGCACCAAAACTAATAAGCTGCAGTTCTCTCAAGAGACACTTGCTAGGATCTTCTAATTTTGGTCTTAACCATAATTCAAGAACCAATCAGTAGTAAATTCTAACTACTTTGTTAAGGAGTAAGGCTAGAATAGCTTAGCTTTGATGCCTCTTCTACGTGTATGTGATAAGTGTAGGCAGTTCAAAATGAGGAATATGTTCTCTAAGTCTGAAAAATACGTGGAATTATATAAGTGTGTGTGGATGGGTGTGTACACCTATGTATACTCACACACACACACATATCTATGATTACAACCTTTATCATGTAAAACTACTAAAAGGGATTTTGGTTGAGTGTTCCTACACCGAAATTAGAGATAAATTCAAAAGTCACTCACATCTAGTTCTTTAGGGATTGAAATGGATGTTGAAGGGATTCATACTAGTAGTTCTTGTATAATTTTGTAGACAGTGCAAAAATCTAATTTTGTGGGTGAATGAAGTACAGAAAACATGCAACCATAAGATGTCTAACAACCATGTGGGGAAAACAAGATTCATGTTAATTAGGCAGGTTTTTAAGATGACGAACATACGCTTCAAAAGCCTCAGTCTTTCTCTTGATTTCAGTAGACCACAATACTGGATCAGTACTTCTGGGCAATGTCTCCTGCTGGTGGGATTTATCTCGAAGCCACTGCTCTGCTTTATGGCATTCATTAATGACCTGCAAAGAAAAAAATTTAGGTTAATCACAATGTCACAAGGACCTGTAGCATGTTATACATAGACAAGGTCATACAGCTTCTTTCTCACTGGCTGGAAGTGATCCTGCAGCCATTCGATGTTCCACAATGGTATTTAATAGATGTCGTGTTGCTTGTGCCCGCGCCTCTTCTTCCTTATATCGATGCTCCACAGGGTCCACCATCTAATAACATAAGGTTGGTTGCGTCACTTTCGAAATAAGCATTGGAAAAGAAAAACTAAATTCTGCAACTAATACCAAATGACAAGAACCTTTTTAAGATCCTCTAGCTTCTCTGCATAAACTTGTTCAGACTCATCATCTCCATCTTCATAGAGCCATTCTTCAGTCTGTTGTAGATTACAAGAGATACCCTCCCTTTCCGAATCCGTAGCAAAGCTCCGGTAGGTATTCAAAAGCTATTCAAATAGATGCATAAAATAAAGGAAATGGGGCAGATACTGATAACAATAACTAAATTAAAACCAAAACCAAAATTTAAGAAATGGTGTATTTGAAACTATCTGGAAAAGGACACAAACTTTCATAACAAAATGACAAGGTACCAAATAGTGATAAAGTAGTATGTATTAACTCCAACATGCGTCTAAAAGTTATGAGTGTCACATAGTGGTATTTGCAAAACAAAATTACTCAGAAGGACGAGTTAAAAATGCAAGTGATACTGCCAAATTCAACAGGCCACTGAAACCTGAAAGAACGTGACTTGTACAGGAAAGGATAATGAGAAAGTAAAATTTCACATTGATGCATTCATCACTCCTAAACCTTCTGCTTCAGTTTGAGATTTTATATTTTAAAGACAAAAATGTTATATCCTCAAACGACATATTCTTAACTTAAAAGTGTGAAACAAATCATTTGAATTAAAGTCTTCCAAGCAAAGATAATTATGAGACTTAATTTGATGTCATACCTTATTACGAGTTTCATAGACGTATGCCTCCAGGGTGTTTTTCTTGTCTTTAGTTCGCTCCACCTTTATGTCTTGCTCAGCTAACTGGCGTTCCTTTTCCTGAGCTTGGGATAGCTCCATGAGGGTCATTCCACCATCAACACTTCCACTGACAGGAATATCCTGTCTCTTAACGGCCTTACTTTTCCTTGTATCATCTCCCTGCATAAAGAACCACAGGATTCCATTCACAAGTAGCCAGGTACGCATTTGAAATAGGCAAAAGCCTTTTAACCAAAGAACAATAGCACACAAATGGAATAACAACTCACTGATGTCCTAGTTTATGACCAAATTATAATCAGCTGACATCGGATAAGTATACATCTTTTCAAGGAAAATAAATAATCAATTACCCTAGAGTATGCCCTAATTAAAGTAATGGAAACACTGCAACATCAATAAGAAAGAGAAGGAGTGAAATGCAGTTTCACCACTTCCACAAATGCAGATTCCACACATGATTCATCCATGGTCTTCCGGACCAGCACAAAGGCTCTTGGAAGCTTTTTCCACTTTATCATTAATCTTGCCTAGTTGTTCAAAGTCCAAGCCCATTTAATTACTAGAGATGAGACGAAGCAACATGAACCACACTGATCCCTTCGTTCTAAATAATTTAAAAACAGAATCTTTCTAGCTACCATGACAAAAAGTAAAAACAAAGTGAGTACTGTGTAAATAATTCAGTCATAAAAGGGTCAAAACCTCCATTTAAAACATGGTTACTGATTGAGTACGATGGTCAATCATCAAAATAACTATATATATTTTTCAAAATGCACTAGCTTGAATCCTTCTGTTCTTATATTTTAAAATCATTATCTTCGTAAGAAAAAATTGTATTGTTTTTTAGAAGGTTTTTTTTTTTTTGAGAAAGTAAAAAGAAATTGTAGCCCAAAAAATATAAAAATGTAAAACAGAGCACTTAAATTGATCAGTATCTTGTTGAACGAATCACAAAAGCATATATTCTACTAGCACTAATGACTTAAAATTTATAAGTATGCGACCTTTGGATCTAACTTATTGTTAGAGCCTTTCTAAAACAGTCTCTGAGTTAGGAACGTTTCCTACTTGGTGTCAGTGTTTTTTAATAATACTTACCTTGGTACAGATACTTCAATTTATTTCAATTTTAGGCCTGGTTGTTTCTGACAAAATTTGAGTAAAACAAATTGTGTTATGGTCTTCAATAAATATTTTTTGGAAAAAATAATAAAGTTACCGCACAACTTTCAGATACCTACCACCCACATCCGCCCAGTGTTCCATTCTAAATCTTAACTTAGCCCATCCACTCTTGAGGACTCTTTCTTTTAACAGAAAAGTCTACAACCTCCAAAGTATGGATGGCAATGGGGCGGGGCGGATACGGGGCGGGGTGGGTTTAAGGCTATGTGTGGCGGGGCGGGATTAAGGTTATGTGGGGAGGGGCGGATGCGGGGTGGGTTGGAGTGGTTTTTTTTTAATTAATATGGGGCGGGGCGGATTGAAGGTACATGTAATTTTATGAGAGTTCAAACTTAATTTTAACTTTTTACATGTTATAGAGTGATAGAGCATTATTTATAAAGATAATTTCATTAAAGCTACTAAAATATTCAAGATAATAAATGAAAATGGTTCAATAAAAATAATACAATTTCTTGCATATTTCCCAATTGACCTCTAAAAAATAAAATTTTAAGTCACTATCCTATTAAATTAATACAACTTAATGAAAAAATGAATTTATTTTTATGATTTTTTTTAGTATCAAACATAACATAAAAAGAAAATATTAAAAAAATAATGTGCGCCCGGGTATATGCGGGGCGGGGTGGGGCGGGTTGAAAATGAAAAGTGTTGCTATGTTGGGCGGGGCGGATTAAAAAATTTGTGGGTTAAGCTCAACCTGCACCAGCCCGCCCTACACCGCCCCATTGTCATCCGGATCCCTGCTCCAAAGAGACAAACTGACAACTATATACTAGTTTATATTAATTAATTTGAATACGAAGTGCTATTCTTTGAGTTATAGGACTATCTAATCTAAACGTTTAAAAGGATGATTTTATTTATTAGAGTTATTTAGATCTACAACACGCCACCTCACATGCAGATCTGATTCTTTTATGTGAGTCGAGCACACGGAGATATTTTCCTCAAGGGGTGGCAGTGCAACTCCAATGTATGATAGTCATGTTGAATTATGCAAACCGCCTCATTTAAAAACATAAGCAATTAGAGAGGGGATGCTTTATTTATTAATTTATTTAGGTCTACGACTATATGGTTTCTTCAAAATTTTCTACCAACTATCAAAAGATTTCAGCAAATTCAAGTATAGAAGTATAGTCAGGTATTAGATTGAGGTTGATTGAGCCACTTGTTGCTATCTTTGAGGATTTGTTCCCTGGGTCCTGATTGTTGTCGACCATTTGAAATTACACAAGGTTAACGTCCTAGAGGAGGACTACTTCGTTTGGCTAGGAAAAGCAAAGAACAAGATGAATCTATCTTTTATACACTACTTGTGACGATGGTGCTGAAACCAGCTTCACACCTCGACTAAATCACAGAACAACCTATGATAGCCTACAAGCATAAGTGTAGGGTAGTCCTGCTCAGTGCTTACACAGGCTAGAACAGATGGGCTCATGTTGAGTGTTACAGCCTGAATCTGAATCTAGAATATTCAGGCTGTTACTCTCATGCCTTAACAACTCAACCAACAATCTCCATGAGACGAAGTGCAAGATTAATCTCTTTTAAATAAAATATATATTTAAAAAGTACATAAATAGAATTATGATCTACAATATTTATAGTAAATAAATATTTAAAATGTTTGACAAATTAGTAACAAAACAAAGAAATGCTCAAGTCCTGAATAGTAATTGTGTCATTCTTTTTAGAGAGAATGGAGTAGTAACTTTGAGTGCCCAACAAACAACAAGAAGAAAACCACCAGTCCTCTTAAGTCTTAACACTGAGGTCCAAACAGAACCAAAAAAGGGAAGCAAATTAAGCAGTGATTTCAAGAAGTACCAGAAGACACTTTAAGTTCTAAATAATCAGTAATCATACAGCAAGTGCAGAGTAACTATCATCAGAACTACGCATGACACAGAAGCTTCACGAGTGCTTACCTCCATATTTTCTGCATAAGTATCAATATTATTTTCCGACGTAGAATGACTTGATTGATCTTTGATCAGCTGAAGAGATGACAAAATGTAGTAACAACATTGGGTTACATCTTCAATTAAGTTTGATCAGCTGAAGGGATGACAAAATGCAGTAATGAATTTCCATACTATGAAAAATGGCACTTACCCAAGCCGATTCTACTGTAACAACACCATGGAGGTTTAATTGAATTTTGACTTTGACCTTTGCTTTTTCAGAATGAGGAACCTGGAATGGGCCAATCTGAAAAAAATAAGAAGAACAGAGTGAGATTAACTGACAAATTGATGGAGTCAACTTGGCATTAAGGATGAGAGCATTAATTTCAAATTCATAAGACACTTAGCAACAGCATATCTCTGGCATTAATTTGAGTTTCTAGAACTGCTGAAATTAAATTATTTTTACAATTAAGCATTCTCCTCAAACTGTTGCACATTGAGATTCAGCAAGGAAGCAGAAGGTGCATAACCTGCCTTCTAAAGCAAGGAAGAAATAAAGTTAATGCTACAAATATCCTCAACTTCTACACTCACCAACCAGAGAGATTCAAAAAGACAATGTCATTGGACAACTCCTTTTACAGCATAAGATTAGATCCCGGTAGATGCTTGACAGCATAATAAGACCAAATAAAAGGCGTCTTTTGATCATATTCAACATGAGAATAACATTTAACATGCAACACGTTAGTGTGCTTTCAGGGAAATAGGCTAGCAGAAAGCCATCTTCCTGTCATTCAATTGAAAATTTTGAAACCTTCATAACCATTATGGATTCTTCTCTTTTGTTATTGTTGTTTATACTGTGTAGAAAAATAATATAACTAAGCAATTAAAAATATGTTTTCCCAAACAACTTAAGCTTTTAAGCAATGAGGTCACACAATTCAACCTGGTATTAGACTTGAAATTAGACTCAGACTCATCTCTACTCCTGGTTTACCTAGTGTTGGACCCCTATATTATGTTGATCACGCTCCAAATATCCAAGATAGTGTGCAAAGGATGTTAAGGCATCCCACATTGGTTGAGAGAACTGATTGTCTCATTATATGGCTTTAGGCAGTCCTCACCATAACAATGAAAAAAATCCTCACCTCATGAGCTATCTTTGGGATCGAGTTAGCCCGAAAAGCATTTTCTTAGCATGCTTAAAAGACTCACAAACATTGACCAGTAATTTGCCAATTCTCGTGTAACACAAACAAAAATCAATATGACCTCGGTATTAGTCAGTCTCTCAGATGTCCAGAAACTTTCCTGAAAGCAAAAGGCCCAAATGACCTTATCTCAAACCCTGAATGCCACTTCTTTCTTTTATTTTAAACCTTGAAACTATCCAAGTTAGACAGCGAGAGAATCTAACTGATATTTGAAAGAATATAGAAGGGCAACCAAAAAGGGTGTTTCGCAACTTTATCACATTTTATAATGTACAGTAATAAATTTTATGAAGATTTTGGCAGAAAAGGGTGTTTCACAAGTTTTCATTGTGAGCCCATGAAATTGCAAGGGCAGAACAATAGGCCTTGAGAACATGTTTCAGTTATAGGATAAGTACAACATTTGAAGGTAGTAAACCAATAACGCTCATGGTCAAAGAGTTTATAGTGAAACTTACAATAGCCAAATATTTAAGAAAATAAGGAGGTTGCATCACTGCTACAATTAACACCAATACATCTTTTTGCATCATCCCTCAATACCATGTTAATTTACACACTGCTCACAATATTCCATCAAAATTATGATTTCCAATTTACTGCACTTCTCTTTAATGTCACAGAAACCACCTAAATGTGCTTTTTTCTGGGATACAAAGTCATTCTTGGACAGATGAACACATACGTTTGTTTGCATAATAAATCATGATACAAAATTTTCTGGTATTTGAGCAACTATATATTATTCTACCAATTAGAAAAGTGGATGTACTACCAGAACTTAATCCTCCAAAATATCAAAAGATGATTCTTTCTCGTTTAATGATAAATCATCACAGCTGCAGATATTCAGTCACAGTAAAGCTTATCAAAATTACATTTCCTTCGTACCAATGACATCTCTTTTTTCTGTACCTTCTCATGCATGATGCTAATTTAGGTAATAACAGCAGATATGAAAGTTCCTTTCAAGTAAACAGGAGAAATTGAAACCCAGCAAATTATCGTTGACTCTGTTGCTCATCTGCAATGCAAAAGACTGAAGTAGCAGTCCAAACTGTACAACAGATCAAAGGTATACGTAGTGTGTCACCAGCAATGTCTAGTTTTGAAAATCTTGAATCTCAAAATTGGCTGATGTACATTAGCTATGAACACATGTGGTTCAGTTTTATACCCCAGATTGTCCAAATATAGCAGAGATATTACATTCAATTTTCTTTTGCCTTATTTATAGGGCTCACATTGGAGGGCAAAAGTCTACCAGAAACAATTTGTGTACACATTACCCTCCCCAGACCCACTTGTGAGATTACACTGGGTATGTTGTTGCACGTTGGAAGGTAAAACTGCTTCTGGGAGTGGTTCAGGGAGGACCTTCTCAAGTGGGATCATTCAATAGAGAAGATCACCAAGATATTGCGTCATAAAATATGCAAAGCTACTGGGTAGTGCATGTAGCTATTTAAACATACAATGAAATAGTACAATATCTAATACTCCCTGTAGACATAGTTGACTTATTGAATTTTTCCTTCTCTTTTCATGTCTACTTACCTTTTCGGGAATATGATATACAACATATTGAGATATCCATCAAGATAAAAACTTCTCTTTCAAGGGATAAATTACTGGAAACAAACCAAAAAGGGAAGTGGACAACTAATTGGGTTAGAAGAACAAGTATGTGACAAATGATACAATTGTCTGCTGTAGTAAGTTCTCAAAGGTGGTTCCATGGGCTTCAAAAAAATCAAATGCGTAGAGATCTTAAGTCGAAACCTCAACAACTAGAACTATAGCTATGACTAGATTAGAGTAATCCAATCAAGAATCATTCCGAACATAATCAAGAAAATTAGATCAAATGTGATATAATACATCTAGAGATCCCAAACAAAACTTGAGGATAGAAGTTCTCATATAAGTTAAAAGGGAAAAATGAACTGTACCGTATATTTGCTTATTTTATCGGACACACCAGGTGGCAACTCATTCTGGTTAGTGTAGAATGCTTCCAAGTGGAAACTGTTGCTCCTTTGCAATGTGAGCACTTTCATGCTCGGAAAACTATGGCCCTTGGGAAACAATACGCCATTTGATAGGGTGCAAACTGGGCCCTCATCGGATGCAAACCCAATGGAAAAAGGAAATGAATCCTGAATCTGTAAATAAAAGATTTCCGAACTCAAAACAATGATGAAACCAACAACCATACCTCAATAAAATGCCATGCACTAAACAATGTTCATGCCAGAGTTAGGACTTGGTACACTTATGTTTTGTTCCTATTATCCTCTGGATATTGTTTTTTTTTTTTAATGAAGTAGATTAATTTAAAGGCATCAAGAAGATGCAAGCTTTACAAGAATAGATCAGTAGCTCACAAGAACGTTGTTTTGTATTTTTTCTTTTCAAGCTAGTGGTTGTGAGATGAATTTAGGCTTTGGGTACCTATGCATGACAACTATTTAAGCAGTAAAACTGTAAAAGGCATAATTTTGACACAGATGTACTAAGCTATCCCAACACACAATAATTCTTTCTCATGTTTGTACAACAAGAGCAACATGAACAGCCTTGCCCCTATCCAAAAGAAACCTCTTTGTACTTCTTTCAAATGTACTTCTAGTTTATTACAAGAAAGAAACACTAAAATTAGCAACAGAATAATTGTAGTGAAGTAAAAGGGGGTAAGACATAGTAAAGAGTGTAGTCTATTATTTCGATATCAACAGGTTCTGCTCATATGGTTGATCTAGCTATTCATTTTTACTTTTCAAAGACTTCTGCGGTCACCCTGCCTGGCTCCAACTCTGAAAGAATGACTAAGTCAAAAAATTGCTAGGTCATGTCCTCATTTCATGCAATTTAATCTCTCTACAATGCTCTCTGCCACGATGAATATTGCAACTCTGATTTATCAATTATTAACATGTATGGTTCCCATAACTCAATAAATTATTTCTTTTGATTTTATGCGTCTTTTAACACCCAACTATGTTGCTCCCCGGAGTAATATTTGGGCTTTCTGAAGTAGTGTATTAGCATCATGATCTGGTGTAGTGGTCATTGCAATAGAAAAGTTTCTTAATTTCTCCATGGTCTTCGAAGTCTAATGAATTTTGCAATGCTTCATGTCTTCTGAAGTAGTTTATTAGCATCATGATCTGCATCTGCTAGAGTGTCCATTTCGATAGTAAATCACTTAATTTCTCCATGGTCTTTTTAGTCTAATGAATTTTCCATTTAATCATGTTTTCACTCAATAATCGGGTTGTTTTTCTAATTTTGTTCTATTAACAGCAGGAATACTATTTCAGCAATGAATATTCTAGAATGGTCTATAGCCATGGAAGAGATCGTTTCTACAAATAGAGTTTTTACATCATAGAACTTCAACCTCCCGATAAAAAGAGAAGTAAATTGAAAAACAAAGAGAAGGAAAACTTGACTCATTTAACATCACAACCATATTCACCATAATTGAGGAAGTAAAGTAAAACCAGCCAATGAGAGCATAGAAGGTCTTGTATCTCGGGTCACTAAAACTAACAACCCATAGAAGAAGGAATAAACCTATCCATATTGGACTTTGAATCTAATTTTGGCCAATTAAATGAAAATGGGACTAAGAAATAGAAAGAAATTCACAGCCATATTGATCACAAATATTACTGTAATAGTTCACATCACAAACCTCGTACTCTCTAACACGAAATATGGGGCTGAGCATCGCACATTGAAGAGCACATCCACGTGCAACACACTCACTAGCATTTATTGTCCTCCCCGGTTCTTTTCTGAAAACAGAATTTAAAATTCTTCCCATAGCTGGAATTCGAGAACCTGATCCTACAAGCTCAAGAGTATGAATCCTTTCAGCAGTCAAACCAGAATCGAGTAAAGCTTTACGACAAGGAATGCTTATCTTCTCCAACAAATCTGATGAAAGCTTCTCAAAGTCTTCTCTTTTGATGAAACCTTTTACATCTTTCTCATCCATTAAGCACTCAATATTAAGTGGAGCCTCTGGATTTGCACTTAAAACTTTCTTCAGTTTCTCACATGCAGCCCTCAATCTTATAGAAGCCCGAGCATTTGAATAAACATCAATATTGTACTGTTCCTTGAAATTTGCAGCAAAATGTCTGAATAAAACTTCATCAAAGTCTCTCCCGCCCAAGTCGCTATCAAAAGCATGAGACAATATCTTCATATGACCAGGTTCAAATGACGCTACAACAACTTGAGTATCACAATGACCAACATCAACAAACACAACATTTGTTGGACCCCCAGCTGAAAAATCAGTCTTGTATATACCATAACCCAGTGCAGTTGCAGTGCCATCATGCATCAATCGCAATGGCTTCAACCCAGCGATTTCTGCTGCATACAAATAAGCACGTCTCTGTAAATCTGTGAAGTATGAAGGTATGCCAATAACACAATCTGAAACATCCGTTTCAAGATTCTTCTCAGCAATTTGCTTCAAATGTGCAAATAGCATCGCCATAATTTGAACAGGAGTGAAACTCTGCTTCTCATCCATGTAGTGCAAATTAATCAAAATGCCACCATCCGGTCCCTCAGAGGTCGCAAACGGAAGCAACTTCAAGTCTTTCTGAACAGCAGGCTCCCTATATTTCCTACCAATCAACCTCTTCACCTGTGAAATAGTTGATTTCGGGTTCATAGTAGCCGATGCAGCTCCAGCCGCACCAATAAACCTTTGTTTCTCACCAAACGACACCACCGCTGGTGTCTCTCGATTCGATTCATCATTTAATATTACATCAATTCCTCGTTGCTTTGCAACTCCTATAACACAGTTCTCATTTCCCACATCAAACCCAACTACACTCATTTCCAGCAAAACTTAGCTATATAACCTTCCAAAATTCCAACCACAAACAACAAAGCTCTATCCACAAATCAAGCCAGCACCTAATACCTATCTTAAATCATCACATCACATACCACAACACAATTTTCCAAAGTAGACCAATCAAACCTGTCAAAAAAATCACAATAAACAAAATTCAACGTGAAATTCACCAAAATTACATCGATTCCATCAATCAACAAAGCATTTGAAGCTGAAAATCAATCGAGCAGCCGAATAAAAAGAAAATCAGCAAATATAACACGTATTAACTTGTTAGACTAGGTAATTTCAAATCATAACATGGATACGGAAGTTAAGAATGGTGGAAACTATGAAATGAAGGTACCTGATTTGAGAGAAGAAACAGATGAAACCCTAACAATGGAGAAGCTGATGTCTTCTATGGATGAAAAGGAAAAAAACGAAAGTCTCCGAATTGTTTGTTAGATGAAAGAAAGCGGAATTTTTGAAAATATATTCCTTTCTTCGTTGTCTACACATTACGCTTTTCACTCCCACATTTTTAATTTTCGGAAATAACTTTGGGAAAAAAAGAAACAATGTATATCAACCTTTCATATGCCTTTTGTATTTGAGTTACAACTTACAACTATTAATTATTCTCCTTTATAAACCCAAAATAAAAAATAAAAAATCTCCACTCCTTTGTCGTAATCTTTATTTTAATTATATCCCTTCTTCTTTTTTGCTCCATTTTCCCCATTTCTCAAGTGGAAAGTCAAGCCCAAAATAATGAAAACTAAGAAGTATAAAAATAAATATGATTGTTGTAGAAGATTTGTTTTTTGAACTTCTGTAAAATATTTTATTAAAAAATAATTTTTTATCTAATGTAATTTATCTAGTAAAATTAAAGAATATTTTATTGATATATGATAACATAATTTGAATCTAAAAAATTTAGTTGCATGTTGAATTGCGTAAATCACGTATTATTAGAATTTAGAGGTGGTTTAATTCCTTCTATTATCCTTGGTAAATATTAATCAAAATGTTGTTTAGAATGACAACTTGACAAGCTACTTATTCTTTTTATTTTAAATTGTGGAATCTAACTAATTTTAGATATTGTTATTATGAGAATTAATTCTTTCCGACTAACAAATTTTATTATTTAAGGTGTATGTCAAACTTCCAATACAAATTATAGATCTAAACTTGCATTACATAAATTATTCTAATATCACAATTACGGGTACATGATCGGATTGGTTCAAATTTTTTTAAATATTAAATCAAATTATTTATGTCGGATTTTAAAATTTATAAATCAAATCAACAATAAAACTCGAATTTTTCAACCTCTGGTTTTTTTAAATTTTATCGGGGTTTCGGATTTTTGGAACTTTTCACTAAAAAGTGTTCATACAAATATATAATTTACTGGTATTTTAAATATTTCTTTAGTCCTACCAAAATATAACTATCTAAGGTGATTCTTAAGAAAATAACACTAAATATGATGTGATTAATGAGACTAAAATATCCAACAAAAAAATAATAATGAAATCACGTAAATCAAATATTGCAAATTAACAAGTCATAATAAAAATGATCATAATTTATGCCTTATCCCAAATAATTTTAATAAGTATTAGTTACACGACTAAATATTAAAAAAAATTAAAATTAGATTATATATTTGTCTCTCATGTAAAATTAAAGAATAAATATTCAATATTATTGTCATTCCTAGTGTTGAATTGTTTTTTTTTTTTGCATTAATATTAATTTGATTTTGATTTAAGTTAACTTTTAATTATCAACATCAGTGGACTATAATTTTTATTGGACCATCCAAAATTCTAAGTTTCAAAATTGAAATAATATATTAAAAATAAAAATTATGAAAAAGAATAAGAAGTATTTAAAAATTATATCAAAGTAAATATTTTTATGTAAAAATAAAATTTTAAAATTACATATATAATATGGATTGGTTTGGTCTCGGTTCGTTTTTTTAGTTAAAATCAACCCAACCCAAGTAGAGTCAAAAAAAAATTCAATATCAAATTAAGTCAAATAAAATCACTAGTCAATTTTTTTTTTATTTGATTCGATTTTATACATCAAATCAGAATCTTACTAAAAAGAGTGATAGAATTTCACATTTTTTTGCGCATATACAAAGCTAAAATGATGGTCTTTGTGGTCTTATGATCACTACAATTTGAGTGGACTTCTCCTCCACTTTATGCAGAAAAAGCACTTCATGAATAGGAAAAAAATATAAAATTGCTCATGTTGCTGTTTGTTGAGGAAGCTAGAAAAAATAATCGAGGAAGTAAAATCCTGACTATTACAAAAAAGAATAGAAAAAAATGATTTTTAAAATTTTACTTGTAAAAATAAAAATAAAAATCTATCATAAAAGAAAGACATAAATAAGTTTGATTTCGACAATGATCATTAAAATTTGGAAAAATTAGTCAAATAACTTAACTTAATTAGTAAAAATCTTCATACTTTATAAATATTAGTAAAAATGTCAGAAATGTCATTATTTTAGAAAGAATTGTGTATTCTAATTTACTTCCTATTTTATCTCATTTTAATTACAAATTTTCCAATTAATCCTCTCTCATATGTTTTTTAAAAAATGAAATATTTTCTCTCTCTCATGTTTTCATCTTCCAATTCTTCTCCATTTCAAAATCTGTCTCTCTTCTTCTTCTTTTTTTCCAGAAAAATATATTTATAAAGATATTCACACAATCTCTTTTATTAAAATATGAGTCTTTATCCATTTTTCAATATTTGTTTTATGATTTTATTTTTGTATAAATCGTTCAAAATTGTTGTTTGTAGTTTGAAATCCCTTTTTGTGTTTGATAAACTCTAGATCACTCTCAATGGCAGAATCTAAGAGAATTACTAGAGTTATTCAACTTAATCAACAATGTCGTATTTTTCAAATATGACAATTGAAACTTAGAACACAAATGACGATAATTTTATATTTTAATTTGTTTATTTTGTATATCAATATCACTTTATATATAAATAAGTTCTATTTTTTTTTATTTTGTACTCATCATAATGGTATACCAACAAAGTCACATTTGTATTTCAACTGAAGTGAGTATTTATTGTGCTCATTTTGTATTTCAATCTTAATTTTCAATAACAACAAGTTTGTATTTCTTTTTCATTATGTTTTCATTATAATTGTATACCAACAACTTTTATATTTTATGTGTTCACTTTACAATTCAAATTAAAAATTGAATATCAAACTGTGGTGAGTATTTTACTGTGATCATTTTGTATTTAACTCTCACATTGTATTCAGAAAAATTTGTATTTTTTTGTGTTCATCATAATGATATACCAACAAAGTCAAATTTGTATTCCAACTGATGTGAGTTTTGTATTTTAGTCTCAATTTCAATGACAACAAGTTTGTATTTTTTTTAATTATATTTTCATCATAATTGTATATCAACAAATTTTATATTTTATGTGCTCACTTTACCATTTAAATTAAAATTGGTATTTTACTTGCATAGTGAAACTAAAATTGTATCCTAGTGATCAAAATTGTATTACATAACTGCCAAATATATTTT
Organism: Solanum lycopersicoides; assembly: GCA_022817965.1. Taxonomy (NCBI): domain Eukaryota; kingdom Viridiplantae; phylum Streptophyta; class Magnoliopsida; order Solanales; family Solanaceae; genus Solanum; species Solanum lycopersicoides. Next base: position 71,028,287 of record CM040619.1, on the reverse strand, counting down.
TCTTTTATTTGTATTACAAAAAAATTACGAATTGTATTTCAATATAATCTAGTCATTACATATGAATACGATTAAAGAAAGATACATGATTCTAGAAAAAGAATAGCATACATAATGAAAATACTGCAATCTGTTGAGGTTGATACAATATTCTAAAAAATACAAATTTAAAAAACGCGATTTAATCGAATTCATTTCAACATAAATTGAGTATTATCAATGAAAATTTAAAAATCGATACTAGAAATTTAATGAACAAGTGGGATAAGTTCTTTGTGTTTATTTGTTTGAATTTGTGTTTACTTTTAAATTTTTGTAACTGATGAGACTTTTAAGCAATTGTTCCTATTTTAAAAAATTCTCTCCCCTAAATTTCTCCTTTTTGTTAGTTAACAATTATATTCTTTAAATAAAATTTAAAAAAGATACACAATAAACTAAAAAATTAATATTTTTACTAAATATTAAAAGTGTTGATAATGAATCCTATTAAATGTTAAATATTGATATTTTAAAAAATTTCCCTTTTATGGAAAAATTTACATATTGTTTGGTAATATGTCCATTGCAGAAACCCAAAAGAATGAAAGCTAACACTGAAAAGGGAAGGCATGGAAAAGCTAAAGCCCATTGGAAGAAATTATGGGTTACGAATCTATGCGGCCCAATTAGAATTATAGGGCCAGAAGCATAAAGTAGTCAGTTAGGGCAAATATCGACTTGATCCGTTTATTATTCTAACAAATTTTGAAAGTTGTTCGCGCACTGCATGACCCATTGAAGAGTGGTGCTACTAATAATCTTCATTTTCAAACTTAACTCGTAACATCTTATTAAGGATGAAACAGTCTTATTACTTATATCACCGTGATCAGTTTATTAACTGAGTAAGTAGTCTCAAACTTGACCCGTCAGTCCATTTAATATTCCCTAATCCTTAAATGCTTAGTTAGTGTGAAGTCCAATTAAAATAAAGAACGATTAAATTGATGAAGCAGCCTACAATATGGAAACAACTCACAACTTATGGAGTTCTAGGAAGCTGTTAGTTATGTTCAAAATGAGAGAAACAATTCAACAAATCAAGAATATAATGAAAATACAAAATTCCTAAACGATTCGGTGCCAGTTTTCACATTAATATCAAAACCACCTAAACCCATGTGGCACATGAGGGGGAAATAAAAGTTGGTTTAATTAATTATTTCTCATCATTTATATTTGCACATGACGTGAGTATTTTAGAACATAGTTTTGGCAAAGACGGTAGTATTAAAAATACTAAACTAAAGAGAGTAGTATTAATGGGTTTTGATAGAAATAAATGTACAAGGAGTAGGTAAATAATTAGAAATGTGTACGGCTGTACCCACTAGGCCAAAATTAATGTAGAGGGGACACACCACCAATCACTCGTAGTACAGTGATCGGACTGTTTCACCTTTAATTTGAAATTTTAGATTTAAGCATTGGTTATGAAGAAAAATATATTAAAAGCGTCACCTCGAATAAGCCCTGTAATGCATGATTCTAATTTAATCGTGGCTTAATGCGGACCCCAAACAGCGAGTGCGGAGGAGACAATCCCTGCCCCAAATGTGTTGGAAGAGGAACACTCATGAAAGGCCAAAAACTTAGCTGGAAGGTTTGTTGCCCTTGCAGCTTTTTGATCATATTTGCTATTGCTAGTGTGAACTGTGGAAGTTGATCTATCAACTTTCTTGGATGCCCACGTTGTTCATGTTAATTATGCAAATGAAAGAGGTATTCAAAGTCACATCCAATAGGTTAGGCCAAAGGTGTGACACATAATCGTTTGGTTAGTGAACAAGTTATACTGAAATTATAATAAGAGTGATAAAACTATTTAATTGATATATATATTTTTTATTAATAAGTATTTAATTCGTTGAACTAATAAAGAAATATACTGATATAATTTAAGTCATATGTTTGGTTTCACACGATATATGTTTGAAGAAATTTTCATTTCAAATTATGACATTTATGAGAAATTAAGGGCATCTTTATATTTTATGTCAGGATTGAAGGTGATATAAATATAATACCACAGCTGTGACATTAAACTGGGGCTAGCTAATAATTATTTTGGATTAAAAGAGTAAGGTGATTTTTTTATTTAATTAAAAATAGGCTAATAAAATTACTTGATATATCTATATCCATTAAATGTCATAGATGCCGGATAAAATATTGAAGATTAATCCGAACACCCAAAAGAATAAAACAATTTACTTATATGGACATGGATAATCCCCATCACTGAGATAAAACTATGCTCAACATTTTTTAATGCTTTATTTTTTTGCTTCTCTTTCTCTTTCAACTCATGATGTTTAGCATGTTACATTTTTCATTTTTTGTACAAACGTGTATCATTATACTAACTAAAATGTCAAGCTTTTCCCCCCTTCAATTCATCTTAAGGCCAAATGTGATCTTAAAATTCAATAAAAAATAGTTTTGGAGAATAGGTACATGTGTTTTCACAAGTTGAAACTAATCATGGAAGCCATGTTCTTGTTTCAACTTTAGCTATACTACTAGAGCTATTCAAAGAAAGTCAATATTACACTAACCTTTACTGTCACGGCACCAAATATGTCAATTTACTGGTGAATTTATATGGTTTAATAGTCTTGATTTAAAGAAAAAAGAATCAACTAATTGGCTCAATGTTCCTACCAAGTACAACAAACATGAAAAGAAAAAAAAAGGGGCTAAAGCTTGTGGGATAAATTAACAAACAAAAGGCACCAACAGATTCTGTTATTTACAATGAAATGTTCAGCATGCCCCAAAATTTATTTACCTAATTAAAGAAATCAAATTAGAAGGCCCCAAAAATTGACTGACCAACCCATTGGTGGGTAAGAGAAAAAAGAACAGACCACTGCTGTTTCTTTAATTTGGTAGGAAGAAGAGTGAAGAAGTATCGGGTATATTAAGAAATTCATTAAATATGTATAAATATTTCATTTAAGAAAAAAAAAGGTTCTGAATTACATGATAAATTCAGAACTCATAAATTTCAAATTCTGACAATACTCTTGTATTTGAACTACGATGAAATTATTGTTGATGAACTAGTTTGACATATTAAACTTCCAATTCTAAATTAAAAATCAACAGAACAGGGCAAAATAAACTAATGTATTGAAAATTGTATTGAAAATCAATAGTTTCATAAAGGGTGAAACCCTGTATTTATATTATATTTGTATAATCATGTCTCACCATTCACTTGTGAACAAAACATAAGCCAAAAAAAAAATTAAAAAAAAAAAGCTCTGCTCCTTTTTTTTGTTTCTTTTTCTCATTCATTTTTTTCTTTCACGGAGATTCATACAGTCGACCTCAAACTTCAAGCAAAGATTGGTTGAAGAGTAGTAGTAGTACTAACCATAGTGTCTCTACTCTTAAGCAAACCTTTCCAAGATTTCAATTGTGACATAAATTGTTTGTAAACTCCACCTCTAGTAACAGAAAATGTCAACAATATGCTCTTTCTAAACCTCTTTAATCTTCTCCCAATCTTGATCTTCAACTTACACACTCTCACTTTTAGCCATGGTTGTTTTCTAATAGAATCTGATTTCTTTAATGACTTGTAAATCAAGAATTGTGCTTTTCTATGTTGCATCTCTTCAGGGTCATCAATTTCCATCTTTGAGTAACCATAATATTGTTGTTTACTCATAAGACTATTCATCATGAAGTATTTATTTATTTATTTTCTCCAAGGGTGTAGAGAAAATTATATTGTGGAGAGGTGATAGTGAACATGAAATGAGGAAATATTTATATAGTACAAAGTTTCTTCTTTTTTTTGTTGGGGGGTGGGGTGGGTGGGTGGGGTGGGTCAAGATATAGAATTAAGGGTGTGATGAAATTAAAACAATTGCATGTGCCATGAAGGTTTCTTTGAAGTTTAACTTAGAAAATAATAATTGTGTTTTTAAAAAGAATAAAAAAATGGCTGAGCTGGAATAAGGAAGAGCATCATGGAGGTGCAGGAATATATTAGCCATTTTGTCAACCCAATAAGACTGAGTAAAAATAAATAAGATCCTTTTCCCTATGCATATTTCAGATGATACACAAGTGGTTGTTGGGTCAGTTCATGCATATTTAAGGACTGTTTGATAATAAAATGACAGTATTCATAATCCAATATCCGTGGCAGGGAGTAGGGAGTGATATCTTTATTGGTGCGAATCTAAAATAATCAGATTCTAATACAATATTGAGCAGTAGATTAAAAAAAAAGAAAAAAACACTCTTCTTTCTTAAAAAAAAAGTATGATAAAATACTTCATTAAAAAAAAAGCTTACTAACTTTAATAAAATATTTGCTACTTATAATCCATATATCAACATTTGTATTGAGTAATTAATTATCTGAAAGCAACGCCTAGAACCCCTAATGGAGAGTTGTGTTCTCGAGCATGCATATTGTTTTAAGGATGTTATGAATCATGATATAAACATAATAAATTAAATGGTTATCTGAAATTATATAATTGTAAATAAAAGTCTACAAGAAATTGCGTCATTTGGTTTAGAAAATTAAGCCGGTTGAAAGAACTCAATATATAATAATTATAGTAGTGGACTCGTATAGGTGAATAAATAATGTTATACTCCCTCCGTCCAGTATTATTTGTCATGGTTTCTATTTTTAAAGTCAAACTATAAAAACTTTAACTAACGTTTTAAGATGTATTTTTTCATCATATTAATATGAAAAAAATTGTGTTTTATAGTACTTTTCATATAATTTTAGAATATCTATTTTTTTTTGTTTAAAACATCGAATTAATATAATCTAATTTACCTTTAAAAATTAGTTAAATTGACTTTCGATAAGCGTAACATGACAAACAATTCCGGACGGAGGGAGTATTGAGTAACATTTTCTTTTTCATTTATTTATATTCAGTAACGTGTCTTATGTGTAATAAATTTTAAAGATTATAAATTACACTTATATATAAAGTAAATTTTCTGTATTTCTGTAGATGGACAATGGTAACTGTAAAGCCCCCCTCGAATTAAGTTGTATGTCTCCCGTACAAATCTCCGTGACAACGTTTTATTTTTTTCTTCTACAGTTCTATTTTTCAAGTTTTTTCTTTTTTCTTTTAAAAAAATATGCTAAAAATGTGGTTTTAAATCCAAAAGAATTCAAGGTTTCCATTTCTAAAGACTTGTTTACATGTTTATACGTTTATTTTTTGAACTCCCTAAACGAAAATTCTGAGTCCGTCACTTTATATATATATATATTTGTTTGTTTTATCAAATATATAATTCTTGTAAAACCAGACTGAAACCAAATTCGTATGTCACTAGTTCTTGGCTTCTTACAAAGGGGCCGTCGACCTATATTATAAATATGGATTGACATTTTTATTTGTATACCATATAAAAAATTGGAGTGAAAAGTATTGAATGTTTAAAAGTTTTTGAGTCCCGTAAGATGTTACACCAAATAAATAAACTTATTATAGTTAATTATGTGATCTAGTAAGGTGAAAATAAGTTATTAATTAATCATAGTTAAACTATAGAAGTCTATGCAAAGACTGTTAGATATTTTTTTGTTGTTGTTACTACGGCCTACATAGGCACATAATTATGGGTATCAAAAATGAATCCAATATATGTAACCTGCTCAATCGGCTCTAGAATTTTAAGGATTGGACTCAAGATAATTTGCATTGGGTTCAATCGCAACTCATTCAAGCTTAACCCATTTGAATAGAATTCTCAATTGAACCCAATTCAATCTCCAATTTCAACCCGTTTTAAAACTTTTTATTAAGATATGTTCCTATATTAAAGGTATTAATTATTATTTATTTAACATCTTTTAGGATTTATCTATCCATCTGTTACTTTCTTAACAAAAAAATTCTTGAGCGAAAATTCAAATTGTGATTATAAAAGTTAAATATCAATATGTTAAATTATTGAAATTAATTGGATCAAATTGGGCAGATCAAGATCCAACCCGCTTTTTAGCCCATTTGAGCCCAAAGTAAACTTGGACGGGTCAAGACCCAACCCGCTTCTATTCAACCTATTGTAATATTTCTAATTTTAAACCAACCCGCCCATTTGACACTCATATACATAATCAACGCACCCATTCTAATTAATAATGTCCTGAATATTCAGAATCATGTCTTGTCTTTGAAGGCGATATGTCAAAGGGTTATTAACCAATATGGACCTCTCGTCTTTGTGTGATTATTATTAAAAAAGAGAAACATAAATGTATATATATATATATCAAGTGTAGTGGGGAAGTGTCCACCGGCAAAATTCAATAATTGGATTATAAAAAGTATATACTATACAGTTAGCATCAGCCAGCAGCATATAGTGAGAGGGCAAGTCCAAACCCAAATATTTTTTATTTTATTTTAAATTTCTCATGAGTCAACGACCATGTCTGCTGCCTTTTTTTTCTCCCATTTCTGCGTTTCTTCAATTTATTCAAGAGTTGCTCCTTTCAATTTTTAAAAAAAGACAAGTCAACCAATTATGCTTGTCGGACAATATATTTTGAGTCATTTAAAAAAAAAATCGATTAATTAAAACAAGGTCGAAAATTGATGATATGAGAAGTAGACATTTGAACATAAATTTGATGATATTCGAAAAAAAAGTATTTTAATATGTATATGCTATTGAGGGGGAAAAGTTATTTACTTGAAATAGTAGTTAGAATTAGGATTTACTATATAAATTTTTATCTTTTTTTTGTTGAGTGATCGATTCTTATTATCGTCCACCATTTTTTTAATTATAATTGTTGAAAAACCTCAACTTCAAGTTGGAGTGAAGTTTGACTACAATGTATTACCAAACAGCTTTTTAATAAATAAAATTTGAAGGAAAAAAAAACTGTATTCCCTAACCCGAGGTAGGATATACATTCACTTTTATTTGTCTAACTATAAATTATACGTTTTTATAATAATATTCATATTAATTAATATAAGTCTAGTTCTTAAATATTGAAAGATGATATGGTGAATGAAAAATTAAGGCTAAACAAACTCTAAGACATAAGTTTTTCTTTTTTTTTAATCTTGATATGCTGAAAGTAAAAATACACTTATGGTAAAATTGATACAAGGGAGTATATATATATATATAACTGCCTAATGTCACATACGGGTGCATTTTGGAATTGTGTCAGTAATAATTTTAAAATACAATTATGGAGAGTTGGTGAGCAAGTGACTTGGCAATAATTACATATAAAAATATTTACTTCACCAGATTCCATATTAGTATTTCATTATTAATGATTAAATATCAGATAATTACAAGGATATCATAGTTTAAAGTTTGACATGAACTTGAAAAAGTAATGCAAATAATTAAGGTAAAGAACCCCTTAATGAGTGGTTTGACAAACAAAATGAATGTCATTGCCTCCACCTCTTAAATACTCTTTTAGGCAAGTACTGGTGAAGGCACAAATATGTAGATGATTTATCGTCTGTTTGATTAAGTTTTTGAGAATTGAAAATAATTAGTTTTTTTTTTCTATTGAAAAGGTTCTGATTAGGTTTTTAGTGAAAAATTAGTATTTTTGTAGTAGCACCTGAGAGGCTGAAAAGGCCAAAAACACATTTGGACCTTGGCCAAACACAATTTCCGCTCTAATATTAGTAATAGTATTTTTCAGATTGATTAGTCAAACACAAATGACTACAACACAATCATCTCGTAAACTGATGGATCTTTTCTAAAGCAGTATTCTCCCTTTTGTAAATTTTTATTGAAATTGTGGAACTTTCTCAGGCACAACATAATCAGTTAAGATGGATATAAAAGAAGTATTAGAAGACAATGCCTTGACACAATTTATTTACATGAAGTGTAAATAGCAAAAGTTTGTTTGGGTATGATACTATTACAACTTTACAGATGACAAAACAAATGGCTAAAAAGTCCAAATTTCCACACCATCTATCAGCTTTGTTTAACCAACAGACCCTTCAAGCTTCAAGCTCATTAATTGGTTCACCTCAGCACCAAATTCATCAGGGAGTTCATTGAAAACATCTCTGCAAAACCCAGAGATCATTGCAGCCATTGCTTTCTCATAGTCGATTCCTCTCTGCTGGAAGTAGAACAACTGATCTTCACCAATCTTTGAAGTTGTGGCTTCATGTTCTATCCGGGCAGAGGGGTTCTTTGCCTGTTAAAATGATGCCATATGTAAATATAGAAACAGAAGAGCAAAAACGCAGTTACATTAGATTCCGAGTTCCAAGTAGAACAAGAGTTATATATACACAACTACACAAGCAGCTACCAGGATAACTACAAAATTCACGTAGCATCTGACTTGGAACTTAAAAGCCACACCAAAAGTAACAAATGTTGTCTTCTTTTGACCCCTGTGTACTAATCTATCTCTATATAGATACTACAAAAGCTTTCTGAGAGATCCTAAAATATAGAAGGATGTACCGGGTAAATTCAATCAAGCATATTAGAGACTATAGACTGCTTTTAAATTAGTTTGCACTAGTTTCTCCAACAATTCGCAAAGATGGGAGCGTGTTTTTTGTGGTATTTTACTAGAAAACTATCACATGCCAAATTAAATTAAAGGTTAAGTTTCCTCGAGTTAACAAAATTTAAGATGATTATCAAAGGCCACCGATTTAAACTATATTTATTAGTAAATGTACTTCATCTGGAGTTCTGGACCAAGAATAACGATAAGTTAATAAAACAGACGGACATGCAGTTTGCTGCAAGTTCAAAACATACAACACATCCATAACAATTACTATTTGCACCTTCTCCGTGTACAAGTACACACTAGTTTTCGGCAACGGAGGCTTAGTCAACTCCAGAAAAATCACAGACTGTCATGCACAGGGATACAAGTTAATGCTTTTCATCCAACACATGATCTATGGACATCTTCTCACGACAATGAACTTCAAATGAAAGTAAGCAGTACCCTTCCCCCCTCCCGTTTTTTTCATTTTCGATTCACCATGAGTAACAGACAAACCACTAGTTTTATGTTCTACATGAGAACATTCTCAGACACCAATGAAAGAGAGACTATTTATTGACCTGCCGGACAGCTCAAATATTTCCAAGCCGAAGGTCCCAGCATGGGGACCTAATTGACTTGTTTTAGAAGTAACTAACAACAATGTGTACATTTTTGTTGAACCTTTTCTGCTAAGCTCTTGTCGAATGATTCTGATTCAAGATGGAATCCATCTTTCTTTTTCCTTTTCCTTTTCTGCAATTGGTATAGGGGAGATCTTGGATAGGGTGGTTAGTGGTAGACTAAAAACATTGCTCCTGTACTATGAGAAAGGTAAATGGAACTTACTGATTTTCCTTTTTTGATCAGGTAAATAAAATTTTCATCAAAGATTGGAACTTAATGATTTTTTCTTTGATCAGGTAAATAAAATTTTCATCAAAGATTGGAACTTAATGGTTTTTTCTTTAATCAGGTAACTACATCCTATATTAAAGATTCGAACTTAACTATACCAGCATCATGCATAAATCAGGAGACCACAGAATACAGTGAAGTACACTGTGATCACATAAGATCATGTTTTCCACCTAAAGTGTAACAAGGTCATATGTCACAACTAAATATTGTACTTCTAAAGGTAGAGAGCCATAGTTACATCAAGAATTATTTTATCATGCGGAGACAGAAAGCAAAATTAAAGTTCACAGAGAGCTAGTAACCTGAATATATGGATAAGTGTTGGCTGCAGCTTTATCACCGATGAGCATTGAATCACACTGGGAGGAATTCCGAGCATTCTCTGCACTTGATAAGACCTGAACTAGTCCTCTGTAACAGTTTCTAGAATTTCCTGCAGAAATACCCTTCGAAATAATCCTACTCCTCGTATTCTTCCCTTTGTGTATCATCTTCGTTCCTGTATCTGCTTGCTGATAGTTGTTGGTCAATGCCACAGAATAGAATTCACCAACTGATTCATCACCCTCTAACACAACACTTGGATACTTCCAGGTAATAGCTGAACCAGTCTCAACTTGTGTCCATGATATCTTCGATCGAGCCCCAGCACAAATTCCTCTCTTTGTAACGAAATTATAAATCCCTCCTATCCCTTCCTCGTCTCCAGCGTACCAATTCTGCACGGTTGAGTACTTAATCTCTGCACCTTCATGGCAATACAATTCCACCACAGCAGCATGTAACTGATTTGTATCATATGAAGGTGCTGTACACCCTTCTAAATACTCAACAAAACTCCCTTCATCCGCAACAATCAAAGTCCTCTCGAATTGCCCAGTTTCCATTGCATTTATTCTAAAATAAGTAGATATTTGCATAGGACACTTAGTGTTCTTGGGTATATACACAAATGATCCATCACTAAACACAGCTGAATTAAGAGCGGCGTAAAAATTGTCTTCTGGGGGCACAACTCTAAACAAATACTTCCTGACTAAATCTGGATACTCCCTAATAGCCTCAGAAATCGAACAAAAAATCACACCAGACTTCTCTAAAGTCTTCCTATGAGTTGTAGCAATAGAAACACTATCAAGAACAGCATCAACTGCAACATTTGCTAAACGATTTCTTTCATTCAAAGGAATACCCAATTTATCAAAATACCTAACAAGCTCAGGGTCAGCCTCATCAAGACTATCTAAAGTTGGTTTCTTTTTAGGTTCTGAATAATAGCAAATATTCTGAAAATCAATTTCTGGGTACTGATTATCAGACCATTTAGGCTCTTTCATTTTAACAAATTTCTCATACGATTTCAATCTATACTCAAGCATCCATTCAGGCTCATTCTTTCTTGATGAAATTAACCTAATAGTTTCCTCCGAAAGCCCTTTTGGCAGCGCAAAAGATTCAATATTTTCATTGAAACCCCATTTATAATCTCTTTTCAAGAATTTCTGAAGTGGGTCGTCTTCATTAGAGATTGATAAAGATGATTCTTTACCTGGAACTTCCACAGTGGCCTTGGCATCTGCAGCTTTAATCTTGAAATTACCTGGATTTGAGATTCTGGGGGCGGGTGAATTAGGCAAAAAGTTAGACCCTTTTGGGAGTTTAGGCTGCTCAGCGATGGATTGAGGACAGAAGCGTGAGATTCCGTTGGTGAGAAGAGAAGCCATAGTTGATGCTTTGAAGATAGAAAGAAGCAGGATGAAAAGGCGAACATAAATTTTATCTCTTTATTTTTTATTTTTTGTGGTGTCTGATCTCAGATGTCGTATACTGACCACGCGTGCCTCTTCTCACAGCCTAAATTACAACCGATAAATAAAAATAAAAATAGCAAACCTAAATTATCTTCGTTGCATTTTATGTCATTTAAGCGCTGACTTGATAATTAGGGACGTTTGTGATTCGATTTGAATTGATTATTAATTAAAATTAAAATTAAAATTAAATTAATTTAATTATTTTTTAAAATTCTTAAAACCAAATCAAACCAAATGAGAAAAATAATTATCGATTTGGTTTTTGTCGATTTGGTTCGGTGTGATTCAGTTTTTTTTATTTATTCGATTTGAAAGTAATAATTTTTTTGAAGACGTACAAATATTGATAGACACAAACACCAAGTACATGAACAATCTCAAAAAAGTTAATGTCAGTTCAGTCAAGCAATTAAACAATATAAGAGTTATCATTACACGAACAAAAAAATGATTCATTTAAGAGAAAGTGTGACTATCTTATGTGAAGTACAATAGGTAAAAAATTAAAATTGATATTGATAGACTTGAACTTGAGATTATTATACTTGGGCTACAATGTTGGGTTTGAGAAAATGGTAAAGTAAAAACTTAAGTTAATTACTCCCTCCGTGTCACAAAGAATGACCTAGTTTAACTTGGCACAGAGTTTAAGAGTATAAAGAAAGACTTTTGAATCTTGTGGTCCTAAATTAAAGTTAGGCCAAATGTACAAAATTGTCTTTTGATCTTGTGGTCTTAAACATGACACGTGAAAACTTGTTAAAAAAAAAAAAAAAAGAGGTCATTCTTTTTTAAACATACTAAAAAGAAAATGAGGTCATTCTTTTTTAAATGGAGAGAGTAAAATTTAATAAATTATTTTAGTTTACTTATGAATAATATATAAATAATTATAAAATTTATATATCTAGTTTATCGATTCAATTTGGTTATTTTTGTGGTTATCTTTTAGTAAAATTAAAATCAAATCAAACAGTATCAATTTTCAAAATTTAAAAACAAACTAAGCCAAATATCAATTTTTTTAATCGATTTAGTTCGAAATGCGATTTGATTTGATTGTTAATTATAACCATGAACAACCCTATTGATAATGATAAAGTTACACTTTATGTTGAAAGTTTTAAAATAAAAATAGGGAAAAGGGTCAAAAATATCCTTCAACTTTGATTTATTGTTTAAATTTACCCTCGCTGTTAAAATAAAATTATTTTACCCCTCGCCGTTAAAATAAAATTAATTTTACCCTTCGCCGTTAAAATAAAGTTAATTTTACCCCTCCTGTTACTAATTTCACCAAATTTACCCCTCATTAGATGTATTGATCCAAATTGACCCGAATTTTAAAAATAAAACCTATTCCTTATTTTAATTCATTAACCCAATCATTTTAAATAACCCGACCCCATTCTCCCAAATCTCCTATACCCATTTATCCATTCTCCCAAATCTCCATTAAATATGTCAAAGAGGTAAATTCGGGTCAATTTGGATCAATCCGTCTAATGAGGGGTAAATTTGATGAAATTAGTAACAGGAGGGGTAAAATTAACTTTATTTTAACGGCGAGGGGTAAAATTAACTTTATTTTAACGGCGAGGATAAATTTAAACAATAAATCAAAGTTGAGGGGTATTTTTGACCCTTTTCCCATAAAAATAAGCAAAGAAGTAAATGTGAAGAAATTGAAGGAATTTCAATATTTACTATAGTAATATTAACTAATATAAATAATAAATTTTTATCGAAAGGAATTTGAATAAATCTTTTGATCCTATCTAATATCATATTAAGTTTCTAACACTTGAACGGAGGTAACTAATAGCAAGGTGAGGTGATAAGCGAAAGTTTTTAAACAAATTCTCTTTCTCGCATACAAAATGAATAGAATTTTAAATAATATTTATAAAGCTTTTTAATATAAAAAGGGATAATTGTATATAATAGCAAACTAATAACCTAAAATAAATGGAGTAGCTACTGTTTGATTTAATTGTGCCGGATAGCAAACGTTTGCCAAAGTTTGTCAGTCGCCTCTCTCCCAAAACGCTCGCTCGCCACTCTCTCATTCTCGCTCGCCTCTCTCGCTTTATACAACAGAAGTGTATAAATTATGTTTCTGTTTTGTATAAAGCGAGAGGAAATTGTATATACACATGCAAAAACATGTATCTTCGTGCTATACACTTAATTATACAATTTACAAACATTTTACTTCGATTTAATTGTATACAAATGCAAAATTTATACAAATATTGCAGCGAAAAAGACCAACGAATTATACAATTGCAGTGAGATACAATTTTCTCTCGCTTTATACAACAGAAGTGTATAAATTGTGTTTCTGTTTTTGTATAAAGCGAGAGAAAAACATATATATTCTTCTTATACACTTATAATTATACAATATACAAACATTTTACTTCGATTCAATTGTATACAAAATAAATTTTATACAGATATTGCAGCGAAATAGGCCAGCGAATTATACAATTGCGCATTATACAATATCAGTGAAATAGGCCAGCGAATTATACAATTGCAGCGAAATAAGCCAGCAAATCATACAGTTGTATATGTATAGCGAGGCCAGCGAATTATACAATTGTATATTTATAGCGAATTATACAGTTATATGTTTGCTATGGAGCGCAATTATTCAAACTATGCTATAGCATACAAATATGAATTTTTTGTTTGCTATATGTGAAAGTTGCCCATATAAAAATATAAGAAAATATAAAAGGAAAAATTACACGGATAAGCAAATTTATACTATTTAATTACTCATCATAGTTATAGTTTGCTATAATTATCACTCGCGACTAACTTTATACATTAATTACGTGTGCTGACTTCGAGCTTGTATAATTAGTCATGTTTGTATATGTATAATTCGCCAGGATATACAAATAAATAGGTATAATATACAATTTTTAGCCTATACATATATAATTCACCTCTCTCCCACTCTCTACTCTCTCTCTCTCGCCTCTCTCCTCCCTCTCCCAATCTCTCTTGCCATATATACAAATAAATATGTATAATATACAATTATCTAACCAATATACGTATACAATTCACCTTTCTCCACTCTTTTCCCCTCTCTCTCGCCTCTCTCCTCTCTCTCCCAGTCTCGCTCGCCTCTCTCCTCCATATAACATGTAGCTACAAATTATAATTATCAAATCATAATTATGGAGAATAATTAATTATTTTTAAATAACTATATGTGAAAGTTTCCAATATAAAATACAAGTGAACAACAAAATTAATTCTCCCTTTATTCAGGGGCGGACCCACGTGGTGTCCGCCAGGTGCTCGAGCACCCATTAACTTTGTTATGAAATATATATATCTATGTAGAAATTAATAGGTATTTGTATAAAATTAACATAGAGCACTCAATGAATAAATGATATAGTTGGCCCAATGGTTCTTGGATGGGTAGTTAAGACTCTTCTAATGTTGTTACCAAGGGTTCAAATCTCATTGTTAACACGTTATTTTTTACATTTTTCACTTCAGAGCTTAAGTGCAGCTTTGGTGGAAAAAAAAAAAACTTTTTTTAATTTTAATAATTGAAATAAATCAAATAATGGTTAATTTTTAGGTCTAATTTAAAAACAATTGTAACAGATTTTCGGATCTTCTTCGGTTCTTCCCCGCTGCTTCTACGGTTCTACCCGGACCTCCAATTCTAGGGTTTTCAGGTAAGTTCTTCTCCACTTCGATTTCTCCTCTGTTTTCTATCCTTTGTTCGATTATTTCTCTAAATTCACCATTTTAGTTAGCAATTTAGGGAAGGATTTGGAAGATGGATATCATATCACAGTTACAGGAACAAGTAAATACAATTGCAGCTCTTGCTTTCAACACCTTTGGTACTCTTCAAAGGGACGCCCCTCCTGTGCGTTTATCACCTAATTATCCAGAACCTCCACCTGCTAATCCCACAGAAGACTCAACTAATGTTGCAGAGCAACCAAAGCAAATGAGTGCTGCATTTGTTAAGGCTGCCAAGCAGGTAAAACTCCATTGTCCATACCTTCACTTTTTCTACTTATTCATCAACGAATATGAGCAAGCCACAGACCAGAGTATATGAATAACCTGCATGTACTACAAGAATGGGGAATTTTCACTTTCTCGGAAGATCAAGATGAACTATTTAGTTTAGTTTCGTTTTTTGTGTAAACAGTTTTTTTGTAAATGAGGCTGAAGAAGTGATTGAACTTGTAGAATCCCTTTAAGAATAGGAAGGTATATCCTTATGTTCTATGTAAATGTCGTTGTTTGCACCTACTTGGTGCTATATTACAAAATGCACTTACCATTCCTTAAAAAAATCATGTTTGGACAAAATAATGTTTCTCTTTTTCTTCTTTTGACTAGTATGTCACTTTTGGAAACGTCAACTCTTTAGATTATATCGTGGGTATACTTTATGTTTCTTGGCTCATCATATATGATGTGTTTGTGCAGTTCTATACGAGATAACACTAAGTTAATTCTTGGCTCATGATATATGATGTGTTTGTGCAGTTCTATACAAGATAACACTAAGTTGTTTCTTGGCTCATCATATCTAATGTGTACATGCAGTTCTATACCAGATGATATTAAGTCTTTGTTTGTTCAGATTTGAGACCTGCGTGGTAGAGTTCAAAGATCTTAGTCCTGACTCCTGAGACCAGTGTCGTTGAGTTCAAAGACCTAGTCTTTTGTCCTTTAGTTTAACGACAAATAGAATAATGCTATTAGCATCACCAACTACTTGAATAAAACTTTGACTGAATCACATAATGGCGGACAAATTCCCGCTACTAGCTGGACTGGATCGCATGCCTCTAGGGATTTTTACTAGAGGACTTGATCTCAGCCTCAGAGGTTCGGGAACCATGACATTTAGGCCAAGTCTCACCGGGTAAACCTTGTTTTTCAAAACCGGAAAACTGAATTCTAGTTTATCGCCCTTTAGCTGTCTTCTATGAAATGTATATGGACAACCCTGTGATTAGTTCTAAGGTGTTCAAGTTCACAGTTATATTTCCCTTGTTTTCTTCTTGGCCTCACAATCAGAGGTTGTCTAATCTAGCATCCTATCAAACTTAAGCTGCACAGCTGACACTTGAGAGTAGCCTTGAGGATTGTGTGGCTCTAATTCAGACCAATTGCAAATTTGCATTGCGATCCTAAAGTGTATGCTTTGCTACAATGTCATTGTATTAAATCAATCTTCTCTTTTTCTTTTCCTTTTTTGAGCAGTTCGATGTGTTGGTTGCTGCTCTTCCTTTATCGGATGGGGGTGAAGAAGCCCAATTGAAAAGAATTGCAGAACTCCAGGTATGTGCTTCTTTGTGAATAATTGGTGGAATTAACTTTTTGACATCCTCTAATTCCGATGTGTTATAGCTTAACAGTATATTTAAACTAAAAGAAATAAAGAAGGATAAATAAAGATTAGTCTGTCTATTTTAGGCTTAGTATTTTGTCTTGCTATACCCAAATTCTTACTCGGTTGTGTATGTATGTGATGTAGGCTGAGAACGATGCAGTTGGCCAAGAACTTCAAAAACAACTGGAAGCTGCAGGTAAGAGTTTATTTTCCCTTGTTTTCTTTCTGAGAGATAGTGGAAGCTGTTCTAATTAGGCTAAGGTCTAAATTTCCATTTACCTCTCTGTATTATTAAATTTTTGTTTATTCTGAGACTCAGTTTGCTGATTTTGGTGATTTAGAGAAGGAGCTAAAGCAGGTCCAGGAGTTGTTTAACCAAGCAACAGATAACTGCCTGAACTTAAAGAAGCCAGAATGAATAAGGTAGTAGATATTTCAGTTTGATAGATCTAAGGGAAAAGAATTTGCTTGAGGAGTCCATTCTTGCTGGGATATACCCTGGAGGAACAACAAATTGATTGTGTCCATGTCTGTTATGGGTACATTTATTAACTGATTATAATTAGGCATGTTCTGACATTATTATTTTAAGTTCTTGGCCACTGCTGGAGAAAAGAATTCAGTATACCATTGTATCTGGTTTAGAGCTGTGTTTATAGAATGAAAAGAGTAGGGATGATGTGCCTTGACAGCAAAAATCAGCAATTTTTTGTCTTCACGTTCTTGTATATTGGTGTATTCGGTGCCACGAGTTCTATTTGGAAGTTGGCTAGTTTCTCTGCTCCAGCATGCTATTATCAGACTGTATCTTCGTAAACATATGATCCCAAAACATGGCAGCTTGCATGCATAAATACCCTACCGAATTGATGGTTTTAATTCGCAGACACATTTTTGGTTATACTACTAATACTATGTCTGGATACTTTGGAGTATAGATTGCATATCTCCAGAATATTTTCTTGTCGTGCTGGAACCGAGGCATGGCCAAAGACAAGTAGCAACCATACATACAAAATATATAAATTAAACCTAGACTGCCTAATATGGAAGCAACGAAGAGAAGAATTTACAGTCGGGGTTCGTTGAATGTTAAAATTTAGATAGAACGTAGGTCCAACTATGACTGGTAGCAGGACTCAACCACGTCAGCTGACAATTGGCATCAATACATGAATGATGAAACTAACGCAGGAGACATATTGAAGACTACAATACATAAGACAATTTATCAAAATAAAACTATCACTGAAATCATTCAGATGATTGCAATTATTTTGGAGGAAACATTAGTAAGAACTGCTATTGAAAGGTGAACCAACATTGAGCAACGAGCAAAATAGGGTGTTCAGCATTGCCTGGATAGCCAAAAAGCACACGTATACAATTACATGCCTACACTTCTCCAAAGACCTTCAAGTATATCTAGATCTCATATCCAAGTATCAAAAGGGCAAACGCAAAAATAAAAAAACAAACAGCAGACAATCAGTTGACCGAAACCATAAATTGTATCCTCAATGAAATAGCCTACAAAGGTCTCCAACACCCTAAGATAGTGAAATATACATCTGGATTCCAACTGATAACCTCATGTCCCGCTTCTAACATCAATACACAAATCACGCCGGGAAGCACTCAGTAAATCCTTTCACCAGCATATATCACTGCAAGAAGGAAGTGAGATGAGTATTCAAACACATCATTATTTTTTATGAAGAAACTATTATCAGTTTAAGGACCCATTTAGCCATAAAACTAGAAAGATATTATCTGATAAAATTTCACAATCATTTCCATTCCAAAATGGAGATGTGGGTATAAAGTAGCTTTAGTTAATAAATAAGCTCAACGGATTAATCAAACCTGAGGATGCTGCAAAACTTGCTGCTGCTGTTGAGGTTGTGCGTAATTTCCATATCCAGCATAGCCCGCATAATACTGATTTGGATCCTGAGCAGGGGGAGCATAACCATAACCTTCATATCCAGCTGTATACCCATAATAACCAGCATATTGGTTTGGATCAAGTTGAGGCTGCACATACCAGAGATGGAACATAAGATTCAGATTGGTATTTGACTGAGAAGTGCCAAAAAGAGAAATCATAATTTTGGCATTACTTACCTGCTGCTTGTTTGCAGGACTTCGACCCCATGAAAGACGGATGCTCTGTCCACCCAGCTGAGTTCCATTTAATACCCGTAGAGCTTCCTCAGCACAACTTCTGCAATAACAAGGATGGACCATGTGTTAATTCTCCACGCATTGAGATTGATCCTCTTGAGAAGGCTCATTTATTACTTTACCTGTCAGCAAACTGAATAAAGCCACACCGCTTGCCTACTGGTATTTTTACATGAAGCAACTGCCCATAATGTCCAAAAATTTGCCTTAGATGTTCATCCGTTATATTGGAATCCAAGTTCCCAACAAAAATCTGCAACGAAAATTCATTTGGATATGAGTACAAGCCAACAGAACATCAAATGATACCAGAAAGAAATGTACTGACAGTGGTATTAGATGGGTCGTCCTCATTTTGAGTTCCAGGTGAACTTTGATACGAAGCTGCAAATGGAAGAGGCAAATGTGAATAGAGGGTGAACTTTATGCTCCATGAGTAAGATGAAGTACATTGCACGTTTTTGCAATGACTGGACAGTAGGAATACAAAACTACAAAGCCTATGTATGTACCATAAATAAACCATAACTACAAGGCAAAGGCTGGTCAGAAAACTACCACTATCACCATCACTAGAACAAATAAGTGGAAAGGTTCCCAGTAAGAGGACACTATTATATATGATTCAAGAGATGAGACTGCACTATCATTTCACAATTAAATAGTTCAAGCATCACACTTATGATTGCATTGTTCCAACAGGCAAGAAGACTAATAACTTTTAGCTCTTACAGGTCTCAAAAGAAGCAGAATATGTATAGATTGAGAACACAAGCTGACAGACAGACTAAAAGGTCTAAGAAAATCAGGAGGCATGTCTAACAGTTTGGAGAGGCAATCAAGCATTCGGGAAATGGACACACATTTCAACTGATGGATCACCCAAAAAAAAAGGTTCTTCACATACAACAATGTATTTACTCAAGATGTGTTTTTGGGAGTTCAGAAGCAAGAAAAAATGTATGTACAAATTTGTGAAGGATGGGGGCCATAGTTTCACAAAGGGGCAAGAGGAAGACCAATATATAAATAGTACAAATAGAAAAATTATTTAGAAGTATACACACCATCAGATGGATCTGCGGTTTCTGAATAATATCATGAATTGCCAGCCCGCATGTCATTATTTTGTTACATACTATCGCATGCATAAATTTTATTTTTGAATGCTTTGGCACGTGCCTATCAAACAAGAAAGGCGAGAAAAGGCAGGAAAGGGGTGCTAGTTTCCTAAATAATGAAACAACTAACAAGTAACTGTACATACAGCTACCAGCACTCCAGTAGATAAAAATTATAATCCCATTTTTTATCAAGAAGGTATTACTATTAATTTGATAATGGGCATAATTTCTTCAAGCTTCTTGAATAAAACCTACAGTTTATCTAAATTAATTGTATAATAAGTATTCCAAGTATATTAGTTCATAATTTAAAAACAAGAAAAAAATCATAGTCAAAGAATAAATGATTTTAACACCCCCAAATAATAATAGCATCACAAAAATGTGTACTGAACTGTTGGACCAACAATAAACAAATGATGGCAGGAAGCTTCTAGTCCCTATGAAGAGGGATTTATACTGAACAGGCTCACAAGGTAAATGGAGCAGAACTAAGAGACGAATTCAGGACTAGGATTACTAAATTAATGAATGAGACTGGCCACAAATCGTAGAGGTATACTGGAGATCAGACTGTAATACGAGCAAGCTAACAAGATATTGAAATTAAAGAATTAGAAGGCTTAACGCTAAAGTGAAATGGCTGAAACATAACGCTAAAGTGAAATGGCTGAAACATAACATTAAAGTGAAATGGCTGAAACATAACGAAAAAGTGAAATGGCTGAAACATAACGCAAAAGTGAAATGGCTGAAACATAACGCATAAGTGAAATGGCTGAAACATAACGAAAGAGTGAAATGGCTGAAACATAACGCAAAAGTGAAATGGCTGAAACATAACGCAAAAGTGAAATGGCTGAAACATAACGCTAAAGTGAAATGGCTGAAACATAACGCTAAAGTGAAATGGCTGAAACATAACGCTAAAGTGAAATGGCGGAAACATAACATTAAAGTTAAATGGAGGAAACATAATGCTAAAGTGAAATGGCTGAAATGACTGAAAAGTAATGGTGAAGTAAATTGACTGAAAATTAAAGATAGTAAAATGGCTGAAAAGTAATGATAAACAAATGATGGCAGGAAGCTTCTAGTCCCTATGAAGAGGGATTTACTGAACAGGCTCACAAGGTAAATGGAGCAGAACTAAGAGACGAATTCAGGACTAGGATTACTAAATTAATGAATGAGACTGGCCACAAATCGTAGAGGTATACTGAAGATCAGACTGTAATACGAGCAAGCTAACAAGATATTGAAATTAAAGAATTAGAAGGCTTAACGTTAAAGTGAAATGGCTGAAACATAACACTAAAGTGAAATGGCTGAAACATAACGCAAAAGTGAAATGGCTGAAACATAACACAAAAGTGAAATGGCTGAAACATAACGTAAAAGTGAAATGGCTGAAACATAACGCAAAAGTGAAATGGCTGAAACATAACGCAAAAGTGAAATGGCTGAAACATAACACTAAAGTGAAATGGCTGAAACATAACGCTAAAGTGAAATGGCGGAAACATAACACTAAAGTGAAATGGCTGAAACATAATGCTAAAGTGAAATGGCTGAAACATAATGATAAAGCAAAATGACTGAAAAGTAATGGTGAAGTAAAATGACTGAAAATTAAAGACAGTAAAATGGCTGAAAAGTAATGATAAAGTAAAATGGCTGATAATAAAGAAAAAGCAATCTGACTGGAGTATGGAGTGATGGGAAAAAGTAGCAAAACTTAGAAAGGATAAATGTCAAGAGGACATAGCGAAAGTTAACCACATTTAAATGAACTGACTTACACCACACCACGTCCTAAAAGGTATTTCAGCTGAAACAAGCATCCAGGCCCTTATATCATAGAGCCTCCAAATCATCCTGCTTGGAGACAAGCGGAGTTTTATGAGATTTAATATTTCAAGGGGAAGTTTTTAACTACTGGAACGAAATGACGTCGATAGCTGGGTACTCATCAAAAATTCAAGAGTGTAACGAATGAAAGAAAACATAACATCTGCATAGGCAAGCAGAACAAATATAGACCATCACTTCACCCACCAAATTAAAGGAACAGCATCCTCGAGCAATCACAACTTGATCACTAAAGGAATTTATGACAACTAAACAAGACAAAAGATCCAGAATCTAAATTCCGACAGACATTAGCAAACAACTGCAAGCTGGATTTGTTTCACCTAACTGCTACAAAGATTACCACACAACACAGTACATGTACCAACTAGGTTGAGCCATACCTTGACTTTGACCACCCATACTCTTCTTGTTAGCTGCAGGACCAATCCGCATGGGCCTAGTGGAGCAAAACTGTCCATTCATCTCAGTCATAGCGCGCAACTGCTCACTTTCATCCCCAAACTTAACAAAACCATAACCCTTGGTGCGCCCCGTGGCCTTATCTGTTACAACCTTAGCACCCTTCACAGAAGGATAGTTGGCCCTAAATGTCTCCTGAAGCATATAATCAGAAACATCGGCTGCCAAGTCACCAACAAATATTGTGTATTCAGGACCATCATCAGAACGTTTTTCACCAGAACCAAGTGAAGCCCAGTTGAGTCTGAAATTTTGCTCAATATTAGGCATCAAGGTCCCATTATATGCTTGCAGATTCCTTTCTGCAGCAGCATGACTAATAAACTCAATAAAGCCATAACCCTCTGATTGTCCACTTTGCTTGTTACGGATAACTTTAGCAGAGGTCACCTATATAATAGACAAACAGTTTATATTCTCTAAAAAGGGCAAGTGAAAGAGAAAAAAGACTGTTAATAGTAGTAACAATGCTGCTAATACAGTACAAAAGACAAGAAAGTTAAATTAGAGAGGGGAGGGGGAGGGGGCAAGTAAAAGTGTTTTTTGGTATATTTCGTCAAGCATGCAACTAAAGCCAATCACCACACAATCATTTAGTACGAACAAGTTTACACACAGATTTAGGCATTTATTTATTTATTTATTTAATAAGGTTGTGTAAGGATTATTAGCTCCCTTCTTTCACTATCTCAAATAAAGTAACAATTGCCAAAAGCATTCGCCAAAACCCTTCTAATGTCAATACTGAAAGTCAATAAAAGAATGAACCAGCACGGTTACCTTACTTGTCTATGGTTAACCTTAAAATGTTTCAGGATAAACGGCAACACAATACAGGTTGCAAAAGAGAAATTACAGCATACTCGCATCCCTTCAACCAAGCGGTAATACAAGTTCATGAATACAAACTTCTGCATATTTGCATAATGCATACTTTTAAGTTTTACCCAGTGTTTTGGACAGGCGATAAAAGGCGACAAGGGTCTGCCTCGCCACAAGGTGAGGCGAGCAGCGAGGCGTTCACCTTTTTTAAATGTGATAACAATTAATACCAAAAAGTTAAAATATTTAATTGCATATGTAAATAATCAAATTCTCAATAGCAATAACATATATTAGCAAATATTTCAATTCAAAAACTGAAAATAGATGGTACATACTAAAGTGTATAACTTGAATGAGAAAAAAACAGAACAAAAGTCAAATAGAGGTAGAAGTGACTCCAAAGTATGAAGAAGAAGATAAAAAAATCGAGGAAGAAAATCTGAAGAAGAAATATGTATTGGTTGGACTTTGAAGTAGCCGAAAAAGTTTGGCTGGTCGTCGGAGGAATCAGGTCGAAAACCCAAAAAGTACCTTTTAACTTTTAAAAACCTAAATTGGTTGCATTTTTTTAAGATAATACAAAAGGTGACGCCTTTCTTGCCTCTCGCTTTTGGAGATCGCCTCAGGCAATGAATAACCTTTCACAACACTGGTTTTACCACCAAGGTAAAAAAAGTTTCTGATACAAACTACAGCATATTCACATATCTTTTAGCTAGATAGTTCAGCAATATAACAGAAGTTAGAGAATATAAACAACAGCATATTCACAGGTCTTTCACCAACAACATAACACAAGTTTCTGAATACAAACAACAGCATATTGACACACTGTATACCAACAACATAGCTTAAATACAAACATCAATTTCACATGCCTTTTACCAACAAAGGTAATACTAGCCA
The DNA here is from genome assembly GCA_022817965.1 of Solanum lycopersicoides. Lineage (NCBI taxonomy): Eukaryota > Viridiplantae > Streptophyta > Magnoliopsida > Solanales > Solanaceae > Solanum > Solanum lycopersicoides. The sequence goes on along the minus strand of CM040619.1, from coordinate 71,004,218 downwards.
CTGAATACAAACGACAGCATACCCTCATACCTTTTACCAACCATGAAAGACAAGTCACAGAATACAAATAACAGTTTATTCACATACCTTTAACCAAGAATGTAACCGAAAGTTTTTTTACTATGAAACTACATCATATTCACTATATGCAGAGAGACTATCAGATTAACATTACTCAAACAAACATTCAATACGAAAGAAGACATCGTTTTGTACCCCAATCAATTTTTTAAACTAATTCAAGAACAAGAACCATTCAAAACTTACCAAGAATCTATATCAAATCGTTCAAGAAAAAAATAAAGAGGCGTTAACAGTAACATACCTCTCCAGTTTGTGCGAAACAGTTGAGAAGGTATTGCTCATCCATCCAAAACTGTAGATCTCCGATCCAAAGGCTTCGGATCTCATCAGCACTAGTCGGCTGAACAGAACCGGCAGTAGCAGCCAAACCAGAGGCGTTGTACTGAAGTTGTTGTTGTTGGGGTGGAGGAACTCCGCACTGCTGCGGAGGTTGCTGGTAATAATATCCCGATTGCTGCGGAGGCGCAACCTGATACTGCGGCGGCTGCTGAGCCATCCACTGCTGTGTCTGCTGGTACTGTGGTGGTGGAACCATGGAATTCGCTGGTTGCATCGTGATGAAAATGGGGTTCAGAGAGGGGGGAACGGTGGAACCCTAGAAGGATGTATGGAGGAACACGAGAAGTGTATTGTATGCACCCGTGCCTTTTATTTATTCCGAAACCAGCGGATGAGATATTTTCTGCCCTTTTGGGGTTTTCCTTTTTTTAAGACAAGGAGAATATATATATATATGGGGAAAAAAATATTTATATAAAAATACTGAATGCTTAAGCGGCCCCTTTGAGAGAGTGGAACACCCTAATTTTAATTTCTTTTTTTATTTTTATCTTTCTCCAGTCTCATCATCGCAATAAACTCTTAAGAATAAACTTTTTTTTGTCAAAATTACAATGAATAATTTAGGAAGAAGTATCCTATTTTTCTCTTTATAATTAAATGCGAGCGGTCAATCACAATGAACAAATTAACTAATCGATTTAATCAAAGTTTTGATCCCTTCGTGTTCATTCAATTATTTCATCAAATAGAGCATCAAATCAATGGAAGGAGGAGATTTATTAAACGGAGTCGTCCCTCGTTGCACCTATCACCATCACTGACATTCAATGCCTCTCACAATTTTTCCTAAAATCTCCATCATTGCCAACGAAATTTAAACCAGGAGCAATTATATTCTTCTCTCCATCGCCTTCATTTTTCTCTCACAAACAAGTCATTTCTTTCACATAACCCACTTCCACATGCATCAACACATCTATTCATAAATCATTTAAAGATTTATTGGGTAAGAATCATTGAAAGTTGAACACGTTTATCTTATTTTATCAAGTTTTATTGTAAATTTTTACTGGAAATTAACTGTAGAAAAACAATGAAAAAGTACAAGAGAATTCAAAATAAAATTTACTAGAACGACAGAGATGGACTGCAACGAGGGTAGTTGTTTGATAAGAAATGGGATTGTTTGTTGGTGGTGGTGTTACAATGGCGGTGGGAGTGGGCAGTTTGTGAAAGAGTCCAAGGAGAGATGGAAGGAAAAAGTTATTTTTTTGCCATGTATCATTTTCTTTTTTGTAATATTGTCACATAAGCAGCATTTGAAAGTCATGCAAAAAAATACTTGGGCTTGCTGTAAAAAATATGTTCAATAGGCACACAATGGCTTGAGTTTAAGTGTTCAATCGGTAAGCCTTATAATTTATGTATCTATATGAAAAAATGGAATAAGTTCATGTTGTGACGAAAAAAATGAAAACAAAAATCTAACAATAAAGAACACCAAGTTTAACGTGGAAAAACCCTTCAAATCGAAGGTAACCACCACGGGATCGACAGGATGCGAATTGCTTCACTATACCAATAAGAGGGTTACAAATATTCTTCTAATGGCTACACAACAAGTGCCAAAAGAGAACAAACAATAGCTACACCAACAAAAGATAAATAGAAAGAAACACCCCCCAAACTCAGCTTTTGTTCGGGACCTAAAACAAGATCTTTCTGACCTCCGAATCCGATCTCCATCGTTCAAATCAACCACCAAGATGTCAGGAGCACTCAGTCCAAATTTCAGCCCGATCCAACAGTTAGTTAATCGGGAAACACGATCTGAACGTTGCTAATCGGAGAAAAAGACTGCAACAAAAGAACCCTTTTCTTTCTCTCTTTCTCTTGTTGAAAGCTCTCTAAAAAAACTCTCTTATGTCCTAATGTCTTTCAAAGACAATACCAATGAGCAATTGAATTATTCTCTCAAGACCATCCTCTATTTATAGAGTTGTGCTTTTCCTTACAAAGCCAAAACCAACTACAAATAGGATTACAATTTCAATCATTTTCCTAATAGAATTGGAAACCAAATAAAGAGAATAATTCCAATCCTTTTTCAAATAGGATTAGGCCATGGGCCTTTGGCTGGAACATGGGCAATAGCCCAACAAACTCCCCCTCCAGCCAAGGGGCCAAATGGACTTCAAGTGGAGGAACTTTTGACAGGCTTCCTGCCTGCCACACTTCTACAAAACTCATGCTTGTCTACGATGAGTTCTTTCCACTTTTCTCTATGAGTATCTAACATGACTTCATCATAACCTTCAGGTTTTCCCATGTTAGTCAATAGAATATACTCATCATGAGAATAACGTGTTGAGTTTCTCTTCTCTCTAGTAGATCTTCTACAAGAGGTTTCTGGAGCGTCCGAAGCGGTCATCCCAACATGAGTTGGTTGATTATCAACCACAACATCATCAGTAGGAACAATTATATGTTCTACACTCTGATCATTATCTTGGGTTTTTTCATGTGCAGAAGATGTATCAATAATATGAATTGGATCAACATTAACTAAGCTCTCATCAGTCTGAGAATCTGGTTTCTCAGTCTTGTCAATATCTTCAAAGAATGCAACATCATAACTTCTAATGAGCTTCTTATCAATTGGATCATAAAGGCGATATCCAAACTCATCTTGACCATAACCAATGAAGATGCACTGCTTAGTTTTAACATCCAATTTCGACCTCTCATCTTTTGGAACATGCACACAAGCTTTACACCCAAATACTTTCAAGTGATTATAAGAGACATCCTTATCAAACCAAACACTGTTTGAAACATCACCATCCAAAACAACAGCAGGAGACAAATTGATAACATAAGCAACAGTGTTAAGTGCTTCAGCCCAAAAAGAATTTAGAAGTTTAGCCTCTGAAAGCACATATCTAACTCTCTCAACTAAAGTTATGTTCATCCTCTCTGCCAAACCATTTAATTGAGGAGTCTTCTGATGACGAATTCCTTGCGATTTGCAGTAGTTATCAAAGGGACCAATATATTCACCACCATTATCAGTGCGAATACATTTTAATTTCTTTCCCGTTTGTCTCTCAGATAAGGCTTGAAACTGTTTAAACACATCAAGCACTTGATCTTTGGATTTTAAAGGATATACCCAAATATTGCGAGAACGGTCATCAATTAAAGTAGCAAAGTAAAGTGCACCACCTTTTGACTTCACTTTAAAAGGACCACACAAGTCTGAGTGTACTAGCTCCAATAGCTCAGACTTTCTTGAAGGAGGATGACTGTGAAAAGAAACTCGTTTCTGTTTTCCTGCTAAGCAATGAACACATCTTTTCACCTTTGCTTGTTTCATACCAGCAAGCAAATTCTTCTTAGCCAAATAGGTGATCCCCCTCTCGCTCATATGACTAAGCCTCTTGTACCACAATTCTGATAAAATCTCGCTCTCCACCAAATTTATAGAGTCACCAAGAATTAATCCTTGTGTCACTTATAAATTTGAATGCTTTCTTCCTCAAGCTAAAATCAATGAGCCTTTGGTGAGCTTCCATTGGTCATTGCACAAGTCATTATGATAGCCATCATCATCTAGTTGTCCTACAGAGATCAAATTTATCAGAATGTCTGGAGCATGCTTGACATTCTAAAGGACCAACGTTGAACCAGTATTGATTTTCAAACAAACAATGCCAACACCAAACACCTTAACCTCACCAGCATTACCCATCTTTAACACCTCAGAGTTAACAGAAGTATAAGATGAAAAGAAGTCTTTTATTGGTGTGACATGTGATGTGGCTCCAGAATCTACTATCCAACTTATATCTTGAGATACAAAATTGATGACGTTTTATCACAAGCGAAGAGAATGTCATCTTGGACAACAGCAACAACATTATTTTCATTGTTTTCTTCCTTTTTCCCTTCTTTAAGATCTTGTTTCAATTGTTTGCAAAATCTTTTAATATGTCCTTTCTTTCCACAATAATAACATTTAATATTTGGATTCTTGAATTTTGACTTGCTTCTGCTTTCACCTCTACTCCTCGAATCTCTTGTCTTATGTCTCCCTCGATCTTCTGTATATAGAATATCTGAATGTGAAGATGTGTCTTGAGATTTTATTCTAACCTCTTCATTCAACACACCATTCTTTGCATATTCCATAGTCATCTTTCCACCAGTGTCATAATTTGTTAAAGAAACACGAAGAGTTTCCCAAGAATCCGGTAGAGTATTAAGAAGCCAAAGTCCTTGTATTTCATCATGAAAATTAACACCCATTCCTGATAGTTGATCAAGAATACCCAGAAAATCATTTATATGATCAAGAATAAGACTGCCCTCCTTGTATTTAAAGGTCATCAATTGTTTTAACAAATACAACTTGTTATTGCCAGTTTTTGAAGCGTAAAGCGTCTTCAACTTCTCCCACAATGTTCTAGCATGTGTCTCATTCACTATATGATTACGAACATTATCTTCAACCCATTGTCTTATATATCCACATACTTGTTGGTGCTCAAATTCCCAATTTTCATCAGTCACATTCTCGGGTTTATGAGCAGAGAAAACGGGAAGATGCATCTTCTTCACGAACAATAGATCTTTCATCTTGCTTTTCCATATGTTGTAGTTTTTTCCGTTTAGACATACCATCTTGCTCATATTCCCCTCCATATAGATAACCTTAGCTCTGATACCAGTTGTTGTGACGAAAAAAATGAAAATAAAAATCTAACAATAAAGAACACCAAGTTTAACGTGGAAAATCCTTCAAATCGAAGGTAACTACCACGGGATCGACAAGATCCGAATTGCTTCACTATACCAATAAGAGGGTTACAAATATTCTTCTAATGGCTACACAACAAGTGCCAAAAGAGAACAAACAATAGCTACACCAACAAAAGATAAATAGAAAGAAACACCCCTCAAACTCAGCTTTTGTTCGGGACCTAAAACAGGATCTTGTCGACCTCCGAATCTGATCTCCATCGTTAAAATCAACCACCAAGATGTCAGGAGCACTCAGTCCAAATTTCAGTCCGATCCAACGGTTAGTTAATCGAGAAACACGATCTGAACGTTGTTGGTCGGAGAAAAAGACTGCAACAAAAGAACCCTTTTATTTCTCTCTTTTCTCTTGTTGAAAGCTCTCTAAAAAAACTCTCTTATGTCCTAATGTCTTTCAAAGACAATACCAATGAGCAATTGAATTATTCTCTCAAGACCATCCTCTATTTATAGAGTTGTGCTTTTCCTTACAAAGCCAAAACCAACTACAAATAGGATTACAATTTCAATCATTTTCCTAATAGAATTGGAAACCAAATAAAGAGAATAATTCCAATCCTTTTCCAAGTAGGATTAGGACATGGGCCTTTGGCTGGAACATGGGCAATAGCCCAATAGTTCAAGGCAGGGGCGGAGCTACCTTCATGGAAGGGGGTTCGGATGAACCCCATTCGGTGAAAAATTATATTATTTATACATGGTTAAAATAAGTTTATATTTACGTCGAACCCCCTTCGGGTATCTATTTCTACAAAATTTAAATTTCCTTATTGAAAATCCTGGCTCCGCCTCTGGTTCAAGGGGTTGTTTATGTGTTAAGCCTAAATAATATGATTTTTATAGTGTTTGAATACATCTCCACTTAGAAATTTGGGATTTAAATTTGAATTAAAACATAACTTAATTTTGATCAAAGCTAACATTTAGGGTAGGTGTTTATTCAAACTGCTCAATCAGAAAGTTATATATTATATTTATATGAAGTTAATATATGAATTTTCTAGACAGCGGGTGTGTTTGGTATGAAGGAAAATGTTTTCCTAGAAAACAAGTAGATTTTGGACTTATTTTCTCATGTTTGGTTGGTGAGTAGAAAATATTTTCCGGAAATGATTTTTAGTGTTTGATTTATGAATGAAAAATATTTTTGAGAGACATCTTTTATTTTTACTAGAGTAAAAAATAATTTATGAAAACGAAAATATTTTTAAAATCAAAATTATTATTTTTTGGGGGTGGGGTGGGGTGGGGTGGGGGTAGTGGGTTAATTCTTTGGGGAGGGGTTGGGGTGGGGGCCTGGCCGGTGAGGGGGGGGGTTCAGGGATCGGGTGAAAGAATAAAATTTTGAAATTGAAAATATTTTTTTAAAATCGATGCTTTTCCCCAAAAAATGTAATTTGAAATTGGAGGAGAGTTTTGGAAAATGTTTTCCTTAATTTTTGAAGGGAAGTCATTTTCCTTAATTTTGAGGAAAATGAGTTGATTTGGAAAATATTTTTCATAACTTTTGTTAGGAAGTAATGCACGTGTGTATTATGATAAAAAATCAAGTTTTATTATTAATATTTTCAATTTATAAGTTACGTCGTCTCATTTAGTAATACTAATCAAGAAAATATATATTCAAAGAACATTATGTCATTATTATGTTTTCTTTAATGGGAGGAGAGCATACCTCAAAGTTGGGCAAAGACAAGAATAAATTCAAACCTCAAATGTATAGAGAATGACGAGTGAGGTAAGACTATTAAAGACCATGGATTAAGTCTTCAAAAGTTAAAGAAAAAGAAGTACTTGAAGACTAAAAAGATGTGAGAATATCGAGTTTTGCTTGTTAAACTCTAATAGTTTTTGAAATCCTAATTGAAAAATCTGAATCCACCACATCTTATATAGGTTTGACTCAATTTAAATAAAGTTTAATTCAACTTGATCAAGCTTGTATTTAACGAAAAAGTTATCAAGCTCATCAAACTTATTTTGTTTCATTTTTTAGACTCGATGGTGAATCTTGTAAGAGGTCTTTATCAAGATGAAATCAATTATTTATCGATTCTTCATGTAATCATGATGTTGAATTGTGGTTTATGGTGGAGCTCTTGATGACTTAGTAAAAATTCATAAACATTCTAGCTTATTTCACCAACGAATTAGAGCTTTTATGTTTAATGTTAAAAAAAAATTTTGCCACCGCAGATTTACATATTAGCTATCTTGTGATATCCACTAGCGCCATATTGATATTGTAATTCACATGTCTTGCATATTGTTCTTAAAAGTTCAGTATATATTAATAATCTAAGATATTTTTTATTAGAGAAATGTTTAATTGTAAATTGCTTTCAATCAATATGATCTGGCTGTTATTTCTTTCCTTAAGTAATTATTATGTATCACCTTAACTATTTTACTGCTTATGAGTCTAATGTATAATATATGTGATAATAGAATATTGGCATAATACATATATTAGACTCTAAACTTGGCTTCAAATTTTAACTTTGACCTCAAACTTTCATAATGCACAAATAGGCACTTTAACTATCCTATCTTTCAATAAATAAACACGCGATTTTTGGAAAAAGTGCGTGAAATGCAAACGTTCCCACGTGTATTAGTGAGCCAATCAGTGGCTGCCAACTAATTAAAAAATTTACACGTATTTTTTTTTTAAAAAAAAATTACACGTCATTTTGAAACTAAAAAAATTATAAAAGAGATTCATTAAGGGTAGAATTGTCATTTTAGCATTTTTTTTATCGTTTTGGGCCTCAAAAATTACCTCTCACTCGCGCAGAATGCGTGTATTTCATGCATTTTGCCAGGTAGGAATCACGTGTTTATTTGTTGAAAGATAGTATAGTTAAAGTGCCTATTTGTGCACTATGAAAGTTTGAGGTCAAAGTTAAAATTTGAAGCCAAGTTTAGGGTCCAATATATGTATTATGCCTAGAATATTTGGTTATATTTGACATTAACACAAATAAGTTGAATTAAATTAAAACTATTAATCTAACTACTAGCAACAATAAGAATAGTTATGTCTCAATCATAAACTTATTGAATGTTCAAGTTAGCTGTATGAATTATCACACAAATGATTTCAATTAATCTTACGTTCGTTTTATATCATCTATTAATTTTTTTTTTAAAATACAAAGTCTAAAAAGTAGACAGGAAGAATCATATATATAATTAATATTCAAAATGAAAATTCAAAGAACCAATAGCTTTCATGAGGATTATTTTGTTTGAAGCGTACATTTTGATAAAGCACATGACTTCTCCATGAAGCAATAATCCCTTGCTTATGTAAAGCTGAGTTTGTTGAATTGAATAAAACTGTCTGTCTTCTTCCATCAGTTTATATGTTTTTTTTTAACATTTTGTATTTTCTTTGTTTATTTTTACTGGTTCAATTTAAAATATTAACAAATAATATTACTTAATTTTTAATTTATTTTATTATTAATATATTTATTTTTCAAAAATATTGTATTTACTATATTTAAAAGTAATATAATAATATAGTTTTAAAGTATTTATTATTTCGTGTCATATCAATATTTAACATGTGAAAATGTAATAAACGAAACTTTGGAAGTTGAAAATTAAAAAATTGATAAAAATATCAGGCGGCCGTAACTTTTGTAATGACATACGCATCCTAACTTAGTAAAGTGTGACAAGTTTTTTCCTTTAAATTTTGTTGCTCCTAATAATCTTGTAAATTTATTTTGTTATTTTAGTTAGTTGAGTACTTTTTCTACTTATTTATATTTAAAGGATAATTTTTTTAGTTTATTATATTCATAATTAATTATTTTGAAAAAAAATAAAATTAGTTGAAAATACTCTCTCCGTCTACTTTTATTTGTCATATTATACTTTTCAAAAGTTAATTTGACTAATTTTCAAAGTTAAATTAAGTTGTATTAATTCGATATTTTAAACAAAAAAAATTAGATATTCAATTTTTTTGCATATCAATTAAATACATCTTAAAATGTTAGTTAAAGTTTATAATTTGACTCTAAAAATCTAAATCATGACAAACAATAGTAGACAGAGGGATTATTAAGTTTTTAATCATCCATTTTATAATTAATAAGAGTAAAATGATAAACTCACTATATCAATTATTAATTTCTTAATAGATATGTCAATTCAATAATAGATAAGTAATTAGGAACAGACGAGTATTAATTAAGTGTAATGTTTAAAGAAGATTTAAAATAGTACTCTTTTTTTTAAAATTCATGTGAAGATATTTTACTTTGATATAAAGTATAAGAATGAAAATGGAATTTTTGAAATTAACAATCTCAAATAAATTATAAATATTTTTGTTGTTACAACTCATTTCACTGTAAAAAGAATACGTTTAAAATTAAATTATTTCCCATACTTATAAATTTAGAAATGAGTATTATCTTTTTTTGCTACCAAAGCAAAGAAGATTGTCAGAAATGTAGACTATCACAGTTAAATTGGGGTGGATTGTCACTTTACTATTTGATACCCAAACTAGCAAGTCACATGTACCTCTCTTTATCCAAGATAGATTTAATAGCATTTTCCCCTTACAGAATTGAGAAGCCAATCATTTTTTTAAAATAAAAAATATAATAAGATGACCAATGCCACCAACTTGGCTAGGCTTATATAAGGACAAAATCAACTCTCTTTTCATCCCAAAAACAACCAACCACCTCTCTTGCAGCCATCATTTTTTCCTCCTAAGACCTAAATCCTCTTCTTTTTTCCAAGAAAATGGAATTCTCAACTTTCCATCCCTCAACATGGAATTCTTTTTTCACCTCTCCTCTCCTCTTTCCCTATCAGTTCATTCCTGAGAATTATGTTCCCTGGAGAGAGACCCCTGAATCTCACATATACTCTGCTGATCTTCCAGGTAAACACACACAAAAAAAGTCTTGAACCAGTTAAAGTGACTCTTTTTTGGACACCCTTCGTTTTTTTCTGTATTGGGTATTAATTTTCTTGAATTTTGTTTTGATAGGTGTGAAGAAAGAGGAAATAAAGGTGGAAGTTGAGGATTCAAGCTACCTGATAATAAGAACTGAAGCAGCCAATGAAACCACAGAGCCAATAAGGAGCTTTATGAGGAAATTTAGGCTACCTGGAATGGTGGATATGGATGGAATTTCTGCTAGTTATAGAGATGGTGTTTTGACAGTCACAGTTCCAAGAACACTTGTGAGAAGGGGATTTTTCATTGAACCAGATGACTTGCCAGAAAGCATAGTGAATCTTGGTGCTAGTGCTGCTTGATTATTTTGATTCCAAACAAGATTTGGTTGATATTAATACCTAATCTTATTATTATTAGTGTTATTTTTGGGTTTAGGGAGACGGATTTCAAGATTGTGCTCTCTTTGAGATTATGTACATAAGTTAGATCAATGGTAATCCTTAAACTGAATTTGCTGTTATTCCAAAAACTTTTGAGCTTGAAAAATAATATATTTGTAACAAAAGAATGGAGTGCAGTCTATTTCCAAAGGTGTGTTTGATGCCAGAAAATAAATGAGTTTCTTATTTATTTTTAATATTTGGTAAGTGCATTCTAAACTATTAGCTTAAATATTTATACAGTAGTACAATTTAACAAAATATTATGAGGGTGAAAAATGAGGGGTTTGTGGGGCATTGAGTAGGTGGAGAGAAGATAATGAATTTGAAGGTGACTTGTTCTTCTTCATTTAGAAAATTATTTTTTCTCATGTTTATTTAAACAATTTAAACATGATTTTTTTAAAAAATATTTTCCTCCTTACCAAACAATTCCCAAAGCTTATGCTTTAGTATCTCCAGGGAAAATCTGGGCACGATAGTTTCAGAAATCAATGCAGCATTGGAAGTTGAATTTGATTAATTACTAAGCAGAAATTCATTGGAAGCTTCAAAAAATATCTTCATCTTTACCGAGGGAGCATGGAAGAGGATAATATGGATTTTAAACTTTTGACTCTTTAAAAAATGTGGCCAAATTATTACTACAGGCATCCCCGCAATTCACAAATCCCCATCTAAAGAGGTACTCCTAAAACAAATAAGTTTTTGTTTAAATAAAATGAATGGAAGAGTGGAAAAAGAGGGTAGAATTATTTAACCTAAAATTCAATAAACAAATTTTGTGCTAAACAAGAACTTAACAGTAGGTGGGTGGTGATATTTTTTTGGCTATAGAATCTAAATAAAGGTGGGGACGGCAGCCACAAGGTGGGCCCTTCGGCCCCTTTACTTTAACCAACTTTTAGTTTAATGAACTGCAACTTGCCCTTACCAGATGATTTAAAAATTACAACTTGCATGATTTTAAGCAAAAGCCTGCAACTTGCAAAAGCCACACACGGAGTATGATCAATGCAATCAAAAATATCTTATCCACATTTAACGCCACCCACAAGGCAACTGACCAATTTAGTGGATTCATACTCAATAAATGAGGTTAACAGTGTAAATTTTGGCACTATATCTAAAATATAATATGTAGTTGAAAAAATAAGTGGAACTAGTTACTTGAAAATAAAGCGGGTACTACTAAACTGCCAAGATACAGTTATCCTAAAACTAACAGACGCTCTCAGACAATCACATAGAGTCCCTAATAGACTAACTAAAAGTTAGATCAATGATATGGTGTTAGAGAATGGGAAGTTAAAGATAAAGTGAAGCTCTCTTCACAATTCAGATATTAAAGGTTTCTAGTCCTTCTTGACACCATGTAGAGCAATATCAAGAAAGATTTAGAACTTTTATAAAATTCTTACACTTTCATAGAGAGTCGTCTAGTAGGATTTCCCATGGACACTTTAATCAATTCCAATATCTCAACAGCTTCTCTCAATCTTTTGTCCACAGGCTCTTTCATTGCGTGAGGTTTAGTCCTGCATAAATTATGTCCAATTAGCTCACTATAATCTAATGTATGGAGAAAGAAGATTAAGCAACTGTGGTTGGTATACTAAAGAGCAGACCTCTTCTCAGCTTTTGCTCTTCTTGAAAGCTCTTCCACATGATTGTGCAGTCTCTTCAAAAGAGCAGGCGACTTGCGCACAGCTTCAACACCTTTGTTCTCTGTGAATATCTTCTTCAGAAGGTCGGAAACAATGAAATATCCCTCTTCTTTGTTTCTGAACAAGCATTTGTAAAGCAGAAATATATAAAGCTTATGTCATCTGAAGTGCATTGGGAACTTTATTTTAATGCTCAATATTTCAATAGCAAACCTTAAAAACTCCGACACTATTGTTTCCAGTGATCCACCGCTTTCAATTAGTACATCAATCAAATGTGGATATCGGGAAAGGTTTCTGAGAGTGGAGAGAGCAGGTTTAAGAACTTCTTGATCAGGTATGCTCCGGCTGAGAGAGCGGATCAGCTTAAACAATGTACCAACAGCACCCGCAGCAACAAGTTCTTCACAACACTTTTCTGAATGTTGTGTTGCCATATCTATCATAGGAAAAATGAGGAAATTATTGCTTTGTGATCCCTAGGTGAACAATCTAGACTGAATGCAAACTCATGATCTTCTAAACATGCATTGTTCTAACATTTATTGTTAAATTAAAGTCCAGTCTCTATACAAGAGAGCTGCACAACAACTAAAAGGACATGATCAGACAAGACCACACAACTCAGTTAAGGGCAACGGAATATGAGATATAACGCCAACATTGGTAAGTAAATGGACATTGAAAACAAGAGATGATCAATGATATTTGTGCCAGATGCACAACAAACTTACTCAGAGTTGCACAGATATGAAGAATGTCACTGACACTTCTCATATTCAGAAGTTCTGATAATGCTGCGACAAGCCTGTTTATTATGCGCATACCATCATCAACATTTGCAGCAGATTTTTGTATTTTCAGACGCAAATCAAGAAGCTTCCCTCTTAAATCTTTTCTTGCAAGGTATCCTTTCATGTATGCCTGCATTGCGAAAAATAAAGCATGAAAACAGAAGATTCAAAAAGAAAGGCAGATGCTGCTGCTTCAACTCCACATAAATTTGGAAATATTCGGAACATAAACAAGAAAAATAGAAGATCTCTAGCTGATCCCTACTGTATAGGCAAAATCAGTACAAGCTTATCATGTAACACTGAGCTCCATTCTATATCTTAACATCTGAACTTCAGAAGTTGCATCAAGAATCTTAAGAAAAGCACGGTGCTTTAGAGAGATCAATATCTTACTTGGATCACAACAATTCGGTGCTTGTTTCTTGAAACACTTTGCCGGGATATCCATCCTCGGACATGCGATTGGATGACAACTGCTGATTTTGTTCTCTGTTTATGAAGTAATTTTCCTCTCCACCACCTTTGCAACTTTAATACTGCTAGCAGTGTCAGGTGCTTCTTTCTTGAAGCACTTTGTCGGGCTTTCCATCCTTGGACATGCGATTGGATGACAACTGCTGCTTTTGTTTTCTGTTTATGAAGCAATTTACCTCTCCACCACCTTTGCAACTTTAATATTGCTTGAAGTAATTGGTCCTTATTTCTTGAAATACTTTGCCGGACTAACCATCCTAGGATATGTGATTGGATGACAACTGCTGCTTTTGTTCTCTGTTTATGAAGCAATTTACTTCTCCACCACCTTTGCAACTTTAATACTGCTTGAAGTAATTGTTCCTTGTTTCTTGAAGCACGTTGCCGGGCAATCCATCCTAAAACATGCGATTGGATGACAACTGCGGCTTTTGTTCTCTGTGCATGAAACAATTTACATCGCCACCACCTTTGCAACTTTACTACTGCTTGCAGTAGTATTTTAAGTTCAAGAGCCTGGTAACCCAATTTTGAGACGTTATGGTAGCAAGAGGCCCCTGGAATACCATGCATTATATTGATTATAAGCAGGAATAGAAAAGGTCAATAAGGAAACTTGTGATTGAAAAATAAAGGCACCTAGGAGCCTCTTTCTAGTAATGGCTCCTCTTGCAAACCGTTGTATTTCCAAAATGGCATGCTTTTGGTGAAGGAATGCTTTCCGGTATTTCAGGCTTCGAACTGCAGTTTGAATCCTTATAACAGCCTCTTTTTCAATGAGCAGTTTTCTCCTCGTTAACCAGCCACGACAATAGCTCTGGAACAATGACATATCATGATAAAATTGCATGAGATGCTAAATGCAATCCTTGTTAGAGTAATTCATGTAAGGGTAACCATAAAGGTTATCAATACGGAGGACAGAAATGATACAACAATTGACTGTCTGCAAAGTAAGGACGGAATAGGAGCAGAAAGAGTGAAAACAAAGTATTGCACTTCAACATTTTTGCCGAATTAAGGCAACAACGTTTAAAAATATAAACGTTATAAAATCCACATCTTCTTAGATAAGCTTACAGTGTTTCTGGTTTGTCTATCTACATGTCTCCTCATGCTAACTGGTGCAAACATGCTATTCAAGCCTGAAGAAACACTCAACCTATCCTTTAGGCTGATGATTCAACAATATATAGAAATATAATCTGCTCATGAAAGGAAATGACTTAAATTTCTGCATTTTGACTAGGAGTCGCAAACATTTGGAACCCTGCACCTTATGTGATTGATGATTTCCGGAAGGATGCAGGATACAACTACCAGAAAATACAAGGCAAATGCATGAAAAATAGAGGCTACACCACCTAATTCCTTTGACCATATGTTGACCTCAACAGAATGTACCACAAATTGAGTGACTTAAGAAGCCTGAAGCACCAATTAAAAGGTGTACTCAAGTACAATGTATGGCAGGTCAATATCGATCCAACTAGAGAAGTAAAGAAAAATGAATCAACCTATCTATGCTTAAGCCTTTAATATTTCAAGAAATATTTACCTGAATCATAATAATTTGAGATTTATGCCTATAAACATCTCTTTTAGCAATCCATCTGCGAATATAAGCCTGGATTGTAATCACTGAAAGAGTTTCCTGTTTGTAGGAATGAAAATCCCTCAAACATCTTGCAGATCGGAAAATGCTCTGTATTTTTATTGTTGCTTGCTTCTGATCCACAAAATCCTTTCTCATCAACCATCCACGATAGTAACTTTGAATTTTAGTTGCTGCAAAGTGATGACTGTGTAGAGAACTGCTTAATTTATATTCATTTGAAGCACCTTGGATTGCTATCGCAGTATTTATATGATGAATATTATCTTCACATTCCTTAGGAACTTCGTGAAATTGGTCTGTGTTTACAAGACAAGACCTCGCTATCCACCCACGAATACACTTTTGTATGACAATGGCAGCATCAATGAATGTTGGAGTGGACAAATCTTGTAGCAACGAGCTTCCAGTAACATGTTTTCGATAAATCCAGTCTCTTGAGGCACGCTGGATGGTTATTATAGATCTTTTCAACTTAAGAAAAGCATTTCTATCAATCACAAAGGCAGCGTGGTTTTCAAAGTTTGCTGAACGGCTCCTTGTAGCTGTTCATTTTGTATCAATACAGTAAACGATTAAAATTCCAGCATCTAATACTGAGCAAAAGGGAAAAGAATAAGCATATACCACATAGTGATGCCAGATACGCCGGCGAACCAAAGAACTGAATTGATGGTTCTCTCTTTACCCACAGCCATGCTTGTATTGCAGCTTGCAAGATATAAACCGCATTCTTAATCCTCAAATATTTACGTTGCTGCACTGACCGTCTGAAATGTGACTGGATTACTTTTGCAGCATTTCCTGAAACAGTGAAACAAACATCTTTCAGCTGGCTTGAGGGCCGGAAAAACTATACTTGAAGTATAATTGCAAAGTTTCATCCTCAGATGACAAAGCACAGAATGACGATTGATAAGAGTGACATCTACATCGAAGTCATTATATGCAAGAAGAATCGCCATCTAAGGGAATATTGACATGCTCCCAAAATTGGTTACAGCAAAAGATTTACACAGTAGTACATATTTGTCAGATGTAGAAGTTGCTAACATCGCTTCAAACCTGTATTGCAGCCCAAGTGCCAACAGCATTTAACTCAAGTTAGAATGGATTGAAGGACTAAGCATCGCAGAGAAGG
The DNA here is from genome assembly GCA_022817965.1 of Solanum lycopersicoides. Lineage (NCBI taxonomy): Eukaryota > Viridiplantae > Streptophyta > Magnoliopsida > Solanales > Solanaceae > Solanum > Solanum lycopersicoides. The sequence goes on along the minus strand of CM040619.1, from coordinate 70,987,961 downwards.
TCTAAAATGTTGTGGATAAATCATCCACAACATTTAACTCAAGTTAGAATGGATTGAAGGACTAAGCATCGCAGAGAAGGTCTAAAATGTTGTGGATGATTACCTTTAAAAGTATCATTGCTCCCTCTAAGAATGAAAGACCGCTTTGGACTGCTAGAAGTTTCCTTAGAAAAGCATTTGTTATTTTGTTGAGCCATCGCTTGCCACCAAGCCATTACAGCCTTAAAATTTCTGGCAGCATCTGTATCATCAAAAAGGTCATAGAGACCACAAAATCAAATTAATTCAAGGGATTATCGATGACATGAATATAGAACTGTTACAAAGGAGAGAAGCCTTCATACGAAGACGGATCACCTATTAACCTTTACCCAAAATTATTTCCATAAAGAAGTGGGAACCTTTTAACCTTTTTCATAAAATTCAAATTCATTGAAAATAGAAAATTAAAGTGTCTTGGGCCAGCTTTCGCGCACCTCGACTAATTCCACAGGATACCTACCACCCCCCTATAACAACAGGTACCAAGTAACTTTGTCCACCAAGACTAGGACAAATGAGAAGAATCACCTAGTGTTTTTTGTCTCCGCAGAGTTTTGAACCTGAGACCTCAGGGTTCTCAACCACTTCATTGACCACTAGGCCACACCCTTAGGTGTTGTATTATCCAAAACTTTACTTCCTCTAGTTCATATAACAGCTATATTTATGAATGTTTCAAGTCATTTGTTGGCCAAACATATGAAATAAAAAAACAATAAATTTTCTAAACTAAAATCCCTCTAAAGAACCATCAGAGACCTTCACCATCCTTCCAATGTGTTTGTTCTTTATCTACAGCTGCTTCGGGATGCATAAACCACTGATCTGTGCTTAACCGTCTCCTTTCGGGACTTTGACAATTAAATCCCAATAACTTGTGGAAGTTTAATTGATCCTGTTAAAAAGACAAAATTGGTCATGACTTGCCTAAATGAAGACTGATTCTAGTTTGTTGCATATAATCTACAATGAATAATTACCTTGTTTCGTTTTACTAGTAGTTGATACGAGAGGAACACCAAGAGAATGATGACACTCTGGCCATTGCATGCACCGTTTGTTTCCAGTATGTCACTGACTTGTATTACCTGCAGAAATACATATTTAACTTGCAATCAGACAATTTTCTTCCCACAAGTATAGAATTGGATTATTCCTCCACTCAAAATGAATTATGATGTTTATCTTGACATGGTTTTACTTAATCAACCCACTAATATAAAATAACTATGAAAATCATTTCGGTCAAATGAACTATTCTGATTGCATAATATGCAGTAAAACTTAACTTTCCTAGTAGGAATGACCAAAAGGGAATGATGGACATGGAATTGGGACTGAAGGATTTGGCAATAAAGGTAGATCATTAAGTGAACAACAATACCAGATTCATAGAATTGCATAAATGGTATTGCGACCTCCAGAAGGTAATGTATTTAAAAGCACTAAGGTAGCAGACAAATGGTTTCTTCCACTATTGAAATGAATCCCAAAAAATTGGTTAAGGTCAGGACAGGGTCATTTCTACAAATTGACTCTCTTTCTCAGTTCAACAGATTAGTTTCAACAAAAGACTAGAGAACATTAAAAGGGATAAAGGCTCATATGAAGTATGTACAGTGTCATATCCAGTCACAAGGAACATTGCTTAATAAGGAGGAACGCACTTCTGGAACGAAAAGACTAGGAGGGCAACTACCCCGCAAACTCCATTATCAGATATTGTATCTGCATTACTGCATAGGTAAATTATATATTGGTTGTTTTGCATAGGCTTGGCTCCCTTAACAAACATATTTTGTGGAGTGGTTATTAGTAGAAAATCCTTGTTGTCTAAATTTTTTAGGAGCAAATGCTTGCAATACATGAAACTCTACAAGCAATTGCTTGCAACACACTGCTACTTGAGATATCCCGGAAAATATAACAATAGTTTGAGCCACAGTTATTGTTTAGTCACTATAGAAGCCCTTTTAACAAATAATTTGCCTGGCAAAGAAGAATGTATGCTGATTTGATTAAAAGGTACATCATTCAGATTAATATGTGAGTGCAGAAGCCATGTAAATAGTTTGAAACACTTACAAGACAAACAAGAAACCTGGCATATTCTTACTATGTAAAAAAATTTAGTACTTGTAGTAGTATTTTTATTTAAAGGGGAAACTTCATCCTCAGAAAACAACACTTGGAGCAGCATCGTGTTGAAGAACTCAGAATTATTTGCTAATTATTTTAACAAGGTGATAACAGACTTTTGCTAATTATATATATATTCACCTCTGGGAACTTCCCCAATAGCAATGGCAGCTTTTGAGATAGAATAAAATTGTGCACTGCATCTGTGTAATCAACTGCAGATACTATGGAAACTTCTTCTTTTGTTTCACAGAGTGCCTGTAATATCATCACAAAATGATATTGAGCTGCAAAATTGTATTAGTAGAATTTTGAACATTCATGAGATAACATTCAAGCACCTGATAAGAGCAGGAACAGCGGTGGTCCTTGCGGAAATAATAATCAAGCAAGCACCACATAGCTTTACCATCAACCAATGATGAAAAATTTTCGACCTTGAGATCATAACTTCCACATATTGCCTGAAACAGTCAGTCATCACATTCATATGCAGAATCCAAACCCTCATGATACAGGCAGCACTTCTAATGAGTCTACTACTTTACGAGTATTAGTGTGTTCCACAGTGGATGCTACACACTCTGCAGCCAGGGTTATTTGAAAACTAAGCGTGAGTGTTACTACCGCCTCTAGAAATACTGGAAATATGGTATTTAGACTACGGGTTAACGTGTCAAACGGTCCAAATAATTGGAGTATACTATATTTTGATTAATCAGGTATATTCACCATTAAACCATGTATGTTCCCTTTGCATCACAGTTGAAGAGCTATGTTTTCCAGAAAGGAGACAAAAGGACAACACAAGAGAGTAGTGCATTCAAAATGCATGTATAGACCCACACCCCATATGAATTGAATTTCTCTCATCTACATCAACTAGTCAACCTTTAAGCATCACTAAACCATATGTGAAATAATCAGAGTTCAGATCACCAAGTAACAATATACTGAAAGAATGGGAAAGCACCATCACAAAACCAAGTGAGAATGACACTAGGATCACCACAGGGTTGATTTAAAGAAAATAATACTGTCATTGTCACAGAGTTTATTAAATTACAACAATACCTGGATCCAACTCAGAAGCATGTCCAAGTGAGTACAGCCATTTGAGTTTTGCTGTAAAGGAAAATATGAAAAGCATTAACTAATTTGACTCACTCATAAAAGAGGACTTTACGTGTGTGAATATAAAGTAAGCACTCTTTTAGACACAATGAGCATCAACACATACACTTTACGTGTGTGAGGACAGATTTCCTATTTTACCCAGTTTTTACCACTACTACTCACATTATAGACTTACTAAGTTTTTAAAAGACATTTTGATATCAACCAGAACCTTGCTATGTGAGTTTTTTATCTGGAAAGTAGATGAAACTAATAACTATAGTCCAAACTGGGCATACCTTAACAACTCCTTGGATTTTAGAAATCTCCTCAGACAAAAGTGATTTGTTGATTAGAAGAGGCAACTGCAGAATGAACAAAATAAATCGTGAGAATATGAAAGAAGTAAAGGACTATAAAGTTCAACTTCCAGTGATTTGGTTACAGAATTCTGCAGCTAACAACAAATTTTATAATAGTAAGGAAACTGGACAGCTGAGTAAACTGAGAAAGGATTTATTGCATAACTTAATTTTTTATACAAAAGTGCCAGGTAATAGATCATAACTCGTTAGAGATAAGGTTAGATTTTATAGCTTGTAATGACAGAGATGTAATAATTACTAGGAATACTACATTTTACCTGCAAGTGCACGAACATGTTCCAGAGCAATGAAATGGTGAGCTCTCTGTCTCCGCCAACTATGTCTTCTGCCATAAGTATAGTTCCATCTTGATCACACAATGGTACACCTGCCTCCTGGAGAAATTGTAGAACAGTGCCACAGTTTGCCAAACTCTTCTTGCGAGTATCTGAGGGAACTACCATTTTCTGACATAGAACAAAATACACTTCGTGACAACTCTATTTTTAATTTATTCTTTAATGTAATTTATATAGCTATTCACTTCATGACAATCTTTTGCTAAAAAAAATCAAACTAGAATATAAGAAAGGAGAAGAGAGAAAGACAATTGTTCATAAGCTAACCGAGAGGACAGAAGGATCATGTCGCAAGAGCTGAATGACTCTGCAAAGTTGAATGCCATCTTGAAGGTCTTCAAATAAATCAGCCACACCAAACTGATACTCAAGCAACGGATTCTGCACCAGGAAATATCAATTGTCACAATAGAACCTATAAAGAAACACATATGAATGATGTCAAACATGTAGTAAACGTTTTTTTTGTTTGTTTGATCAATGATGGGGATCAAACATGCAGTAGAAGTAAACAAAGACAAGAGACAATCTGATATCCAAGAGAAAACCTGCTAGACCAGGAATCTATTTTGTCCAAATAAGACGAGACAACCAGTAACCAGAAAAACTCAACCATGTAGTAAAAGCATATACACTATCAAACTCAGTTCATTAAACAACATGCTTACCTGTTGATATGTCACCTTATAGCCTACGATGACAAGATGCGCAAGTAGATTACCTTCACCATGCATCACATCCGATGGCAAGAATTCTAACATGTATTTAAGTCATAGAAATGTTAATTCATGAGTTAAAATAGAAAGGAGGAAACAAGCTACACTAGAAGAATTATGAAGAGTAAACAGGTAATTACTGTTGATCAGTTGACGGCTAGATTTAACATCTGATTGCGAAGAGAAAAGTAAAGGAGATCCTCCATCTAGTCCATCAATACCATATTTAAGTGGCAGACTACTCTGAGTTTTGACTCTATCTAGTATGAGAACAAGCAGCAAAAATCTCTTCAGAACTATGTTGCCTAACTTTTCATAGTAACCAGGTCTATATAAACCCTCCACTAATTTGTTATAAGCATAGGTCTTTGCTAGACCAACATGTGAGAAAAATTGTCTCTCAAGCACCATCTTCAAAAAAGCAATTTCTTGTTCAGAATTGACATCTCCAATCGGTAATAAGGTGTCACCCCCCAAGAGTATGTGCAATCCAATCCGAAGCCAAGTGGGATTATAACACATCAGGATTCTCAAGGCTTTCTCCTTCATTCCAACATCAGTTACCAGGGGACAGTGAGCTCTCATTTTCAGTCGTCCTTCATCAATGGTCTGAAAAAAAGATAACCAAAACAGGAGAAACTTTAACAACCATAATTCAAACCATAGTAAAGTAGCCATAAATTTTACCCTATGATAACAACATCTTGGTTGAACCATCCAATTATTACCTAACGCTTGCATTTTTACAGTTTTTAGTTTTGCACTAACTGCACTTGTGTCTCAAAGGATATTAGCTGGTGTCTAAAATCTTGATTCCAATATCTAACACATTATCATCTCCTTAAGTAAACATAGCAGAAGAGTACTTAAAAAGCATCATCAAATTAATCAATCAATTATTTCATACTAGTTGGTGTGGCTATATGAATTGAGTTGTCCCCTTTGTTCCCTGTTGAAAGAGAACCTTCAATATTTATATTCTTTCTCTTTTCAGCCTATTTCATCCAATACTGAATAGTTTGCCTTCAAGGGGAATTAGGGCTCTCTGAGATTGGAATTCTAGCAGTTAGACTATTTTTCTAGCTTCAATCTCTCATAAACCTTATCAACTGTTCAAAATTGACACCAACCATACTTTGTGAAGGCGAAGTTTTCTCAAAACATCTCATATTATTGTAAAGTAGATTAAGCGCATTGTATAATCACTCAGCGGAAAATGGATTTGTAAGGTGATTAAGTTGCAAAATTAACATCTCCATATGTCTAGCAAGAAAAAAGGACTGACCTTTGTTAGTTGAGTCATTGTAACAAAGACCTCTTTACAGCTTCTTAAGCTCAGGTAAGCACTCATTCTCTCCTTTAAATCATCAAAGCTGCAAATCTCCATCAACGAATCTTTAAGTCCAGAAAACATGGAGTCCGAAAAAACTGTTGTCTCTTCATCTTCAGAATTCGACAACAAATGTCTCTGCCTCTTCGGCCCTCTCCATAGCACATCAACTCCAACAGTGTACCCTGGCCCACTCTCCCTTTTCCCATTTTCCGCAATACACACCCTATTGGACCTCTCAAATCCTCCAGTAAACTTCGACACGTCACAGCCACAAGAGCTAGGATTTTCAAACAAAAAATTGAGCCACACGGTTAGCGACTTCGCTAGTGATTTCAACGATCTCTCTTTGTCATTCAACGCCTTCCGTGCTGATTTCGATTGCTCGAGCTCGAACGCCTTTAATCTTCGAGCAGCACTCGACTTCACTGCAGATGGCTTTATGCTTCCACGGCGACGGACAGAGGATACCGGTGTGGTTTTTAAAGCAGTAAAGAATTCCGGCTGTCGGTACGGAGTAGGAGAAGAAGAAATGAAATTTGCTTTCCGTGAATGCTTCGGAGTTTTGAAATTGGAGATATCTTTGAGAAGAGAAGTAGAAGATGATGAAGAAAATGGAAGGTTCTGGAAGGGTGAGGAGCAAGAAGCTTGTGATGGTTTCTTCGGTTCCATTTTCCGGTCAAATTCCGATCTCTGTAGATTTGTCTGAAAGACAAAAATGGTGAATTTTTTATGTTGCCATTTCAATTTGAATGTGGAGACGGGCGGGATTTTTATCAGTAGTAAAATTTTGAATTGTCCTCGGATTCTCGGGTCTCCGGCCCACTCCAAAAGGTAAGGAACCCAGAAAAGGAAAGAGGCTCCGAAAGTAAAAATTTAGGGTATGTTTGGCACGAGTGTTTCCTGATTTCTCATGTTCGATCGATCAAAATTTGTGAGAACTATTTATTTTCTTGAAATGAGTAAGATGATTTTTCGAATGACGGTGTGGAAAACAAGTTACACAAGTAATATTTCACATTAATAGTATCTTTTTCACATTCCAACACACATCTTCAACTTCACACTCCGTAGTAGGGTGGACATGGTATGGTAAGATACCGTATGATATTTGAAAGTTGTGATATTGTAACCTCGGTATTCAATTTTAAAATATTATACCATTACTGTACCAATTTAATTCGATATGGTTTGGTAAATTGAATTTCGATTTTGGTGTTCTACAATATGGTAAATCGATAGCCATAATTTGTTCATGTTCGATTAATATATACTCATAGAATAGGGTATTATGACTCCGCAATTAAAAAAAATATCTCAATTATATCATACTAACACATTACACATGTGATATATATATATAGAAATATATATATATATATATATATAAGTACAAACAACTCTTTCGTTAATCAATTACAATTCAAATACATTTCAATCAAAATAGAGTAGTCAAAGTTTTAACTTCTAAACATTTATTTTATACTAATACTAGGTTGAATATTTGTTAGCATTTTAATAATACATATATATTATTTGTATAAATATATACTTCGGTATGGTATTCGATATTTCAATTTCTTATTTCTAAATATCAAATATCGTACCAAATACGAAAAAATAAACTAAAATGTATATCAAATGCCATAATACTAAAATTATAGTATTAAAAATTTCGATATGGTAATATATATATCATATCATGTGTACGCTTACTCTAGTCCCTATTTGAGCTCACTTTCTACCCTTTATCTTCACATAATCACATCTCAATTAGGGGGTGTATTCGATTTTTCGATTTGATTTTGTATTATTCTGTTTGAATTTTTTAATTTTTTATTTTGAAAAAGTGTAACTCAATGCGAAACAAAATAAATTTGGTTTGATTTGATTTTTTTAAGTTTGATTATTCGATTATGCATATATACATAATTATATAATTCGATTTTTTTAATTTTATTTTTCTAAATTCAAAAACAAAACAAAGTAAATTATTAATTCAAAATCAAATCAAAAAATTAAAAATTCAATTCAAATTGGAAGTCTGTTTGATTTGATTTGTTTTTTTTTGTTTAATCTAAATAGTGTATCCTCCTACATCCTATAATATTTGTCTTAGATTATTTATAAATATTTGGAAAAAGACTTTGATATACCCCTCAACTTAGTCATTGGGAGTTGATTCCCTCGTTATGAAAGTAACTTATATATACTCTTATTATTATTCAAACGACTCACATATATTTTATCATTACAAAATGAGCTCATATATAGTAAAAAAAAAAAAAAACTCTAAATTTATATTTTATATTTTTTCTTTGCCTGCCTAACACAACAGATCAATAGAAAAAATACATGTTTACCACAAACACAATTTCTAATAAAATATTATTGATGAAAAAATCTAATCGGGTTTATTTGTCATAATGACTAAGGCCTCATTTGTTTGCACTTAATAGAGGTCTGAATCTTAATAATTCAGATTTAGCACATTAAGTACGTTTGATTTTTAAGTCTGAATCTGAATCATTCAAATTCAGCCCATTAAGTTCATTTGTTTTATTTTTCAAAAAACTCTTAATGGTCTGAAGAGGTCTGAACGAATCAGATCTGTAGGAGACTCTTAACAACATTCAGACTCATTTGATAAGTTATCAAATAATAAATCATAACTTCTCTGCTTTAGGCGTGCTTTTTTATCTCATAACTAAAAACTTTCTTTCTTACTTTTGTCAATCAAACACCATTTTTTCCCAACTGGTAAGTTTTTATAAATTCTTTCAAGTTTTATTTTACATTAATAATTTTCTTGTATTGATGTGTGTCAAGACTCAAGAACACTGATTGCAATAATTTTTTTGATGTATTGTTGTTTATCAAGTTTTTTGAATGGAAAATAGTACTCCAAATCATGATTATTAAAACTTTTAAAAAATTTTTTTTAATCAAAAGTGATATATTTTGTTGAAAGAAAATTTTTATGATACATTATTAATATAATGTTCAATTTCACTTTCACATTCAAATATTGAAAACAAACGCATTAATTATTTAGTGTTCAGATTTAGAGACCACATCTTAATATTCAGATTCAGACCTCTTAATCTTAATGGAAACAAATGAGGCCTAAAAGTATTTAGCCCAAATATTTTATCATTTTACAAAAAATAAATTAGTATAAACTTTTATTTTTGTTTTAATAGATGTGTAGAGAGATAATTGTAGTGGAAGAAAAACTTGGAGTAAGTAAAAAAAAGAACTAATCGAACAAATATCTCTACCTTATCTACTAAATTTCACTATACTTAAAAATAACTTTTTCCTTCGTTTCACAAAGAATGACCTAATTTAATTTAACACAGAGTTTAAGAATATAAAGAAGACTTTTGAATCTTGTGGTCCTAAATTAAAATTAGGTCAAATGTACAAAATTATCCTTTGATCTTATGACCTTAAACATGACACATGAAAACCTGAAATTAAGATGTTACAAAAAAAAATGTCATTCTTTTTTAAACAGACTAATAAGAAAAATATATCATTTTTTTTAAACGGAGAGATTACATAGTATTTCACTCTTTCTCATCCCCTTTAACTCATTCACTCTCCCCTCCCCAATCCCCCTCCCATGTTAAAGGCATAATTACACCGAACGCCTGTCTCAATGCACATATAAATATATTTTGATAATTATATCTTCTTTATTTTTTAAAAAATATTAATCAGATATATTGAATACATCATAAAATGCATATATAGATATATTTTGATATTTATATCTTTTTCATTTTAATTTTTTTTTTATCAAATACATTGAATACATCATAAATTTGATATCGTGTGAGTTTGTTTATATATAGATACAATGGATATAATATATTAGTTCTTATCATAACTAATCTATAATTATGCACATATACAACATATACTATGCAAACTTACGCTATAAATATCAATGTATTTTATAAAGGCTACATTTAATTGATACTAAATACACAAAATGAGATTAACATATATACATACAATAGATACATCAATGCATATTTGATATTGATACACATATACATGGAAATACAGAAAACATGATACATTATAAAATATGATTTCAGAGAAGTACAAGGATGAGAGAGGGACAAAGACTAAAGACCCTTCACTAGATACAATATCTAAAGGCAAATACAGTGTATTTAACGGCATTTGAAACAAGACACATAATTAATAAAACTATTCATGTGTTTGAATAATTAGCAGCGATACCAGTGAACTTTATGAAAAGTGCTAAAAAAAAAATAATCTCTAGTTAACTGTATATTAGGATATAGAATTGTGAAACATGACAATTAAATGGGCGAAGTGTGCAAGTACTTGCTTTTGGAATGATCATTGATATTCGATGGTCAATTGTTATTGCAAGTTTACCTATTTTGGGCACCACTTCAAATGTATGCACCAAAAATGAGAATTTGCCTCGGCTTTTAGATATGTTTGTCTGAAAATGTCTTTGTGAAGGTCAAATATCAAACATTTTGCTTGAAGTTTGGTATGTTTGTCAAAGCCAACTTCAAACATTTTTTTTTCCTGGAGTTTCGAATCTGATATAGTCAAATTTAGCCCTTTTCAAAATTAAAGTTATGGACTTGACAAAACATATATAATAGCTCGTCAATGGCAATTCCAGTGAAATCTATGACCTCGAAAAAATCTAACTTCATATATTATTTTATCAAAGTTATGTATTGCAAGGTAAAACTTCAGATGATTTGACACAAAATCATCAAATTATATATTTTCCCTAACTTAAGATATATGATAAAAAAATGAAGTTGTAAATCACATCACATAAATCCGACCACTATGATTGTTCGTTCCCTAAAATGAAAAAATAAATAAATTAAGAAAAATATTTCAACTAGAAATAAAATTAGAGAACATTTTGATGCACTAAAGTTCTCTATATGTGCAAAATTCATAAAAGAGCGTTGAATTGTAAGAGTTTACTATACTCATGTTTACTCCATATTTCTGCCAAAATCTGTTTCCACGACATGGATTTGTGATCTCTTGATCATATGACAACAACTTTATCAGTTATTCAAACGTTTCACTCTAAATAATATTATCAATTATTCCAACATTTCCCATTGAATAACTTTATTAGTTATTCTAACGTTCTCCCTTCTGATAACTTCACAAGTTACTTAAACATTTTCCTTCTGATAACTTTACCAGATACTGCAACTGTTCCACTTCTAATAACTTTAACAGTTACTTCATTGTTTACCTTCAAACAACTTGATCAGCTACTGCAACACTCTAAGTTCAATAACTTTATCAATTACTTGAACGCTCTCCTCCCAATAACTTTATCAGTTACTCTAACACTCTCCTCCCTTTCGATAACTTTATCAGTTACTCCATTCTCACTTCTGATAACTTCACAAGTTACTTAAACATTCCTTTTCTGGTAACTTTACTAAATACTACAACTGTTTCACTTTTCAGTTACTTCAACGTTTCCCTTCCAATAACTTTATTAGTTACTCCAACACTCTCATACCAATAACTTTATCAATTACTCCAACCCTCTCCTCCCAATAACTTTATCAATTTCTCAAACGCTCTCTTTCCAACAAGAAATAAAATAATTTCTAAGAATAGATAAGAGATACTCCACAATATTCCTAATATAAACAATACACTAGCAATACTAATACTAATACTTATACTAAGTAGATTGAAACTCAAAAATCATCGAATTTCCTCTTTTAATGGTAACTCAAAAACAACAAAATCCAACAACAGACGCGCCTCTGACATCAATACTATTCTCGCAAACAATCTCATTGGCCTCTGCTCGTCACCGGATCATCTAATTGGTCCGTGACTAATACGCGCTTATATCCTCATAGGCAATAGCATACCTCAAAGAAACAAGATTAGAATCCTATAAAAGAACTTAGTGTTCTCTTCGCCATTTGTCTTTGATTTCCTCTAAGCTAAATAAAATCCGATCACATACCTATATATACATACATACATAATATATACATGTGAGTGTGTATATATATATTAGAAATCCTCGAATTGATCAATTTTCAGATAACCTAGAGGCTTTATCAGTCGGGTTGTTAGGGATTTCTGGGAAGTTTTGTTTTGGGGAAAGTTTGATTTAGCGGAATGGCACAAGCTGTGGAAGAATGGTACAAGCAGATGCCGATTATCACCCGTTCCTATCTCACTGCTGCAATCCTCACCACAATCGGTTGTTCTCTGGAGGTATGGATATGATTCATCTTAAGAAAAGCATTAGACTTTCAATTGATTTTTAAAAATGTTTTCGTATGAATTTGAGGATTTCTTTATCTAGTTTTTTTTTTTTTTTTTGAGATATCAATGATAAAAATTGAGGGTTGTTTGTATGTTGATTGTTTGTTTAGTGGGGGTTGTAATTTGGGATGTGAGATGAACCTTGTGGATACAGGGGTTTCATATAGCTAACCCTAATTAATTTGGGATTGGGGTATAGTTGATTGATTTTTGTAATTTGGGATGTTGAAATGGACCTGAATTGAGAAGAATGGATTTACATGTTGTATAGCTGGCCCTAACTAGTTTAGGATTGGAACTTGCACAGGATGATTGTTAATCGTATCTACGTTTAACACTGTGGGTGCCACGGCACCTGGTGGTTTCGATTGGAACTATGTTTACATACCCGTATATCCATATTTATGTATAAGGATTATTATAAATATAAATCGTGGCACCCAGAGCAATAATGGAGCTCATGGTACCACGATCAAAGCTCAGCTTTTCCTCCGTAGGGACACAAGTTCGAATCAGGCTGAGTTTATTTTACAAAACTATTTTAGCATGCTGGAATCATTGTTAAAAAAGTTGTTAAGTTATGGTTATCTAGATTAGAACGTTTCTTATAACTAAAATCTTAACTAAACCAAGTAGACTAGAGTATATTTTGTACAAGATTACGCTGATGAACAATAATTGTTTGTTTCCTCTATGAATATTGCCACCACTTTTGCAAAATATTTCATACGTTACGCGACAAAGTAGTGTGGCACCTGAAGCTTCCGAATCTTGTTTTACTCTTTTCCTTAACCTTTATAGTAGCTCTACCTCGTATCCTACTTTTCTGGTTGGTTTATCATTCAAATTGTTGATTTGTGATATTATGTAACGACAAAGAAAATTGCAGTATATCCAAATGTAATATTCATTAAAACAATACGGTACAATGCAACAGAACATGATACGATACATTATGAAATAATATGTAACAATAGTCCACATAAGAGTGTTGGTTGACTGATTGATTGTATTTTGTGTGTGTTGCAGATTATATCTCCTTATAACTTGTACCTGAACCCCAAGTTAGTGGTGAAGCAATACCAGGTGTGGCGCCTGGTTACAAATTTTCTCTACTTTCGGAAGATGGGTAATTTCTCTTCTCCCAGCAGTTAGCTTCTTTTTCTGAAAAGATTTTTTCCTCCTTTTAGCTTTAGAGAGGATGAGCGTCTTAATGAGGCATAAGTTTTAATTGAACAGCCACGAATCTTTTAAGGCTTTAATGGCTAGGCTCTTTTGTTCAATAACTATCCTGGCTAAATACAGGGTTCAGCCAGTACTTTGTAGTCTGACTGATTGTTTTGTAGCAACTCTTGCCAATGGTCATTCGTTAATATGTTTGTAGAAGTCAATTTCCTGATATTTACTTCTTTCTGATCTTGGAAAAAGATATTTCACTCACAGTGAGACGAAGTTGGGTACAAAAAAAGATGAGAGAAGTGGAAGACACAAGTCACAGAAATGAATTTTGTAGTTCTTAACAGTATGGTAGCATAAATCCAAAATGGAAACTGAGCTCATCCTTGCCTCCTATTTACTGCAATTTGTGAATTTTGATTTGCTGCTAATCAGCCCTACAAGTTTTCCTTTTAATCATATAATTTTTTTTGTGAATGCATCTGAGATTATGAGATGAAGGCAGAGTCACTTGTTTGGATGAATACATCAACATGAGAAGACACTTTCTATTTCTTTTTCTACGTTGTTCTGACATCCTTTTTCTTAATTTTTTCAGACTTGGACTTTCTGTTTCACATGTTTTTCCTAGCTCGGTACTGCAAGCTTCTAGAAGAGAACTCCTTCAGGGGAAGGACGGCAGATTTCTTCTACATGCTCTTGTTTGGTGCCACTGTTTTAACTGGAATTGTTCTTGTCGGGGGGATGATACCTTATGTCTCAGAGTCATTTGCAAGGATCATATTCCTGAGCAATTCATTGACTTTTATGATGGTTAGCTCCTCTGCAGTATAACTCCATTTTTGACTCGGCTTTTGTTTTCTGTCTTAGCTTTTCTTTTTTCATCATTCTGCTTCCTTCTATGTGTAGGTTTATGTATGGAGCAAGCAAAATCCGTTTATCCACATGAGCTTTTTGGGTCTGTTTACTTTCACCGCAGCTTACCTCCCATGGGTTAGTGTTTATTACTTAATCCATCATACTTTGCTTCACAAATCTTTAGCTTTTAACTTTAATAGCTGCCTCACCTGTGGTTTGTCCCCTTGCATCTTTGTGTTTCTTCTGCTAGATATGACATTATCAATTTGCCATTTCTTTAATGCAATCCTGAAGTAGCAGGTGTTTTATGACACTTGCTCCTGGTGTTTCCATACTAGAGCTGAGCTGCTAAGGCCACTCTAAAAGTATATGCTGCAACCAGACACATTGCAGAAACCACTTGGTTCCTTTTTTTCGTTCGATTTTTTCAGAAAGAGCAGTACTTCAAAACTCATGCCTAGTGTATTTGGTTTTCCTTATTTATATGTGTTAAGGAGGATTTGGTTTAGTGCATTTTACAGATGAAAATGCACATATAAACAAGGAAAATCTCTTGGGCCCGTTTTGACTTAGCTTTAAAAATGTGCTTTTTAAAAGTAGTTTTTAAAAAGTCAGACTTCATAACTTTTAAGTTAAAAAATGAAAGTAGTATCCAACTTTTAAGCTAAGTCAAAACACCCTCTTGTACTCTTTGTGGTACAGAAGAATTGTGTTGAAATGGTCTACTTATGCTAGCATGGTCAATGATGCTTTTGATGTGAATTGCTTGGAAATAGAACTTTGGTCAAAATCTGCCAGATATCTTTTCTGCTTCATTGTGAGTTCCATGACCGCAGTTGGTTTGGACTTGACGATGTCTCTCACAATATGACAGTGGGCTTAAAACATGGCAATTAACTTTGTTAAACAAATAATTTTGATAGCAGACATTAATTTGAAAAAATGGTAAAATTATAAAGAGTAATGGTTTAAGTCTTCAAAGAAAATAATGTCACCTTCTAAAAAAAAAACCTCTTCAAAGAAAATATGTAGGGGAAAGGAATTCGTAACATGTGTGTGTTGTAAATTGAGAGGTTAAATGACCACCCAGGGGAGTAGCTACACTATACCGAGGGTGGTTAGCCGGACATACATCGTCGTAAAATTTTATCGGATATATAGGTGAAATTTTGTAATTTAGGTTATATATAACACAATGAACACCTTTTGAACAATTGTGTTCCACTACTCAGTGGTGAAGGATGCCCAGTGTGTGTCAGGCACTGCGGGTTCGAATCTTCGATGAAGCAGTGGATAGGCTCTCTTTTTTACAATAAAAAACAAAGCCTGTTTGACAAGCACTGATTTGCCTTTATTACTTTCTATTCTTTCTAAAAAATTAGGATATATTATTGAACAGTATATTTTTAAACAAACTCCTTTGTTACTTTATATTCTTTCTAAATATTTATCTTAATATATATTTTGCAAAGAAGTAAATTAGAAAGATTTTACTCATATTATTTTGAAAATTTCAAATTACACCTGATACAATGTAAACATTTAATCTTATGATTATCCTTTTTTCCTACGCACATATATCAAATGTTCGATGCGAAATTTGAATGAGATATAGAATATACCAATCTTTTTTGAAGGTCAAAATTTTAGTAATTAAGATTACACCAATTGAAGTCGGAAAAAAAAAAGTAAGAAAATTAATTACATAGTTAAATTAATTATTTATATAATAAATATGTACTAAGTCTCCGATACATGTATATTTATAAGTGGAAGTTTTCTTTAATTGTTTTTTTTAGGAACATTTGATAATGAAATATGCAGTTCAATCTAAATTTTAAATATAATAAACTGTTTATATTTGTGATTTCAATAATATATTACTATTTTTATATGTATATATCTGTAAGTGCCTGAAAAAATTTACTTCAAGTATTATTTTTAAATTTGTGGATGTTTTCCACATCACGTGAAGAGCAAATAATTTTAGTAGTTTATTTAAAATAAAGTATGCTCGACTTTTGTTTAGAATTTTGTCCTCTCCACTTGTCGGACACCACTAATGGTTCTTGGTTATTCTCTTTTGTTATTTTCTAACCTGTTGTTTCACTGATTCGCGGTGATTTTCTTTACTGGACTTTTTAAAGAGATTTTCTTTTCTTAACTAAAATTTTCAGTGACAACACATTTCAAATGTAGCATTTGGATATGCTCCGAGGACAAACTACGAAGAAAAATGGCAAACTAATATTATGTAGTTTGTTTTAATTGGTGCATCCATTCATTGAGGTGATTTTACTATATATAAGTTTGAACACCCTTGATCAAATTCCTAGCTCCACCATGGAGACCACCTACCGGAAGGTAGTTGAATTCATGTTTACCCATCATTTATGAACAACCCTTACAAGTTGTGGCTTTTTACTCATCTAAGTACCTAATCTCTAACTTTTGATACATAGGGGGGATGAGTTTAAATACTTGGGATTAGCCTTTAAAGGTATTAATATCAACCCATCATTTATGAACAACCCTTACAAGTTGTGGCTTTTTACTCATCTAAGTACCTAATCTCTAACTTTTGATACATAGGGGGATGAGTTTAAATACTTGGGATTAGCCTTTAAAGGTATTAGTATCAAGTTGACAAATCAGCAATCATAGACTCTGTTTAAAGAAGACTTCATTGGTTCTTCTTCCAAAAAAAAAAAAAGACTTCATAGGTTATGCTTGGGCAAGACATCTTGTAGTTGCTATATGTGAGCAAACCTGAAGGGCTACAGCAGATCCATTACTCAAATATTGTTCCTGTTCATTCCTATTCAATGGGCTTGGAATTTGGGGTTGGAAGAGCATCAGCTGGGTCCAGGAAAGCTTTTCCTGTTCGCCAGGTTTCTTATTCATTTTGTTTTGGATCTATGCAATCTTAGGTGGTGTTTTGCATTCAAGATGATGAACCTTGCAGTATGTTGATTTTGAAAATCACTCCCTTCTTTATTATGTGAACAAGGGGTTATTTGCAGAGCCATGCTTTTATGTACTCTCTTATGTTTCCCGTTTTTAGGATCTATTTTGGCTAGAAACCCTTTCTGTAATATAGTTATGGAGTTCTTCACCAACATAGTCTTGGCAAGAAAGACACAATGAGAAATCCAAAAACTTATTTGCCCCTTACATATTGCTCAGCCAATAGTGTATCCAAGCACCCGGATATTTGGCAGTGATGTTCTTTTTTGGGAGAACTACTAAAAGAACATTGAATATAAATAGAAACACATTTTTGAATTAGAATAGTAGGAATCCAGGAAATTAATATTTACACGGGTCACAATCTTTTTCATATTTTGTTTCTTGAAGTGGAAAACTACTTGTAGTTTTGCTTCAATGAAGTTTGTTGTTTATGTTTGTGGTGGATAATAACCTCATCACACTTCTTTCTCCTTGTCGCAGGTTCTTTTGGGCTTCTCTGTGCTTGTTGGCGCCAGTGCTTGGGTGGATCTACTGGTACGCTTCTGGTGACTCATGTGCTTTTATTAGGTTTTACTTGTTTCATGCTACTATATGAGACTCTTAAGAGTTTTAGTTAAATGGTTTTTGCTCCTGCTTGAGCCTTCCTGTTGGATATCTTTAATCTTTGATAAAAGTTCTGTAGCCAGGATTTTCTTTACTTATTTTCATATAGTGAGAGAGATTTCATTACTTTTCTGCTTTCCCCAACTACAAAGATGTGTCGATGCCTTCACCAACCAGCCATATTTATGTTTTCTACTGAGGATTTTGTCCAAGGTGATAAACCGCAAAAACTGGATGCTGATCTGTAGTATAGTGGTAAAAATGTTCTTGTTTGTCAAAGAAGATATAGACTTGCACATCTATCTTTCACTAGTTTCTTTCTGTTACAATTTATTGTTATGCTTTTCTGTGTAGACCTTTCTACCTGCACTGGTGCCTGTTGTTTTTATGCCATCACTCAGTTACCTTGCATTTTAAACTTCCTTTAGTGGGGTTTGAATATTCCAATTTCCTTTCATTGAACTTTATGTGTGCATTTGATACGAAGGAAAATGTTTTTCATGCAGAATTTTTTCTTGTAAAATGTTTTCCTAAAAAATAAGATAAGTGAATTTTTACTTATTTTCTGGTGTTTGATGAGTAAGCAGAAAATATTTTGTAAAATCTAGACAAACACTCTAGGGGTGGGTTAGAAGGTAGAAGTGTGGGGGATGGGG
This sequence comes from Solanum lycopersicoides, assembly GCA_022817965.1. Classification (NCBI taxonomy): domain Eukaryota; kingdom Viridiplantae; phylum Streptophyta; class Magnoliopsida; order Solanales; family Solanaceae; genus Solanum; species Solanum lycopersicoides. Next base: position 70,969,304 of record CM040619.1, on the reverse strand, counting down.
ATGAGGGTGGAAGTAGTGTGTGTTGGAGGGTGGGGATGAAACGATTATGTGGAATGCCACTTATGGAACTTGTTTTCCTGACTTGTACTAGGGAAGTCATTTTCCTCATTTTAAAGGGAACTTATAATTTCTAGAGATAATACTTTTCAATAACTTCGACAATCAAATATGAGAATTGTAAAATATTTTCAGGAAAATGTTTTCGTCCTACCAAACTCACCGCACCCTATAACATGCAATGTTGGTGCTATATACTGAAAGTGAACTTTCATGTTTCAGGGAATGATTGCAGGCCATGCTTATTATTTCCTAGAAGACGTCTATCCGCGAATGACTGGTCGTAGACCCCTGAAAACTCCAGCAGTTATCAAAGCATTGTTTGCTGACGAGCCAGTAGTGGTGGCTCGCCCTGCTAATGTTCGCTTCGCTGCTCCTCCTGTTGATGAAGTTCCACCAAATCAATGAGAAAATTTTATAAGTAAACCAGTGGCTCTGTCTTCAGTTTCTGTAAATTGACCTTAGATATTTGGTTGGAGGGAATCAGGTTTGGTCTTGTTGATGATGATTGTGCTAGTTACTAATGCTTTTTGTAATTTAGATCTGGAACTGGAGAAGTGCTGGCTGGTAGAGAAAATTCGCCTATATGAAGTGTTTTTTCTCTGTTAAAAGTCTTAGAATTCAATTGTTTGGTGTTGTTTCTCTTTCCCTTAGAAGCCAATGGCCGACTTTTGGTATTAGAGGTGCGCGCATTATTGAGACTCAAACAAAAACTGGTCGATGAACTCCAGTTTTGGAGTATGTCATGCATCAACTTAGGGGAAACCAGATTTTAAAGGCAAAGAAAACCTATCTCATCTATGTAGGTTGTATACATGCAGTCCAGTACCTATATGTGCACATTGGGGTTTAATGAGGATTGTTGTGTAACCTCAATTATATATAAAAAAAATTAAAGCTGTTAAAGAACAATGCATGCAGCAAAAAGGTTTCGGAGAACGATAAAATGGAAAATGTTTTCTATTATCAGTTCACCATATTTTGTATGACGAATCAATTTTGCCATATTAGAAACCCAAAGTTGTGTAATTGTTGCCGTTAATTGGAAATAACTCCGTGCCCCAAGGGCTTCGAGTGAGTAGTACAAGCAGCATCGTGTGATATGTTGATTTGCGAGTAAACCTGTTATCGACCCGGATTTTGAACCATCTGTAACTGAATCTATGAATTCCTCGGTTCTAAATGTAAAATTACTAGAACAAACTGACCAAACAAAGGACATCAGTCATTGCAGTAAACGAGATCCAGAACATCATAGTTACAACATGCCAGTACAATGGCGATACTGAGATTTACCCTCTGCGTCATTACATCATGACTAGGATATTTTTCACAGACGTGGGGAACACTTATTCGTCTCATGCTTCACACTAAAACCACAGAAACAATATAATGTAAGCAAAACAGCTTAACCTCTGTTTAACAACTGCAAAAAAAGCGTTGAATTTTTGCCTTTCCACAGAATTATTGCAACCGAATATCCTTTTGCAGTTTCACTTTTCCTGAACAACTCCAGTTAGCTTCTGCAACAGCAACCATGGGACCGTGTATGACTAACGATAAAATTCTGCTGCAGCTAACTGATTGGGTGGTATTGTGCAGACACTCTTTTTGGAGGCAATTTTCGCAGGATGTAGAGCACAAGAGCTGAAGGAAGAATTTCTACTAGCTGCCACAGAGAAGAATGTGATCACTCAGACAAAGCAGTAAGCGTAAGGAACATGGAATAACGAAAATGATACATACCAGGTAGTATATCAGATTCAAAACAGGATGGTCCAAGACGTCAAGAGATGCGTCAGAATCAAAAGCAGATAACACAACCTGCAGCGAACCAAGATTAGACATAGCAAAGAAGCTCATGTGCATGAGAGTTAGAGATTTGAGGCCGGTTTGGCTTTATTTTAAACCTGATATGCTTTCTCTTTATTTGATCATGTTCCTATTCTCTGGTCTACCTTTTTCTATTATTTGTTCCCAGAAGTAGTTATGGTTTGACTGAAGCCTGAAGGAAGGCATAGGTTGCAACCCTTTATTTCATAAAGATAGCCTCAATGTTTTCACCTCTTACAAGCTAAAGCACCGATTGTGTAAAACCTCATTTCCCTGCTTGGACCTCCCCGTAGACAAGCTAAGAGTGTCTCATTTGGTTAACCAGTTTGCAAAGCTTAATTATGGAGCTAGGACACTATTACACTTTGGATTGTAAAAGGTTGACCAGCATAGGGAGAAGGAAACAGGTACATAAAGCCTTACCACAAAGCATCTAATGAGGAAACAGGTGAAACATATGGCAGTCACTGATCCAACCTGTGTTCACATGCATACATCAGATCAGATGATTTAGAGTAAGAGATGTTAAGAATTATAAGCCATGATCTATCATGCATGCATATGCTTAGAAACATTTCATTAGAACTTCAGATAACACAAACATATTCACAGCAGCATCATTTAATGGTTGGTGATGTAGAAAAAAAGAACTCCCTAGGTTCACAAATAATGATAAAAAAGATTCTTTCTTCAAAAACATCATATGTTAATATTGTGTTTCCATCTAGTCAGACTAATCTAAGATATTTTCTTTTCCTGTTTATTCATCAACAGAGAAGAAAAGGAAATCAGCCAAGAGTAGTTTGTTTTCAGTCAATGCTTATGAAGAGTCTAGCAAGTATTCTATCTATGAGCAAACACCTGGGGACTAGTTGTGAAGAGCTTTAGACTATTTATTAAGTGTCTTTTAAGTTCAAATGGCCATGGAAAACAAAGAGAAGATGTAGAAGGGGTGATCAAAGATTAATATGGAATTGATGGACACTGATGCAGTAAAGCAGTCACATCTTATGGAGTTGTATTAGGAAGATGAATCGGAAATCCATGGGGAGAGTTTGCAGAGGTGGAAAGGTCAAAGTGGATAACAGCAGAAGAACAAACTATGGCAAGACAAACGACTGGAAACCAGCACTCTGAAACAACTCTTCCCAAGTTAATATAATCTTGTCATAAAAAAAGAGTGTTCGACGTACCATTGGAGAACCCTTCAAAGGAGAATGCTGGAATCTCCAATGTAGAATAAATCATCAATTTTTTTCTTAAAAAAATCATTAACACTAGGTACAGTCTGTGTGTGCTAGTTGTTATATTAGGGGGAGTGATGGAGATGGATCATTGGATCATTGGATGATGGGAACTTCTCAGCTAAAGCATGATACAGTTAGTTGTTAAGGAAGAATGTGGTAATATTGGCTCTAATAGTCATGGAAGATGACTTGGAGGACCAGAGCTACTCCCAAAGTGGCTGTTTTTGGGTATTAGCCTTAAATGAAGCCTGAGTAACATATGATAGCCAGCACAGAGGAAGATTTCACTTCTCCAGCAGATACTACTACTGCAAAAGGGCTTTAAATCATTTAGACACTTACAGGACGTTGCAAATTCATCTGGATAACTTGGTGTATATTTCTAAACCGGTTTGGGATTGTTTGGATGATGCCTGGTAGAGGCAGTACAAAGTTGGCAGTGCAGGGAATAAAGAAGAAACAGAGGACCTTATTAAAAAAATATACAGAGGAACTTACAGAATCCCTCTATGTTATTCAGATGGTTAGAATAGAAGGGAACTGCAGCTGCTTTCAGGATAAAGCATCATCCTTATCTTTTGTAATATTGAAATGCTTACAGAACATGAATTTTTGAAGCGGAAATGCTGCTAGTGATTTTGACCATATAGTGGAGTTCATTGCTCCTTATATTGTTAAACTAATAAGTTTCTAGCTACTATCGGGCACTCTTACACCTTGTTGGTGCTGCAGATGGTTTAATAAAATCTATCTTAATCATCAAAAAAGAGGAATTAGAGAAGGGAGACATCAACAGTTGGTACCCTAATGTTGTATGTTATAATTTGTTCCATTCCTGCTCATCTAGTTAGGCAATCTTTATTACTTGATATCTTCTGTCTATGTATATCCAAACAACTTTGAACAGTCCCATCAGATTGCAGATACAGAAATTAATAATTTGCTGGAGTTGAGCTTATGGTCAAAGTTAAACACATTATGTGACAAACTAAATAGAAAAAGATAGTATGCACCAGCCTTTGACAGTTTAGTGGATCCATGACCAAAAGGTTACCCCTTCACGCACTGAATAAAAATGTCTGAATAAGAATGTCATAACAAGGTTCCATCTGTTCTTGTTAATTATCATTTTAGAATTAAATTATACAATCTCAGGGATAGCCTTACTCTTATCTCTCCACTTAAATGTTACCTGGACTAAATATAGCAGTCATTCACCACAAGTTAAGATTATAATATAGCAGAACAATTAGCAGGACATCTTAGGACAAGGAAATTAATCAAACTTCATGTTTAAAAAGTTTCTCCCTCTCGGAGCTGTAGGGAGAACTTAAGTTTGTGAGGAATAAATCTTATGCCTTACATACAAACGTATTCTATGCCAAACTACAGCACTAACCTCTGTATATATAAAGTAAGAAGATAAAAGTGTAAATACCTTTACCAGTTCAAAGAAAAAAAAGAAAAAAGAAGAAGACAGATGTGTAGTACACAAACCTCATGAAGCTTCTTTCTCCTCCCTTTAGATTCAATAGGAAAGCGCCGCAGCATGAGAAATAACCTGATGATTGTAAAAACAAATTCCACAAGAAAATCAATGAAATCTAATCATGTCTAAGGTCATCTAAGAATCATCAATAAAGCTTTAGAAGATAAATGCACAGAGAAAATAGAACTTAAATTCACCTTCCACCATATAGCAGAAAGCCCAAGGCTGCAATAACTGAAACAACTGCACCAAATAAACATGCAAGGTTAAAGAAAGCAATAAACTTTGAAAACAGATCTAACCTTCAGTAAAATAGGGCAAAAGGAGAAAATTGATATATAAGAGATTCACCTGCAATAAATATCTTCCCAATGAATTCCACTGTGCTATTGTCATTGACCCAGAGGTAAACCCAGATACAGGCCTGACAAATACCATTTTTCAGTTGTATTTAGTTTATTACCTGAGATAAAACCAGGAAGACTCAAGAAGCTTCTTAGCTTTTGAGACAAGCGGGTCGATCGGAAATGTTCACGAAGAAATCAAGAATAATGGACATCTTTTATTTATTTAGAAATGATCTATCCTTTAGGAAAGGGGAAAAGATATTCTCAGGGGATGGGGATTAGGAGAGTCTAGCCCTATTTCAAGGCTAAATTTGCATATGGTTCTGTAAAAATTTATTGCAAGATCTTGGAAAGATATTCCAACTGTTCTCGAAAAAATAATTAAAGGTATAACCGGAATCAATCTATGAATATTTGATAAAGAAAGTAGGTGGAGAGCTCCGAATAAAACTTTTCTCCTAGCATGTTACCCCAGGTAAACCAGGCATAACATTTTGAGAAAGAAGAATATCTCAGAATTCAACATATTAAGAAGCACACATATGACCGCAGATCAATGAGCAGAGGCCGCTCCAGGATTCAAACTTTATGTGTCTCAGAAATTCTACCACAACCCGATTGATTTAGTGGGTTCAAAATCTATTATTTTTACTTGTTTACAGAATTTTTAACATATATACAGGGTTTGAGCTAAAGTTGGGTTTGGGAGAACCCTTCTTCAGTTGAACCCATAACTTCTACACTAATCCACCCCTGTCACCACCAAAATACAAGGGGTTATCAACTAGAACCCAAAATTAGATGGGTTTGACTGGCGTAAAAGAATCTTAAAGGAATTCACATATTACTACAGACAAAATAATAATAAGTAATAATACTTGATCGATTATATTTCCCTATGAACAACCATGATGTCCAATAGCGTATGAGCAGGGGACACATTTGTAGCAAACCTGAATGAAGTATATGGCACCATTAATTGCAATATAAGAAATCCTGAGCTTATCTGTTGGTAAACTCCTAGCCTGCCATTACATAAATGCAAGGGTTAGAATCAATAGATTTACAGTTTGCCTGCAAGATGCTATAACTTCACTTGCCTGGTGATATATCTCAGCCCAAAATAGAACAAGGAGTGTGAATGTTGAAAAGAAAAGGAGCCCTGGTAGGTCCAATATTGCCAGAGTCAGCACCTGGTTATCGTGGAGCAAATCTAACATCAGTTAACAATTAGGCAGCAGTTTAAGAGGCAGTTGTGGCATGTTATTTATTTCTACTTCTCACGTCATCAGCCTAAAAGTGACGGTCCATCAGTAGCCCACCCAAATTAAGGAAAGAGATCACAGAAGCCGTAACGGGGAAGTGCTTTCAGTAGATTCGTTATTGCTAACAGAACATTCATCTCAATAAAATGATAGTCAAAGCTAAAGGGTTGACAAGGTAACAGTACGGTGTTGCTGGCTGCAGAGGAACCAAGCACTTGAACAATGTGTTCGGCCCATCGCAGTCAAACCAAAATTTTAGAGCAAGTAAAAGATGGGTAACTAGGTAATAAGCTTCAAACTGGAATCTGAAAGACAGAATGTATATACTAATGAGCTTTCAATCCAATTAGCTCACACATTAACAAACAAGGATTGCTGAACTGCTATTGGATTGTATTAGCTGTAAGAGAGCAGGATGACCTTCCGAATAAATAAATTAGAAGGTAAGGAATCTAAAATGTCAAATTAAGCTCAAAGTTAAGAGCGTCAAAGATATAAGAAAGCCTACAGCTCCAATTAGCAAAAGTAACATCATGCACTTGACTTGAAAATGGTCCCATCAGGAGATAACTTTTCTAGGTACAGTTCTGACCTAATTTTGATTTTTGATAGTTCCTAAGTAAGTTGACGCACTATAAGAAAAGAATAATAATTAGAGAAAAAGTTAAACGGTTGATAAGAACAAAGGCAATACATTCAGGTTTGCATACATTGTCGCGTTCTATTGAAAACAAACTGAAGATAATTAAGAAAAAATATTGACAATTGAAAAGTTACTTTTAAGAAAGAATATTACCTTATAATGGAGCAGAAAAACCTGTTTGTGAAATCCAAAGACAATTGCACGAACTGAAAAACAAAAGATTTGCATTTAAAACGAAATTCCAGATTAAGAAAAAGAGCTGGACGGTTTGTTTAGTCTGAGTCCGATTTACCTCCATTTACAACAAAGTTCATCAGATGGAACACCTTTTGTGTTGTCCAACCATACTCGGGTACCCTCAAATCAATCCGTATTAATTGAATCTGCACATAGTTAACTCATAGACTCAACCAAAAGTCCTGCCAACTAAGCAAGCACCACGAGGAAAACAGTTCTCTACACATGCAGTATTAGGTAAATACTGTATCTGGAACACACATATTAATCAAAGTATGAAAAAACACCCTTCAATGAAACTCATCTACTTATTGGAAAAGGTCATAAGCCCCACAAGCACACACAAAAGGAGTACTCCCATATACTGACATCAAAACCTTAGATAAGAGATCAAAGCTTCAAAAATATAGATAAATTAACAACAAGCATCTACATGATAATTGATTATGAAATAATTTGGAAATCTGACATAGCGAACATCCAAAGTCTTGCAGAATCCTCAGGAAAGAACGGAGAGTACAAATATAGAAGTATTGAATTTGACCCTAAGTAAAACTATTCTGTAGCTTTTAACTAACCATCTGACCGAACCTACCGGAAGTATGATTAACCAGTCAGTCCACTGCTCCAAACTTTTATTAGCGACATAAAAAAAGCACAAAATATCCCGTAATTTGTCTTAATGGAAACCCCTAAATTACACTTGGTAATCAAACATTCTTGTATGATATCCATACTCCATTATTTCATTCCTACAGTTGACCAACCAAGATTTTCCATTTTTAACAGAAGTTACGAAAAAACCCCAACTAACAGCAAGTATTTAACTTTATAACATGAACTAGACACTGCAATCCTATCAACTGCACCTCAACATCAAATTAGTTGGAGTCGAAAATATAAATCATCTACATCAATTCCGCCATTTCAGCTCCCAAACTCTACTTGATCGTGAAATTCACAAAAAGGAAAGAAAAAACCAATCTTTACATATCTACAGAGCAGAAAATAAGAATGGAAGAGTTACTAGGGCAACGGCTGAAACAAGAGCATAAGAAGCACAAAGGGAGTAGAAAATCCCATCTTGCCACTGAACGGATTCGTTGACGTGGTCCCACCAGTTGGTCACCGGACCGGCGATGTCAATCGGCGACGACCCAAGTGGCAACCTAGTCATTTCAGCTCTCCCCTCCGCTTATCTTGTTGTATTGAAAGAAGTCAAAAAACTGATGCTATAAAAGAAAGAACAAAGTAAGGAACGTGCTAAGGTGCCATACACATGAAAACAGTGCCATCAAATCATAAATGGAAATCTTTCTACAGTTTTATTTACTCTTACCTTCCTAATACAAACAATTAAGATAACTACAACTATTCAAGTTCATTAGGAGATTCATATAGTTATTGCTCATTTCATTTTATATTTTTTTTATAAAATTTCGCTTGTCTTTTGTGAAAAATATTAAGAGTAACTATTTGAAATTGTTTTATATTACAAGTCTGTAATATAGTGTGTGGATTTGTTTAGATATCTCTTTGCTTTAGAGAGAGAATAACCCATAGATTCAATTTGAATTTATCTACAATCTGATTGCTAAGGAAAAATATCATAGTCCCTTGCACGAACTAGATAGCAGGATTCTATTTTTGAAACCTTATCTTTTGTTACAAAGAGAATCATTTAATTTTATTTAAGAATTAAAAAAAGACCCTGAACAATTTTGGTAACAAAAAGGTCTCTTACTTTTGGCAAAATAAAACAGAAAATTAGTTTAACGACACTCATAATACTCAATTAAAAGTGGTGAATTATTTGTTACTATAAAATAATAGTTTAGTAGTAATTTAAATGTAAATAAAACAAAAATTAAAGGATGATGTACGAATTTAACGCGGATATTCTATGGTTGTAAGGAGTAAGGCGGCATGCCCCAAAAGCCAAACACAAATTCCAAGTCGACAAATACATGCCGCCGTGAACCCAATTTTCATCGCCAAACTTGAGTTGTTATTTTATTGGAAAAAATGGACTATGAATTACATATCAATGTCTAGACTTTGACAAAATCATGGACTATGGATTAAGGAGAATTGAAATTATATTGTTGACTTTATTTATGAAAAATAAATCGAACTCCTATTTGATAAACCATAAGTATATTTGAAGGAGCAGGACTCGTGGAAAGAATGGACCAATTCCTAGATGTATTTGAAGTTCTGTTTGACCACGGTATATTTTTAATCTCTGAGTGTTACTACAATTTGGATTCAAAGGAAGTATGATTTAACTTTTCGTCAAAAAATTATATTATACAGGTAAAAAATAATAGTTTCATACTTCTAGCTTTCGTCTATATATGATTGCACTTATGAATCTAGTAGCACCTCCTACATCTCATGGATTTTGCCTCTTAGGCCCTAAAAGGCTGAGAAGACCTTAGATGCTTTATCTGAAGATGTTCCCAGTTTGTTAATAGTGTGACTAAATTGGTTAAAAATTAAAAGAGTTCGGAATAAGTGTTGTTTCAATTATTCGGTTGTATGATTTATGCCATTTGGCTAAAAAAAAGTTTATGTAACACTGAAATTTAGGATTGAAAAATGATGTTGGGGACACAAGTTGTTTTCCATTGATCTGTTGAGAACCAATTTCACACTTTCTGAACCTAATTGATTAAATCCAATTTTAATTGCTTGCCAGTAAATTAATGTACTCAGATGGTTTGGGCAGTAAATTGGCTTCGCCTGCTGAAATAATTGTACTGATTTGGTGGGGTGCGCCAGGCCCTTGCTATAGTGCAACGCATGGGCGACGCTTGAGAGCCCAGGTAGCAAGCTACCTTGATGGACTCTCCCCTCAAAAAATTGAGTTAATATCGTGTGAACCAATGGTCCACATATCAGATATTAAACTGATAAGAACAGATACTACACTTGATCTTAGCCAAAAGGCCGAGAAAGGTATGATTTTTAATGTGGCCAGTTTGGCATTTTATTGGTACAGATTCCTTGTTGCTTAGTCTGTTTGGCGATGTGGGACTGCTGGACAAACACATCCCATGTGCGAGAACTATGTATTCTACGATAAATTTTCAGCAAAGGAACAAGAAAATCAAATGTACTCTTTTTACATGTAACTTATTGTCTGTTTTTCTCCCTAGCAAGATGTTCAAAATTATGGAATTTTCAATACATTCCTTTAAATGTTTGTCAATACAGTGTTTATTATCATCGAAGATTGTGGTGAGATGGATAAGATTCCTTCACCTTTAACTAAACATTTGGAGTTCGAGCCTTGAATATGAAAAAGAGTTCTGTTTGGGAGAGCGCATCCACTTTAATGAGTCTTATCCAGATTAATCAAGCTTCAATGCTTTAAAAAAGTAAATGGTGATTTCTAGTTTTTGATAGTGAAAATTGGTACAAAAACGTTGAATGGACTTAATGGAACTATATCTTGTTCTTGATCCTTTTTTTAATTGATCCCAACAAATGTGCTACTAATTCTCTTTATAAATTAGCAGGGTCAGCAAGCAGAAGACAACTGCTGAATATGTACTTAAATATGGGAGAATGAAGTAAGAATTAAGCATCATCATTTGCCATAAGTCTGTAGTTAACATAGGTTGAGCTAATACAACAAAAGTTAATGATATATAACAAATAGTGAAGAACAGTCAATGTAGTTTAACGCGTGACCAAACATTCCTCTTCTTTCCGTTCTTATACTACACCTAAGATGTTCTAAGAGTTAGTGACTTCGGAATGAGTATGGTGTTATATATATCCATGTATGTTACAGTTACATGGTTCAAGTGGATTCAGTAGAAACAGACCTAAGGTTGTTGCAGACTATGGGTTGTGTAATTTTTGAGTTAATGATATGACCAAACATGTGGCCTCAAAGTTTCTGTTTTTCCACAATTGCATATGCTAGTATATATGCATAAACATTAGAAAGGATGAATAAATAACATGAACAATTACCATGACATGGAAGATGAAATCTGTAAGAGCTCAAGAAAATTCTCTTTACTGCAGGCTAAAACATTAAACATGAACATGTTCACCTCATGTACAAACATCAAATATGACTCTCAAGTCTCAACTATATTCAAGTTCCACTATTTTGATAAAGTGGAAACCTGCAAATTCTTTCAATGACGATAACCTAGAGTTTTTCGATCTTTTAATCTACACAAAACATGTTTTATGTTTCATATCTTGCTCACTTTTGACAGGAAATCAAAATACTTACGCCTAGCAATGCAGACAACTCTTCCTAAGTCCCTATGAACAACACATTCCAATGATGAAACTTAAATCATATTCTATACGTACTCGTCATCTATGGTTTATACATGTAACTTTTTAGGCCTAACTGGCAAGGTATTACCTCCTCTTGCTAAAACAAGAAGTCCAGATGATTGACAATTCTCTCAAATTCGAAGCAATTGAAGGGAATCAGAAAGCACAAGATATTTGGCTAAAGAATATGAACAGAATTCAGACTTGACACTAAAAATTGAAAGCTCCTATGAGAGCATTATTTCTTCCTCAAATCTCTTAGAATCAACCTTGAGATTTCTATAACTGAACCCTGGAATTTCATTCATCTTACAACTGTCAGTAACTTCAACCATAGAACACATTGCAGGTAATCCACCTCCAGTACCTCTTCTCTTTTTCTTTTTCCATTTCATCGTCAAGAACCCGAAACTAGGCCAAGAATTACCACCACATGAATCTATTTCCACTGAACTCTTCTGAGATTTATTATTAGAACTCCATTTACAACAATCCACCTCAACTTTTCTGAAATACTCAATCTCTTTCTTCAAAAGTGATCCTATAGTTCCCCTTGTGCCTACTTCAACCGGCACACTTGTACTCATTTTATCAGAGAACCTACTAGTAATACTCCTAGCTCTGTATAACATTATTTTTTTCGCGAAAAAGGGAAGAAGGAAGAAATTTAACAGATTGTTGGAAGATTTGTTTGTGAAGAATGAATTGGTTGGTATTTTTAACTTTGCATTAAGGAAGCAACTTGTCTATAGTGCTAATGCCTAATGATAGTGTTTAATAGACATGCTTTTTCTTTTCTTTTTTTTGTTGTTGAAAGTGGACAGCGTGAGGCTCTGCATAATTGTAGCAGTTGATGGATGGGAGATGTAATCATCAACAAAACTTGTAACCAAAGCATACGCCTAAATATAAATTACTATTTTACCTTTTTAGTCATCATGATCAACCTCAAGAAATAATTTTTTTTTTGTTTTGTTATTAGATTAATGCTAAATATTTACTTAATCATGTCTATGACAGCAGAGGATACCTCTGTGGTCCTTAGCTATCAATGTCTAGGCCTTTTTTTTTAACCCTTGCTTTGCAAATAATCATAGGATAATTTGGAAAAGATTATCATGTTTACGCCGCCCCATTGATTTAAAATAACCTTATAGTTATCCATGGTTATTTGATTGATGTACTTATACAACCTAATCATGCACTTAAAAATAAAAATGGCGTAAGCACTAATCCTAGTTTGTTTAAAGCGACGTTTACCTAAGATTGCAATATTTACTAAGTTAAAGAAACCATTACCAAGCAAGTACTCTCGTTGGACAAATAAAAAGAGATCACCATGACTTTCACCCACTTCATCGATAGGTCAGCCTCACATTTGTGAGTTGTGGCTCTATTTTCATATATATAATATATAAAGTCACAAGATGAGTTCAACGTCAACCCAACTAATTTTTTGTGTAACAGAAACTAAAATCATCTCATGGATTCCTGTTCACACATTGCAAGTTGCACGGACGGCACTTGAGAACACCAGATTGTGATAGCATGTCTTAAATTGTGTTAACGTCCAGCAGTGTCCAAGTAGAACGACAAAGAAATGTACCTGTTTTTCACAAAAGAGTAACCTTTAAGAAAAATGATCAAACATCCATCAAAGACAGAACACAAACAATCAGTCAAAAGCCTCAAAATTATTACTCATTCTACTACTTCTCTCTCCATGTTTTCTTCCTTCTGCAATCCTTTTCCATTGCATATACAAGTCTTTACAGACCATGCAAACGCTTTGATAAGCAACATCATGCAGTCAGCATAAGCATTAACAAACTCGCGCTTCCCTTGGGACCATCATGGTCAGATATAACCACCTGACTACGGTATGCTGGGAAGATGGCATGAAAATCTTACGCTCTGGTGTGAGGCACGAGCATGTTGTAATGCATCATCTATTCTTGAACCACCCTGATAAAGAGACTCATAAAACTGACATATGAACTGGGATAACTTCCCTTGATCATCATATTCATCCCAAAAGAACTGAGAGTGTCCTTCACTTTTCTCTGGTTCACTACCTTCCCTAGCACTTGCTGGACTCTAGAAGGTGCAGTGTCGTGATCCTCTGCTGCTTCTTCGCCAATTTCAAACTTCCCATTATTGAAAGAATTAAAATCACCTGACCCCTGAAATGTAAACAACTGCGCTTCATCGGGCTCAATGGAAGGACATGTAACAGCTTTAGCTACTGAATCTAGAAAAACCTTGACTACAAATTGGGTAGGGCCACAGAAACCAATGAAGATTATTATTCTCCCCCTCCATGCTCCAATCTGGAAGGCTTAACAAATACTGGAGGAGTTAGTGCTGCCTCCTTTCCAATTCATCTTATATTTTCTGGAATAAATGTGTATGCATAGAGCAATAGGTTACAAGCACATCTCTTGGAGAGATGACTCGAAATGAATCAACATTCTCACCTAAAAATAAATAAAATAATAATTAAGCGGATCAAAATTGAGGGTCAACGGGTACGTTAAAATACGTGATACATTGCTCCTATATGAACCACTTTTGCGAGGTGCAGCATATGACAACCATCTTGTGCACTCACTTCTATTAGAGAGAACAATGTTTCTGATCATTTATCCTTCGCAGGTCCATCTTCAGTCTCAATATGACTTGTTGACAAACTATAAGCAGGAATCTTGGCAAGTTTTCGCTCCTTCATGACTGCTCTCATCCTCCTTACCTCTTCCCACATGTCATTACTGGCATAAATGTTGGACAATACCACATACACTCCATCATTCCACGGTTCCAACTGTTGCAGGTGCTTAGCCACCCATTCTCCCATTTTCACATGCCCGTGCTTCTCACAAGCCCCCATTAGGCACCCCCAGATCACAATATTCGGTTTCATCGACATCCCTTCAATCGTCCCCCTTGCCTCCTCAAACAACCCAGCCCTGCCAAGCAAATCCACCATGCACCCGTAATGCTGCAACATGGGTGCAATACCATATTCATTCTTCATCATGTTGAAATAATACTTTCCTTCTTTCACCATCCCACCATGTACACAAGCACTCAACACCCCAATAAAGTCACATGGTTAGGCCTAACACCTGCCTCTCTCATGCAATGGAAGCATTCAATCGCATCTCTTACATACCCATGCATTGCATATCCAACAATCATAGAAGTCCACGAGGATACATTTCTTTCCTTCATCCTTGAAAATACCCTATAAGCAAGATCCATCTTCCCACATTTACCATACATATCAATAAGAGAATTCATCATCAAAAGATCAGACCTTTCCATTTCTTTCGCTTGAAAGACGCATTTATGCAATTGAGAAGCCAAATCCAAGTCTCCAAGACTACCACAAGCAGATGTCACACTAACCATAGTCACGTCATCTGGCTGCAGCCCACTCTCTCTCAACTCCAAGAACATTTCTATTGCTTCTTTAGCACGTCCACCTTGTGACAAACCTGCTATAATAGCATTCCAAGACCCCAACTTTGTTTCACTATTTTGTTCAAACACCTTACGTGCATTCTCAAATTCACCAGCTTTAGCATACAAACTAATAAACCCACTTTCACAATACATATTAGTTTCTAATCCGAGCTTAATTGCAACCCCATGGAGCTGCCTTGCCACAACATAATTCAGAACCTGACTAATCGCCTTTAAAACAATGGGTAACGTGAATGTATCTGGGCGAACACCAGTTCTTGACATAGTGATGTATACATGTAGAGCGTTGCTAGGGGAGTTAAGCCTAGTATATGATCTAATAATGTTGTTCCAGTGGAATTGTGCAGGGTACAACTCCAAGAAGTGATTTCGGATTATCTGGGCGTAAATTTGGTCAAGATGCCGTAGATTGTTGCAATTTGATATTCGGGTCGCAATTATCTTGTCATTGCTGTCGAGAATATTAGTAGCAGTGGCTAAACTATGACTCAGATGAAATGAGTTCACTCTGTTTCTACCAAAACGGAGCAACAGACAATGAAATGGACTCATCAATAATATATTTGGTGGTGAAATCTTACCGGCAATTGCTATAGTCCAAAAAGACCTTAATATTTTTCCTTGGCTATCTGATTGATGTACTTGTACAACTTATAGTTCCATTTGGTCATAGGTTCAAACTTGAAAATTCGAGTTTTTCGTGACGGGACTGATTTTTGGGAACTTGATCAAATTTCATGGTCTGGCCAATGTGAGATCTTCTCAATCGCAATCATACACCTATCCTTGAGGAAAGAAGAAATGGAAAGAGATCACCTATCGATTTGTGTATCTACGAAGATTAATGTCACAAGAGCGCATGAGTTTATCTCAAGTCCCAACTAGTTTTTGTTCAAAAGCACTAACATCACATAGGAACAATTTGCAGAGACCACTTGAGAACACCAAATTCAGATAGCATGTCAGTTTAAAATTGTGTTGTCACCATCAACCACTGTCCAAGAAAGAAATGAATCTGCTTTCCGCAAGAAAACAGATATATCTTCGTTGTGGAGAAGGGTGGTTAAAAAAATTGTCCATGCTTTATCCAATAAATTAATTTTCCTATACAAGTTACTTATTGGGACTCGAAACCTTTCTCAATCTGAAATGACTTACAAGGAAAATTCTGCAAAACTGGTCCCTAAAGAAAAACAAGCATCCATCAGTGACTAAGAACACAAAAAAAGTGACTTCAGAGCCTCAAAATTGGTTGCTTCTCTAGCTTCTTGGAACTATTACTCGTTTCTACTACTTTTTTTCTCTTGTCATGCTTCTTCTGCAATCCTTTTCCTTTGCTTGTACAAGTATAGTTCTTCTTTACAAAGTATGGAATAATGTAGAGATCGCGCAAATTGCCTTAATCAAGCAACATGCAGTCAGCATAAGCATTGGCTGACTTGCGCCTTCCTTCAGACTATCTTGGTATGAGTACCCCGACGAACTATGGTATGCTGGGAAGATGGCATGAATATCTTAGGCTACGGTGTGAGGCACGAGCCTGCTGCAATGCAGCACCTATTCTTGAACCACCCTGAAAAAGAGACTCATAGAATTGACATATGAATTGGGACAACTCCCCCTCATCATCATCCCAAAAGAATTGAGAGCGTCCTTCACTTTGCTCTGGCTCACTATCATCCCAATCACTTGCTGGACTAGTAGGTTCAGTATCGTCATCCTCTGCTTCTTCTTCGCCAATTTCAAACTTTCCATTATCGAAAGAATTAAAATCACCTGACCCGTGAAATGTAGACAGCTGCACTTCATCAGGCTCAGTGGAAGGACATATAACAGCTTTTGCTCCTGAATCTAGAAAAGCCTTGATTACAGGTTGGATAGGGCCATAGAAACCAGTGAAGATTATAATTCTCTCCCTCCATGCTCCAACCTGAAAGGTTTAACAAATACTAAAAGGATTAAAAAAAATTCTAGGGTAAATGTGTACGCGTAGAGTAATAGGTCACAAGCACAGGTCTTGGAAAGATAACACGAAATGAATCAACATACTCACTGACAGTGTATTAAGCCCTCTATCATGACAAATGAAAGAAATGCAACACAATTTACTTGGAAGATGAATGACAGAGCAAGTGATTAAACAAGTCTTAATAGTAAACCTTTAGTATAGCAAGTGATTAACCAAGTCTTAGTGGTAAAACTAAGTATACATTAAAAAAGAGGAAATGTAATGAACAAGCCTCTGATTCTTCAAACCTGAGACAGAAATAGACCAGTCATTACATATTCAAGTTCAGATCTCGAAGTGATTCAGAGCAAACCAGAGATAAATTTGTTCAATTAATTTTTTTGGATAAAAGCAATATGTGGAAAGCGCTTTCCGTGCACATCCATTAGGGAGCATCAGCACTGCAGAGCTTTATCTGCAGAAGACCTCACTGCTCCCATTGTCAGGGCCGCAGCAAAAATCCTGAGATCTCTGAGTGCTGAAGAGTTTATCCTTGTCACAGATACTTGAACCCAAGTAACTAAGTTCATTTTTCATATTTTGAACCAAACCAGATTGGTGTCGACTTGTTCAATCAAATGATGCCAAGTGCCAACCATATAACATCATTTGGAAGAGATAAGTTCCTTATCACACAAAATCTAGCAATGAAAAAAAGATGCAATACTGAATCAAATAAATACTCAGAGGGCATACCATCCACCGAATATCTTCTGAAGTTAAATGCATTGAAGGAACCGTCCTACGGAACATATAGGCACCAATTTCTTGGTCATCTTCCATGACCTTCAGAAGACAAAAAATAGGAAATTCATGAACTCCTTTGATCAAAAGCAAATTCATAAATCTTGGTTTCCGAAAGCAAAGAATAATCAAAATAAGGATGGCAGACATCATGCCGACACATACCTGTGTCTGACGCCCAATATAACGGTGGACTACACCCCCAATTTGGAAGCATGGCCTACACCTAACAAGATCAGCAACGGTTGAGATGTCAGAGATGACTGATGCATACTTTCTCCGGCGGCCTCGCATCATAGACAGCAAGCTGAATTTGACACTCTGCAGAAACTTATCTGCTAGTTCTCCAGGTTCGGCAACCACAAATACATCATTCTGCCAACTCAGTACAGAGCCAGATGTATCATTTTGCAGTGCCAAGTGCACAACTCCAACCTGAGGGGAATTCTTTAGCTTCTCATACAAAGATTGAACAGGCAACGAAAGCTGTCGATGTTTTCGAGGAGAATCGGGCGGTGAGACGGTTGTTTTTGCAGATTGTAATCCATCCAAGCTTAGTGGTGGAACTAAATCAATTCTACCAACCCTATGAGCCCCAATATCAGGACTGTATAAGAGAGGGCTTGAAGGGAAACTCCCAGTGAACAATGGAGAAGCAAAAGGTGTCGGAAAAGTTGATCCTGGAGTTGCTTTCTGAGTATTTGATATGCCATTAAAAATACTGAGCTTTATTCCATTACGAGCACACAATGACTCTAGTGAGCGAACATGGTGAAAGACTCTTCCAGCATCTGCACTATTTGGGGCCTCGACAAGAAGCACGCTCCTCCTCCAACCTAAAGAAGGACTGCTTTCATCTGAAAATAAATTGAATCCAATAAAGTTCAATCCATCTGAGACAAAAGAATGTCATGGAAAGAAATTAAAAATGATTCCACACACACCAGTTTTAGAATTCTTCGCTTTGAGAAACTGATGGGACTTTTTGTCTGAAAATTTCTCATCATGTGGCCTCTCCAACAATCTTTCACAAATATTCTTGAAAGCAGTAGAAGTGTTCTGAATGTAATCATCTGTTGCAGCCTCTAACTTTGACCAGACAGCAGGGTCTGTCTCATCTAGCTCCATATCACATCGCTCATCAACTGCATCCCAGATATGTAGAAAGCATGTTAAGAATGTGAAGAAAATTGTAACTCAATATCACCGCAGTGAAAGACTAGATCATACTCCTAATTCATTTTCTTAATTCGGGCTGATACCTAAAAATTGAATTGTTTATGAAATGCCAAAAGTTCAGGAAAAGAATTAGGGAAATAAGGTTTCCCAAAAGGAAAAGAACCACTCTTTAGCTTATAATTTTTCACCTCAGGCAACATTGTAAAGTAACTTCACCTGGATTAAAGCGAAAATAGTGCACATCAGGAAGCAGTGGAAGCAATGTACTTAAAGCTTCCTCCACCCGGTCAACTGAGCATGCACTTTCTATCAACACTTGGCCAGTATCAAGGTAACGCCATCCACCTTTGCGAACCTAACATAGCAGGAAAAACAGCAGAAACAGCTATTAATTGAACACTCAAGTAACATGACTTGAAGTAAATGAAATCTTGATAATGAAAACTTCCAGTAGCAATGGAGAGTAAACCCCTGACCTTGGCAATAAAATATCATGCACTGTTTTCAATGTTTAATTTCTTTAAAAAAAAATTGTATTTTTCTATTTTTTAAGAAGTAGCAAACTGTGAATTCCAACTCCAGAATTAACAGCAGAAGATAAGAATATTCAAAAAATATGCTATGATCCAAAGGAACCCCCTATTATGACACATTAAGAATAACGAACAAATTGGCAGCTGACTTAAGGTGTCAAATAATACCAAAATTCAATGATATCACATAATCAACATTTTAGTTAAGAACTGTCTCGAAGGTGCTTTTCCAGATTATCCGATCTCTAAATATATGGAAAAGAACAGGCAAGAAAATGTGATCCATGAATACATCAAGTTCCAACAGCATGTTCAAGACCTTTTAAAGCCTGAAAAATGATGGCAATCTTGATCATAGGCAATCCTTTGGTATACCTTCATGGGGACAGAACCACAACCAATTGAGACCATGCAGTCAATCCTTGCATCTGGCCATAATAGTTGTGCTTCTCGTATGGCAAAAATGGTAGGATTGTTGGCAACAATTGCACCATCTTGCCATCGGTATACATCTGAAATTAAAGAGAGAGAAGAGTCAGAGAAGATGACAATGACATGCGTCCATAGAAACAGAGCCCTTGAGGATTTGCAATGAGTTAAAACTTTTAAGCACAAGCAAGAATATACCATCAGAGTAATCATCAAGATAATAAGGTGCAGCAGATGATGCTCTTATGGCCTGCCATATCCGATGCTTACAGCTTCCCATGAAAGCATTTCTCTTATGTTCAACTTGAGCTGGATCACTTACTGTTCCTTGGCCAGCAATAGTCAAATTCTCAGTAGCCGCAGGGGAAATCTCTGGTGTCCCAGGAGGGTACTGCACTTCCCCAACACAAGGGTTCAATGACAAACTAATAAAAAGGAAATAATAGAGGCAGAGCTAGCGTAAGCACTACTCAGATGAAGTCTATGTATCGAGTCATATGAGGATTCTGTAATAACCTGATAGTTGCGGAAAATAAAGGGTTGAGCTGGTGTCGCACTGACCAGAGTTGATACAACAAAAACTTTAGGAATCCTTTTAATTGCTGACTCTATCAGAAGATCCCCATCCTCGTCAGCACACATCTCCTTCAACAATCTCTCAAACTGTTCTGCACTGTGCTGGAAGAGGATAGAGGGTCAATTGTGATTTCAAAGTCGCAATGTCCCTCTTATTCAGCAGCATTTTAAGTACTAGAAAAAAAATCTGGCTAGATGTTTAAAAACTACAAAGTAGAAACAATTAAACTGATAGATTAAACATATAGTACCATATGGGATGATATTATATGTGTATTATTATTTATACACTTCTTTTTTTGATAAGTTCCTAGGCATAAGACAGATACTTGTCTCGGGCATTCTATTATCTCCTCTTATTTCTCACATGGTATCAAATCCTATTATTTATGCTGATGCTCGAAAAATATTTTCGTTCTCATCCCCATAATCACTATTCTATCTTTTATTGAAGGCTGTTTCAGTGAAACCACACTTTTTGTGACTACTCCAGCAACACCATCTTCTTTCCCTTGATATTACTAGAGCAATTCTTTCCGGTTTTCCAGTGACCGTTTGAGCATGCCTCTTTTAGGTTTATCATTCCGACACTTTTCCATCACTATTCAGGCTACTGTGGCCACTGTTCTGGCTACTATTCCCACTGATGTTTAGGCACTATGCCACGACTATTTCGATGTCATAAAATGGGTTTGGGTAGTGTCTGATTAAAAGAGGGATTGGATCATTTATAGTTGGGTCGTGTCTGGAGGGGTAAAAAGAAATGGGTGAGGTATAGTCTTTTAAAGCCACATGTCAAATTTGGAATTTAAAAACAATTTTAGGATTGTTTTTTTAATTCAATTTGTTAACGGAAAAGGTATCACCATTTGTTATATGGTGAGGGTATATTTACACCAATTGTTAACGGTGAGAGTATATATATGCACAATTTTTTAAAGAGGGGTATATTTACCCCTTCTCCCTATAATAAATAACCATTTTATGTACAAGTACTCTAATATTTTGGACACCCTATTATCAATATAGGCAAGACATAAGTTACATGGCAAGAGTAAGTGTGAATTAACTTAAAGGAAGAAAACTGATGGCATCACATACTTTAGATCCATGTACAACAACCCTGAAACTCTGAGATGAGCTCTTGTAGAGTTGATCAAACTTTTCTCTCCATGTTGCTGCTTCATTGTCCTTGGGAACAGGTTCGGCAAACACAAGTTTTCCTGAAAAAAGTGAATTTAGAGAAGCAGGGTATAGGATAAGATATGCATCAGCAATGCCACTGTGTTAAGCAAATTACAACAAGTTTAAAAATACTTGAAAGGACGCAGCAAAGTTGAGCCTTTTTAGAATAGAAACTCACCAAGTTTTTTATATATTTCTTCACATTTTTCCAAGGACATCAGTTTGATCCCAAGAGCAACAGCAAGCATACCACCAGTTGAAGTCCCACAAATGAGGTCAAAAAGTTCGTGTATCTGCTTCCCAGTACCTTTCTCGATCTCCTTAAGGATTCTCACAGTTGCCAGACCTTTCATGCCACCACCATCCATTGAAAGTATGCGCAATCCTTGCTTAGGGACCTGTCTCCCTCTTATAGCTCGCCGTAGAACTTCATTCTCCCCTGCAATCAGATAGAATATGTATTCAAAAGGCCAGGTATAGCTGAACCATAAGAAACATACAGAAACCAACCTAGTATTGCCAAAGCACGAGCTGCAGCCTTACTGACTTGTGGCTCTGATGCAACTGTCAACCGCAATAGCAATTCCCGTAAACTTTCTGAAGTAACTAAAATACGACGATTTTCCAAGCAGAACGCTAAATTACCAACTGCAAATAAAGCTAGTCTTTGCACCTAAGTAGACAAAATAATTTATTTCAAAGACCACTCAGCGGAAACAGGAAAACATTTTACTGATTGAATTGCCCAAACAAAAAAAGAGAACAAGAGAGGCTTGCCTCTGGATTTCTGTGAGCACACAAAAGTTTCAATGATCTCAATACATCCTTTGTCAGCAGCTTTTGGGATACAATATCTGATGCAAATGCCAAATTTCCCAAAACTTGCAACACAGATATGACTTCCTCAGGACCAGCAGATTTTAGTACTCTTTCTATCGGTTGCATAATATCTGATTTCATTAACTGCATTGCCACAGAAACGTCTGTGGCAAGAGAAGAAAGAGCAGAGCAAGCTTGTTCTACCTGGAAAAAAACACAGTTTTTTATGCATTGATTGAATATGAAATTAGGTCAAAGCATCCTACAGAGTATAATCTAGCATACCACATGCTGATTGTCACTACTGATCATACTTATGAGTTGCCTCACAGCGTTCTCATCTTTCCCAACAACTACACGATTCCCCTCATCTTGCATTATCTTTGCCAGGGCCGAAGCTAGCAGGGGATGGTGACAAGAAGAGAAACGGAATATAAGAGAGAAGAAGGCACTCAGTTTATGCCGAGATGCAATAAAGTAAGAACTATTCTCCATCTGCAAGTTCAATTTAAAAAAAATAGAGTTCTTCAACCTCATAAGGCCTGTTAGATAAGCAGAATAACTTGAAAAGGAGTGTTATGAATACCTCTATTTGCACATTCACTAATCTCAACTGATCGTCTGCCACAACCCTTATGTTTGCAAGGGATAAGTGGCGAAGCTTCTGGAGTGGCAATATATCAGGAAGAAATTCTAGAGGATTACCAAAAAGCCTCAGAACACGTAACATTGTCATTGCCCTATAATTAAGTTATGAAAACATCGGATCTCAAGCACGGAACGACAGAAGATTTGACTAAGAAATGAGGAGAAATGGAAGATTGGCCAATCATAAGTCTAAATAAAGAGACCTGAAATCAAGAAGAGGTCGCACCAGCTTGTTGTGTTCCAGCGATAATTCGACTAGCCCAATACACTCTCTTAGTTCAACTGTTCATCATATCCAACCAGGGCAAAGAATGAAATGAGTAGGAAGGAATCATTTGCTATTTGTATTACTACTCCTTATGAACTGACTTAAGGTAAATCCAACAAATATACTGTTCACAACTATCTAGGTTGTACTCTGTCAGTTTTTACGTGAAGTTTTAATCTTACCGGGGACAGAGACTAACATGTTGTAGTCCACCGCAAGAACTTTCAAGCATTTTAGTGCACCAAGCTCAGGTGGCAAATTTGATAGCTTATTGTTATCAAGATATAGCCTTTCAATAAGAGGCAGCTGGGTTATCTCAACTGGCAGCACCTGCAACATATAAAAAATATGGGAGACCCATTGATCGGAAACTACTCCTCAGTACAGCCATTCTACAAGTTACAAACAGTAGTTGGATTGGTTTTAATCATAACAAACAAAAGAAAAACATAGTACACATAACAAATACCATACTTTGGAATGCTTTCAGAAGTTAAAACTGCCCTATATATTGAACAACAAACACCACATTGTGCATGTTGACAAAACAAGAAAAAAAACTCTAACTAATTCCCAAACTAGTTGGAATTGGCTGCATGGTCCTTGATATTCATTCTACTCAACTTAGAGTCAATTCATTCCAATGCTCAATAGTTCTATTTGAGACCAATTATTGTGGTTTGGCAAGAACATGATATAATTTTAAACTCAAAATTACTGATCAAAAATTAATTGTAAATTCATAAACACTTGCAAGTACGAACAAATGTTAAAACAAGAATCACTCACCATTAGTCCAAGACCACATAAACTAACAACAGTAACACTCTTCCAGTGGTCAGCACACCCCACTGGTGAGCCTTCCCCGATTCCTAAAGCACCGCCATTGGCGAAATTCGACCTAATCAACTTTGACAATACCCCCATCCCATCACTCTGCTGGCTTGAACTACCCACCCGCCACATCATCACCCCTTTCAATGGCTCTCTCCTCTTCACAACTCTCATTTCCACAGCCACCTCACCCATATCCTCCGCAGCAGCATTCTCATTCTCCTTCTTGTCCTTGAATTCAATTTCCACTGTATCTTGTGGTGAAGGCAATGCCACCATAACCTGTGACTGCAACTTTAAAGCCACCTGATCCTCATCATCACCGACGTTCCAATCTAAATCCACCCTAAACCCTAAAAGTTCTTCTTGATTATTCTCTTCTTGACCCTCTGCCGGCGGCGACGGTGGTGACGGCGAGAATGGTGAAGTATGCACCGACGTTGAAGACGATCTTGAAGATGTGGGTGTGGACTCATCTAATGCCTCGTCTTCACCATAGCTTAATGTGAGGTGAAATACATCTGACGGGCGTTTCCAACCCAATCCCCAAGACATTGGTCACCCCGTCAAAAAAATTCCAAGATTATTTGTTCCTAACAGACCCTTTACGTAATTCAATTTGTTCTTAACATTACATTGGCGATCAGATCATCAGATCAAAGAATGTCTGAAACTGAAAATCCCAATTGTCCCTGTCTGGAATTTTCCGGAGGGTTTAAAAGAACTTCTTGTTTTTTCCGAAAAAGATAATGGGATTTGGAGAAAATTAAGATTGGTTAATAAAAGTACAGATTTTGATGATTCTTTGATTTTCTTCTTGTTGAAGACAAGGCCTTTAACTCCATTTTCCAGTCTCGTTGTTTTTTTTTCTTTGTTTTTTTCTTTTGGTTTCTCGCGGCAGTGTTACGTTAAGTTGGAGAAAAAATGGAAACAACGCGAAGAAGTCAAGAATGGAAAAGTATTCATAAGGCTTAACGACGCCGTTTATTATATAGATTTGCAATTGCACGAAAGAAAGCGAACAAGTCAAAATTGAAGAGTACACCATGTTACGATTGAAAAAGCTTACCCGCATAATGTGTTTACATCAATATAATTATTTTAAACTAATATTATTACGTGAATTAATAAAGTAAATTATATTGGTGTAAATATCCTATGCGGATAAGTTTTACCCGTTACAATTAAAATTGCAAATTTGCAATTGCCCCTTCGTTCTACTGTTGATCGATTGCTTTCACAACAAATTTTTTTTAATTGATGTTCCACTTGGTGTTCAAAGTTGATATTGGAGTCTCGACTAAATCGAATTGTGCATTACAATGCCTATTTAAGGGTGGCGTTCCAAACATGAGTTTCTTCATATCCAAAACTTGATCTCGAGACTTTGGTTAATAAACTTGAGACCTCTAGTTAAGAATAAAGAGTTCAATGACACATCAATATATATTACACATTTTTTTCTTTTTATTGAATTTAATGAGAATTGTTTATAGAAAATAAACTCAAAACTAATCGATAATCAAATAAACTTGAAAAAAGACTTTAAGAAATTGGGTATGATTGCATTTGATTAGGATAAAGGATGTTGAATGTGTACTTTTAGTAATATGTTTACTCTTTAATGTGTACTTTTAGTAATATGTTTACTCTTTCTTTACATTCCAATGTTTTAACACTATATTTTCTTATTTATGAATTGATTTTATTCACTGTGACATCAGTAGTCTGTTGATTAAGTTGTCACAATCAATCATTTGAGATCACAAACAATGTCCAAGTTGATCTTATGTTAAAGGTTTTCAATTAAGTAATATTGGTTTGTCAAACCATTTATATTTGATTCGGAATAATTAATTTTATAAAAAAATCCAAAATATTTTTCAAGTTTTAAAGTAATATTAGTCATTTTTATAATATTTTTAAATAATAAATATATTTTATATAATTTTATATATAAATAGTATATTTCATAAATATTTGAAAATCATACCTGAAGATTTTATTTTTTTAGCTAAGTATTTTATTAAGTTAGTTTAAATCATAATTACAATTTTGAATTAATTAGTTTGTATTTAAATTATATTTTGTAATTAAGTTAATTACATTTTGTTAAGACTAAAAAGCTTATAAATCAATTATATTAATTCTATCATATTTGAAACTCTAGCCGAATCTACCAAAATTATTTCTTTTGATTATTTGTTAAATCTGTTTGGCAAAATTGTTAATACTCTTATCACAATTTTAGTCAAGTCTCACCAATTCATCCAATCCTTCATAATATCAAATTTGGTCCCCTTTTAAATTTTCAGCATCCCAAAGAACCAGTAGTATACATAGTGTATACATCAAATATACATTTGGTGTATGTTATAACAGTTGAAAATAAAAAGGGGCCAAAGGCTCAACCCAAACATGTTTTAGGTAATTTTTAATATTAGGATAGGTCCATCAAAATTTGAAATTTGGGCCAAAAAGCCCAAATTTTATATTTCTTCTCTCTGACATTTATTTGTTCGGCTAACACTTTATCTGATTTCGGTTTAACTTGATTAATTTCAAAAGATAGTCATTTCTTCTTTTACTTACAAATTAAAATATTTATATTTTTTATTTATTACTTTGTTTTATTTTGTTTTGTTTGTTGTCTTGTAACACATGGTTTATTTTCTTTAAAAATCTCTTTAGATTTATGTCGCATATTAGCGGACATTTCAAATGCAAATCATTCTCGAAATATAAGTTGAACTTCGAACCCTCTTTGGATTTCAAATGATTTTTCATCTATTTAAATCTTTTTTAAAATTTAAAGGTGTTATCGGGTCATGCATTCTCTGGTCAGGCATTCTCGAGTCGGGCGTTCTCAGGTCAGCATTCTCGGTCAGGCCTTCTCGTGTTCTCAGGTCAGACATTCTCGGGTCAGGCCTTCTCGTGTTCTCAGGTCAGACATTATCGGGTCAGTTATTCATGGGTCAAGCATTCTCAGGTCAGGTATCATCGGGTCAGGCGTTCTCGGGGAGTAAGCATCCTCGGATCAGGCGACCTCGGAGAGTAGACCTCCTCGTTCAGGCATCCTCGGGCCAAGCGTTCTCCAGGAGTATTTTAAAGAAAAAAACTAAAACTTGAAAAAAAAAATTTATTAAATAATTTGATCTTATATTTTGAATAGCCTAAATAAATCGTCTATGTCTCGTAGGTAGAATATATCACAAACTCTACGGAAAGGCGTTCTCGAGTCAGACATCCTCGGGTCAGGCGTTCATGGGGAGTAAGCATCCTCGGGTCAGGCGTCCTTCGGGAGTAGAGCTCCTCGGGTCAGGTGTTCCCGAGAGTAATTGAAAAAAAAAACTAGAACTTGAAAATTCAAATTTTATTAAATAATTTGATTTATAGATTTAAAAACCTAAATAAATAATTTGATTTTATATTTTGAATATTTTAAATAATCTGAATAAATTGTCTATGTCTTGTAGGTTGAATATCACACAAACTCTATGATCAGGCGTTCTCTGGTCAGGGGTTCTCAGTAGGCCTCATTGGTTCAGAAGCGTTCTCAGGTCAGGCATTCTCGTGAAGACATCCTCAGGTAAGGCGTCATTGGGTCAGGCGTTCTCGGATCAGGCATCCTTGGAACAGCATTCTCGGGTCAAGCTTCATCGGGTCAGGCATTCTCGAGAAGTATTTGAGTAAATAATTATAACTTGAAAAATTTAATTTTATTAAATAATTTGATTTATAGATTTAAAAACCTAACATAAACAATTTGATCGTATATTTTGAATAACCTGAATAAATTGTACATGTCCCGTAGGTAGAATATCTCAGAAACTCTACGATCAAGCATTCTTGGGGAGTTGGCCTCATTGGTCAGGTGTTCTCAGGTCAGACGTTCTTGGATCGGGTGTTCTTGGGTCAAGAATCCTCGGGTCAACCGTTCTGGATCGGGTGTTCTTGGGTCAAGAATCCTCGGGTCAACCGTTCTAGGTTAGGCATCTTAGGTCAGGCATTTTCGGGTCAGACATCCTCAGGTCTGACGTCCTCGGGGAGTAGACCTCATTAGGTCAGACGTCTTGGGTCAGGCATTCTCAGAGAGTATTTGAAAAAAAAACTAGAACTTGAAAATTTTAAAATTTATTAGATAATATGATTTATAGATTTAAAAACCTAACATAAATAATTTGATCTTATATTTTGAATGATCTGAATAAATTGTCCATGTCCAGTCGGTATCTCACAAACTCTACGATCAGGCGTTCTGGGAAAGTAGGCCTTATTGGGTCAAGTGTTCTCATGTCAGGCGTTCTCGGTCAGGTATTCTCGGGTCAGGCGTTCTCGGGTCAAGCATCCTCGGGCATTCTCGGGTCAGCTTACTTGGGAGTAGGCATCCTCGGGCCAAGCGTTCTCGGGGAGTGACCTCCTCGGGTCGGGCATCCTCGAGTCAGGCATCCTCGGTCAGGCATTATCGGGTCAGAATTTCTCGGGTCAGGCGTTCTCGGGGAGTAGGCATCCTCGGTCAAGCGTTCTCGGGATTTGGCATCCTCGGGTCAGGCATCCTCGAGTCAAGCGTTCTCGGGGAGTAGGAATCCTCGGGTCAGACGTTCTCGGAGAGTATTTCAATAAAAAAACTAGAACTTGATAAATTAAAATTTTGTTAATTAATTTGATTTATAGATTTAAAAACTAATACAAATAATTTGATCTTATATTATGAATAACCTGAATAAATTGCCCATGTCATGTAGGTAAAATATCGCACAAACTCTACGATCAGGCATTCTCCTGGAGTAGGCCTTTAGGACAGGCGTTGTTGGGTCAAGTGTTCTCAGGTCAAGCATTCTCAGGCTAGGTGTTCTCTGGTCAGACATCCTTGGGTCAGGCGTTCTTGGGGAGTAGGCCACTCTCCCAAATCTCGCTCTCCACCCTTGCCTCTCTTGCTTGTACAAACAGAAACAAAATATATAAATTGTGATTCTGTTTGTATAAAGCGAGAGAATTATATATACACCTGCAAAAACATATATCTTCGTCCTATACACTTATAATTATACAATACAAATATTTCCCTACCTAGTTTTCTTTTGTCTTTCTCTTTTTCTCGTTTTATACATACACATATTATACAATTGATCTTTTGTATATAACTTCTTTCTTTTGTATATGTATAGCGAATTATACAATTGATTTCTTTGTATATGTATAGCAAAATATACATATTTATATTTGTTATGAAGCACAATTATACAAACTATAACTATAATATACAAATATAATTTTTATGTTTGCTATAGGTGATAGTTACTGTTTTCAAAATTATGAACAAAATCTAAACGACGAACTTAATTAGTGTCATTTGCGTGAGTCACACAGCCCACATGTTTTACCATTAATACCAATTAGTGGACAATTCAAACGAATATTTTATAGTTTAATAACCACTATAATACGGTAGCACATGTATAGAAAAATTTCCCTTACGTACTTTTCATGGTTACTTATATGTTGAAACCATCCACTAATAGGAATATTAAATTTAGCCCACAAAAATATATTCGTCCAACCTACTCGAACTTATGCAAACATAGATTATTGATATATTACAAAGCTATTTATCTGAAACAAATCAAGTAACATATAACTTTTAATCAACAGTCACATCAGTGTTAGGTGGATTTGGACATCCACCTTGAATAATTCTGATTGGAGGAGGATATATTTGAATTATTTGAATAGCGTCCAAGCTATTTTTGACTAATGATAAAATCGATCGTATTTGTATGTGTCATAATTTGTGACCTTTAATTAATTTCTTTATCTTAAATGTGAATAGACCAACTATGCAAGTACATATATAACAATTAAGCTTCTTCTGTGAGGGTTGTTGAGAGGTATTATGGAAGTTTTCCTAACTCATCTTTCATTGGCAAAAAAAAAATGTCACTGTGACAAAAAAAAATTACCAAAGAGAGAAAAAGAAACAAATAAATTAGATGTCACTGTTTGTTTAATTCCGTTAAAACAGGAGCCTTCCGTGAAATATTGTTGGGAACTATATATATTACTTAGAGGCCGTTTGACAAATACATAAATAACTTAAAACAAGTCAAAAATGACTTAAAATAAGTTAGATACAATTAGACAAGGTTAAAAATAAGTTTAGTATGCCTTAAATAAGTTAAAACTAAAAGTAAATCTCCCTTACTTTTTATTTTTTGACTTAAAAGTCATATAAATTTTATTTTTTATTTTAGACTTAAAAGCAGTACTTTTTTTTTAAATCAACCCTAACGGGCTCTCAGTAATACTACCTTTGACGGGTGGTCTGTCAATTCAAGTCATGAAGGAGTTGCAACTAATTTAAAGTTTTCTTTTCTATTAATTTAAGAACGTAATCATTTGAAGTTTTGAAATTTTTTTAGACTGGAGTATGGAATTGATTTTTGAAGCAATTAGACTTACAAAATTTTATGAACTTGGACCCCTTATTTTAAAAAAAAGTACGTACTTAATATAAACAGCATGAAAATACCGGTGTACAAAACTTTTTTCAGTTTAGCACTTTACAATAAAACCATAGACATGAGTAGTCACGTGAAATGCTAGTCAAAATTAATTTTTTATGGTATCATCATTATTATGATATAAACCAAACACTCATAATGACAGAAAAATCATACGTTAGCGGAAGACCTAAAAGGTTAGGTCATATGATAAGTCTAAATCGTAAATCTATCTTCTTCTTTTTTGTAATTCGAGAAAAAATTGATGTATTAAAAATTTTAAATCTAATTTAAAATTAACATTATGTACATTTGACACATACCATATGATCGATATGAAGAAATTAAGATTTAACCTTTAATTTAAATTTGTTATGTAAAATAAATTTTCAACGACTTTCACTCAAAAAAATTTAATCGTAAATTCAATTAGTTTGTTCTTAATACTCCAAAATCAAACGTCTTGTTGGCTTTTACATTATAATTTATAATTGAAGTTTTTACTTGAAATAATTGGAGGTCAATTAGTTTTCTTGGATATAGAGATCATCAAATGAATGGTGAAGTAATACCAATGAAAGACCAACAAAAATGGGAAAATGAGTGATTTCTTGTAAACGTCATTCCCTTATGTTTCCTTTCCTTATGAAGCAATATTTATAACCCTCCGTGTATAGTCACATTTGTTAGGGAGTGTTTTATTAAAAAAATATATATAAGAATTACTTTTCTCATTTCGTTTTATTTGGTCTTTACGTTAGAAATAAACTACACATTATATAATAATAATAATTAAATTTAAGATTTTAAATATCATTAATAAAATGCATTTTAGTTAAATTTTTAATAAATGTATCAAGTAACAAAAGTCTAGGGAAAAGGCTCAAAAAAAATTTATCTATTAAAAAAATTGATGACGTACCGAATTATAATTGGCCACGTATCATAAATAATTCTGCAAAAACACTGTTAGAAAATAATGACATAAATAAGCCTTTTCTTAAAGGATAATAATGATATAAATAAGTATTTTTTGAAAGTTAATTAACATATTTGAGTCTTTTTCTAATAATATATAACTGAAGGAATATCTCAAAGTAGTAAAATGAAGAAAATAATTTAGTATGAATAGATAATTGTTTTACTATATATTAGCAGGCCACTGCCCACATTTCAATGTCTTGCTAGTTAAGTGGTCCACTCATAATAATAAAACAAAGTCAGAACTCAGAACCAACCACATACTGACCACCAACTACCCAACACATCATTTACTTCTACTATGCATTTTCGTAGTGATAATCAGCTAGCGTTTTGTCATAAATTATTAAATATTTATTTTAAAATAATAATTATATCAAATATAGATTTACATTTATAAGATCATTTAATTGGGAATAAATTATAATAGAATAATTAATTTTACTATGTATATAGGATAATTTATTTTATTATTATGATATAAAAGGTGGAATAAATATCCCAAACATAATAATCAAATAAGAAAATAAAATTTTATTTCAAAACTATTTTTTATTTTAAGACTTTTTATTTTATTTTTATTTCTCACAGCGAAGTTTACAAAATATTAGAAATGCTTACTTGTATCGAACAAACATACTCGATAATTTCAAAATTTATGTCAAACCTTCTTTGATAATGTTCATTATGAACATGCAAATGATAATTTTATATAAAGTCTGATAGAAAAATAATATTTTTAATGAACAGGATAATATGTTATTCTTAAATCATAACACAATATTTTAATAAAAAATATCATTTCCTCCGTTTTAAAAATAATATTCCTATTTTCTTTTTAGTCTGTTTCAAAAAGAATAACTCCTTTTTTTTTTGCAACACTTTAACTTTAATTTTCCACGTGACATGTTTAAGACCACAAGATTAAAGGGCATTTTGGTACATTTGACATACTTTAATTTAAAACCACAAGATTAAAAAGTCTTCTTGCTTTTTTTAAACTCCATTCCAAATCAAACTAGGTCATCCTTTTTTAAACGGAGTAAGTATTAATAATGCATTTATTAGCTACTACAAATTACCAAAATGTAATTTGTTAAAAAAAATTCTTTAATTGAAATAATAATAATATAACTAAATTATTCTTTAATGTAATTTCTTCACTGACTATGAAAAATCTCTTCACCGCGAGATAGGAATTTGTCGAGGTCATGAAATTTTTAAAGAAACAGACATCTTAATTTAAGAACAGATTTGAAAAATAAAATGAAATTTGATTTGATTATTAAAATCTCCCCAAAAATCGATAAATTCTATATTCTACAATCAAATAAATATTTTCCAATATATTTTGCAAAAAAAACTTCTAAGATCAATGATCAGACAATCCCTTATTTCTTCTCATTAAATACCTCGAAAAGAATGTAGTAATAAAATTATAATTTAGAGATATACGTAACATAAATTTTTTACATTAAGTGAAGTTCATCAATTAAATTAATTAGGAAAAAATTACTCCATCCGTTTAAAAAAGGATGACCTAGTTTGACTTAGAACGGAGTTTAAAAAAAGAAAAAAGACTTCTTAATTTTGTGGTTCTAAATTAAAGTTATGTCAAATGTACCAAAATATCCTTTAATCTTGTGGTCTTAAACATGTCACGTGGAAAGTTAAAGTGTTGCCATAAAAGGAAAGGGGTCCTTCTTTATGAAACATACCTAAAAAAGGAAATAGAGAAATTTTTTTAAACGAATGAAGTATCTAAATACATCGTTTATTTTTATCATACTATTTTTTTTTTAAAAAATCCCTAACATTTGAAAAACAACAAAAATCTCTACTATCTTTTATTTTCGGATATATCACTTTACGCAATGTATCGATCGATACATAATATTACAGATGTATCAATCAAATACATCACTTTACAAATGTATCGGAATATTGGGTGATGTATTTGAAATCTAGAAGCAAATCGAGACGTTGACTGATGTATCTAAAACCGAGACACAATGATCGGAATGTATCCGAAATTAAAATATGTACCGGGACGTTTTGGGATGTATCTGAATTCAACTAAATTTAAGAGATTTTTTGTGATTTAATAAATAATAAATATGTGATATAATTAACTTTAATACTATCGACTTTATATATTATACTATCAAATTTATATAAAATTCTCACTAAATTCTTTGCCGAAACTGGTAATTATTGATGGCAATCTTTTGGAAAGATGCCTCTCTACCACTAATTAAATAAGAAACATACATTTCAATGTTTAAACGAAAGACTTTTCTGCTGGTCACAATCACAGTATAGTACTATTCAGATGAGCTTGACATATCTGATTTTCTAAGCATGCATAAAGAGTCTTTATTAATTAAAGACCAACCCAATAATTGAAACTTATAAGATGTAAACAGTTTATTTTAATATTAAAATTAATTACAATTTAATTTATTCCACATTTTGAACCCATAGTGATTACTAGTATGTGGTACTTAAGTGAAAATATTAGTTTCTAAGTCAATGGCAGAGCTAAATTTTTATTAAGAATGCTTATACTTTAGAACAAGTACAAAATACAAAATAAATCATGTTGCTCAAGATTTTCACCACTTTTAATTTGTTCTCTTTATAACTTAAAAAACTGAACTAATTTTTTTTTTCAAAATAAAATGCCTAAGCCTAGGCTCAAATCGAGGCCTCCGAGACAAGTTTGAACAGCCTCAACCATTGAGTTGTTTTTCTTTATAATGTCAAGGATGTTCAATAATGAGTATCAGTTCCTTCGACATGTTCCAGTTCTCAGCTTCCTTCTTCATCAACACTTGTTGTAGATAAGTTAGTCAACTGCGTTGGACCTGTTTCATTGAATTTTTCTAATCGTCAGTTTTCTTCTTCTTCTACATATATATCCGGAATTTTTTTTTTAACATATGTACTTTGCAAAAAAAATATTTATCTAGACTACCCTTGTTAAGGTGTAGCTCCAACCCCGTCCTAAGTTCATTTCGTAATATTTGTTTATGATGCCTTGGTAAGATGAGGTGATCATTTTTTATATATATGGCACTACAAGGAATTAAAGATATATGCAAGAAATATTATATTAGGTTAAATGTTCATCATTATAAATTGAATTTATTGACGAAGTAGGTGTTTATGGAAAATATGTCTCACCGCCATTGAATAGAATCATAAACTTCAACAAAAGGATTAATGGCCCCTCTTCAATTGGTCCCAATCTCTGTACTATTTTTTTTTCTTCAAATGAGCTAATATTTGAGCTTGATAATTTGTTAAGTACGTACTTCCTCTGTTTCACACTACTTAGTCCTCGCTGACATGACACATATTAGATGTGTATTTTATCAAATTAGTTTTATTTTGAAACTCTAAATTTGATTGTTATTATACTACATGGTTATTTAATAATATTAAACATATTATTAACTAAATCTCTGTTTACTAAATAAGATGAGGCTAAAAATCCTATCTCACTGGTCACAATATCAGACACCTTGGTACTAATTGGCTAGTGAAATACTAATGACTTAACTTTATTTGGTATTGACTTTATTTGTTTTCATTTATTCATTGTATAAATAAATAAATAAAAAATAGTACGTAACTTTTAAATAATTAAAAATTAATTTATCATTTTGTTTTTATTTACACTTATTATTAACTACTATCTAAGTATTTACTTTCCAATATTTTTAATAACTTACTATAGTTAACAGTACTATGATGAAATCATTATTCTACTTTCAAAATATGTCAATTCAAATTTAAACGCATAAACAAATAAAATATAAAAAAGATTTCATTTCTCTACAAGAAATTAGAGATACAATAAACAAAAGATACTCTTAAATTAGGTTTTAGGCTTAAGTCTTAGACCTATCCAAAAGTTAGTTCAATAGGAGGAGGATTGTCCAAGTCTTATAAGAAGTCCACCTATCTCATTAATCATCGATGTGGGACTTTTATCATTCTTTAACAAGGCACATATTTATCGAGTGATTCTAAGTCTCATAATATCGATTTTTATGAAGAAGAGTGTTTTCTTGGCATGGTTAAACAATCTGATCTTTCAAGTTAGTTTTGACGATTATAAGTTTAAGTTTGAAATATATTTTTTCTTACATAATATCAAAGTGAAATTAATTTAATTTTTATTTTTCGATGTAGAACCCTCATATTAAATGTCCATGTAGCCCCGGGGTGTACGAAGAATTCTACATCAGTCCTTTAAAGAAGCATATCAAATTTCAAATATAAACTAAAACAATTCCAAGTTATATTTTAAGGTTGAATTAGTCATAATATTGATTTTAACCATTTCTTTATCGCCGAATAGAAGAAGCATATCAAATTTCAACCAAAGGTCTAATGAGCAGTATCCAGTGGCGTAACTACGTTTATAAGGTGTTTAATTAGAGATCGTTTGTCGAAAAATTATACTATATATAAAAAAAATAAAATTAGAAAATAACATATTTTGGATACTTTATTCTTGATATTTGCTACTGAAAATATCCTCTTAATCACAATCTTACTATTATTAGTTATCATCAAATAATCTTCACAAAATCTGGTAACGTGTCGTAACTCGTGACCTTTATTTCTTCTCCATTCTCTTTAATGATTAAACCAAACAAAGTACAAAACCATAAAGTTTCTTCAATGAAGGTTGTTGAAGGCTTTATGAAACTTTTAGAATACTCATGATAACCAAAAAATAAATGAAAAAAAATAAAATTGAATGCTTATTTGTTTAATTTCATAAAAAACGGGTGCCTTCCCCTAAATGGTTGTGGGACACTATATATTACAAGTCATTACTTAGATTTGACGGGCTGTCTCCCAATTCAGGTCCGCTTTTACACTTTTTTTTTGTCATAGAGCGATCAATTTATTGCATAAAGTAAAGTACTGTAATTAGTAAAATAATAAAATATATAAAGTGATATTAAAGTTTTTCAACTTTGTTAACTATTACCTCCATCTTTTTATGTTACTACTTATCATGTTTACGTTAATAGATTAAATATAGAAAATTTAAATTATTGGATCATATTTCTTTTTTTATGATCCCGATATAAGAACTTTTTTCTTACCATATTAAATGCTAAATAGGGAATAAAAGAGATGTGACTGTTAAGTATATTATTCAATGTATTATTAGCATATGTATAAAGAGCGTAATTGCCAGTATGGTATAAAAGTTGAACCTTTATTAATTTGAATGATCACAAAAAGTGTGTTGTTGATAGTTGACAGTTGACACAATTTATAAATAAATCTGCACTATATTAATGTGAACCTATATATAGATAAAAAACTTTCATCATTAATACATCCACAACCATTAATTTCTAGGATCTAGAGTGGCCATATGACATCCAACAAAAGCAAATTAGTGAAGACACATTATCCATAGTAATTTGTATAACATTAAAATAAAAAGAAGCCACCTAAGAGTCTAAGACCTTATATAATACGTTGTACGTACACACATGTTGAAATTAATTAATTAACCACGATCCAATTAATTAATTTTAGATCCTTGGCAAAATAATTGCTTTGAGGGGATTTTTCATCACTACGGTAAAAGCAAAGGTCTCTGTCGGGTCGGGTGGGTTGTCGGGTATGGGTATCCACTTGAATTTATGAACCATCTTAGCAAGCATCAAATTAATGTGCAACGTACCCAATGACCAAGCGGGGCAGATCCGACGACCCGCCCCGAATGGTAGCATCTTGACACCCCTCATTCCGGTTAAGTCGACGTCCACTCCGTCCCCAGTCAAAAACCTTTCGGGTCGAAACTCGGTCGGGTCTTTCCATAGGCTAGGATCCTCCGTTAACCATGCGGTGTAAAATTCAACATAGGCATCAGAAGGGATATTGTATCCACCTAATTGTGTATCATTTGTTACGGAATGTGATAA
This sequence comes from Solanum lycopersicoides, assembly GCA_022817965.1. NCBI lineage: Eukaryota > Viridiplantae > Streptophyta > Magnoliopsida > Solanales > Solanaceae > Solanum > Solanum lycopersicoides. The sequence goes on along the minus strand of CM040619.1, from coordinate 70,931,725 downwards.
AACAAAATGGCTAGGTGGATGCCTTCTAAAAGTCTCCTTCACAATGGCTCCAAGATAAGGCAATTTTTCAACATCACTTTCTGAAATTGAACCATTTTTACCAACACAATCAACTATTTCTTTGTACAGTTTTTCTTGGATTTCTTGGTTCATTACTAAGTGAAGCAATGCCCATTCAAGTGCTGTGGCACTTGTATCAGTTCCTGCACCTATTGTTTCTGAAACAAGTGTGATAATCTCTGCTTCTCCTAGTTTCCTGCCAGGTGGCTCAAGACTAAATAATGAATCAACATAGGCTGCACCAATTGGACTTACCATTTCTGATTCACTGCTATTAGGATCTCCATTGCTGTCCACAAATGCCTTTCTGTCTCGTACCAAAGGAGTTAGGTACTCAAGTTGAGTCTGCCTCAATTTTTTTGCCTGTTTCACTTGGCTGCGAAACAAAGGTGTGAGCACTGGCAAAAAATCAGGAAGTTGAGGAGCTGTAATAAGCATAACATCTTTAAGTATACTCTCAATCTTCTTAATTCTCTCTTCAGAAATTTTAGCTCCAAAACAAAGACAAATTAGAATGCTACATATTGTAAGCCTACAATTAGCCATCACTTCCACAAACCCATTCTCAGAAACCTCATACTCAAGCCTTTTCATATGATATTCCATAGCCCATTTCCTTATCCAACTACACTGCTTAATCCTCGTTGGATTAATCAACTCCGTAACAAAATTCCGTCGGAGAGCGCGCCAGAACGGGCCATACTCGGCCGAGTTGATGGCGCACTTTCCCACTGAAAATATCAAACGGATCGGTGAATCCGGTGGACGGCTCGCGAAAAGCGGGCCGTTTTGAACTAATGCCTCGTGGATTAGTTCGGAACTAGTAATTATAACAAGGGTACGTTGCCCCATTTGCATGGTGAAAATAGGTCCATATTTTTTACGTAAATCACGTACTACGTAAATAAATGGACGACGTTGGAGAATAACTTGGAAAAGATTTCCAACCAATGGCCAACCAGGAGGACCTGGTGGTAAATTTTTCTTTCCACTACCGGTGATTGAACAATATTTCCACCATATAAATAAAAAAAGAATTGCTAAGCCAAGTAATAGAATATCCATTACCTCCATTTTTTTTTCTTTAGAGTGTGTTGTGTTGTGTTGTGTTGTGTTGTGAAATGTTTATTTGTTTATAAAGAAAAAAAAATTGGGAGGGGTCAGATCGGAAGTGAATGAGTTTATCTACCTACTGGTCGTAAATTTATTGAATACTCAACAAAATATTTACCATACATTTAATCTCCGTACCCAATCATAAATATTTTAGTAGTTACTTGGTAGGAGGACAACTATATCTGACATCTACTTGACTTTAGAAAAAATTATAAATTATTATCTACTTCTATATTTCCGTATAAATTTGATACTTAATTAATCAGATTTTTATACTCATAATTTTGGGTATTTAGGGAAAAGAAAGAGATTTTGACCTGAATATAATGAGTTAGTTTGCTGTTTGGAAGATTACTCTATGAAATGATCATAATTAACTAGGAATTAAAGATGAATACAACTTATTTAATAATAATAATTATTATTATAGAAAAGTTTTTGAATTCAATATTATGTACATCAAATGAATTAAATTGGTATTACTCCTATTAGCTAGGGAAAAACTATCGATTATACGGGAAAAGAAGCAATAAATGGCAGTCTCTACTCCTCAACCTCCAAATATGGAGAAACAATATAATAATCTCTGACCAAAATAAATATGAGAGAAAAAAAAAATTAAAAACCAAAACAATGAAAATAATATTGAAAAGTTATTGGTACTGCACAACCAATTTCATGTCTAACCTGTAACCATAATGAGTACACAAATTGATATGTAGTATTTTTTCCCTGCTCATCTAGCCTTTTTTTTTTGGTCACGAGTTTCCACTTCAAAAATCAACTCAAACATCATTTTTTCTCTTTTATGACAGTTTCTAAGAAATGGAGTGGATTGACCAAACTATTAGAAAAGACAAACAATTTTTAAATTTATGAAACTTTAAGTAGGAGGATATCAATTATCACACAAGAAAAAATAAAATAAAATATAGTAGAATACACCTTTATTTTGTAAGCGGAAGTGGAAAACCATGGTATATTACAGATCTGTTTAAGAAATTTACACCTATATTTTCTCTAAAAATAAAATAAATTTATCGAGTCTAACCGTCTTTTATTAAAAAGTAAAAAAATATCAATACCAATAAGTATAAGTAACGAGGACTAGATCTTACCTTACCAATTCTAATGATTAATGAAGTACCTAATGTCTACTAACTAACATATATGAAGAAAATAAGAATTAGAAAAAACTAAGTAATTTGTTATTATCATAAAATTTGTGATACACTCTACGATGATATTATAATGCAAAAAATAGGGAAAATACATAAAATCCCTCCTGAACTTGGCACGAAAACTCGCTTTAGTACTTAAACTACACGGATAATTATTTACCCCCCTAATCTCTTTTCAAGTGAATTAAAATACACCCTAATATAATAATACCAGTCTCACAATGGCAAGTGCATTTCACACGCGCCATGTCATCGATACGTCAGCGCCACATCAGCGTCACGTCATTACCACATCAGCATCCCATTCCACATATTTAAATTTTGATTTTTAATTCTTTTTTTATTTCTTTTTATCTACTCACAATTTTAGAAAGTAAAAAAAAATCTCAAAAATAAAAATTAATATAAGAAAAAAAATCAATTGAAAGAGATTTAAAATCTCAAAACCAATCTCACAAGAACACTCAATTTTTAAGAAACAAAATTAAAACAAATAAATAATAACTACTAAAAATTTAATTTGAAAAGAAAATTTGTAGAGTTTCATTGAAAATAGCTTCAAGTTCATCGCATTCAAACCTTGCCATAAATGTTAATATTAATTTGAAGCAAGAACAAATTGATGACTTTCCAATTTTTTCTTGTTCATCACATTTTTTGAATTTATTGATAAAAATTAAAGAAAATGAGGGTGGGATGGATCTGTCTTGAAGGAGAAAAAATATGAAAAGTATAACAAAGAAAAAGAAGAAGAAGAAAAGTGTGAAGCACCGAGATTGGAAGATAAATAAAGAGGGTAGGAATGGGGGTTCGTTGGGGGTAGGGGTGTCGAAGAAGAAGAAAGGGTAGTGCAAGTGGTGGATGAGGGCGGGAGGGTGAATTGGGTGTGAGGAAGATGAAAGGACGGGAGGTGGGGTGGGGTTGGTGATACTAAAGGTTGGGGTGGTGGGGTATGAAGAAGATGAAGAAAAAAAAGATTATTGGATAAAATAAAAATTATTGGGGTCCACTCATTTTTTTTTCCCTTTTTTTTTACTCTTTACGCGCTTCAATTTTTTTATTTGTCATGTCAGCGATTTGGGTGTATTTTAATTCACTTGAAAAGAGATTAGGGAAGTAAATAATTATCCATATAATTTAAGTATTAAAGCGAGTTTTCGTGCCAAGTTCAGAGGGGATTTTATGTATTTTCCCCAAAAAATATGACAATCTATATGCATGTATCATAACATGCTTTTTTTTAAAAAAAAAAAACAAATAAAATAATACTGGAGTACTATACTATAAAGTAGAAAAAAAAAGTCATTACATCAAAGTTGGTCAGACGTACATATTTGTTATGTTAACGAAAAAAGAGAAAAGATAAGTAAGAAATCAAAAGTGCTAGATATCACATTTCTAACAATATAATATACATAATTAAACTAAAAACAACCGTCTGTTATCAGTTCTTACGAAATAAATGATCTTTTCCCATCGATCGTTTGGATCATCTCTAATTGTATCCACTATTTTTTATTTAATTAGATCATAGAACTCATGAAAATTTTCGTCAAAGTATTATGTCCAAAAACATGTTTGAAATTACAATGGAATTTTGTGTAAATATTGAATCTATCACGTTAAAATTTGGAATCTATGTAGTATCCGTACCTATATTGGACACCCTTCGTCGAAAAATTATATCGTATATACAAGTAAAATATTATATAAAATGATTAAATAACGTATTTTGGACACCTTAAACATAACAAGGTGTTGTAGTATAGTTGTTTAAGGTGCCTAGAAAGAGTCAAACTTTTATGAGTTTGTGAGTTCAAAACTCGCTAATAGCAACTTTAAATCTTTTTTTTTCCAAAAATTTTCATGTATATTACGTAGTTAAATTTTTAAAATTTCTAGGGCACCTATCATCTTTTTCCTTTTTTTTTTCAATTTTTTTCATGTATTAACATACTTTTTTTCAAAAAAAAAAATCTTATATATTACGTAGTTTAATTTTTAAAATTTCTAGTTCAAATTTTTTCATGTATATTACGTATTTTTTTTCCAAAAATTTCATGTATTTTTAGTAGTTAAATTTATAAAACTTTTAGGGCGCCTTTCATCTTTTCCTCTTTTTTTCAAAAGAATTCTTATATATTACGTAGTTTAATTTTTTAAAATTTCTAGTACATTCATTCAGGCAAAAGAAAAAATATATTCGTATATAATTTCAGAATACCTTCGCAAAATTTCTGGCTACGCCACTATCTCTGATCATTAAAAGATATAATCCTTTTAGTTATTTATACGTTCAATTCATCGATTGGCTAGCTTTATATTCATCGTGAGGGAAATAGAGTTTTGGACATTGCATATGAATACCTAAATTGATAAAACAACAAATTCAAAGAATGGAGGGGACAGACACCATGAACCTATGTATATGTGTGATAAAATTGGTGAAAGATTCAAAAATTTGAGAAGATAGCAATTATTCTTGTTACTCTATAAATTATAGGGAAAAAGAATTAATATACACGAATTATTGTAAAATGATATTTATATACTCTCTCCGTCATATTTTTAGGACATTAGTGTCCCTGCCAATAAAAAAGCTAGAGCATATATACCCGTTATACTAACGGACGTACACATGCCATAATTATATCCACTGAATTAATATTTATTAAATATTGAATCGACGGATAAAATTGTGCCACGTATTCCTATTTAATTTTTCGTTAGAGTGAAGGACATATATAATTTAGTTTTTGGACGACAGGAACATTAATGCTCCAAAAATATGATGGAGAATGTTTACATAGTATTTTCGATAGTTCAAGAATGTATTTCTCGTTTTCTCCAAATTAAATTAGAAGAAACGTATGCAATTTGTTTATTAAGCACCAAGTGCTTCACGGACGATCACAGTAATTTGCTCAACTTAACATAAAATGTTAGTTGTTAGATTCATATTTATTAATTTAGTTCTATGATTTCAATTTTTAAGATTTTTAGTATTTAAAATATGAGTTTCTCTTTACCATTGAAAGTAGGCAATAAATACTTCTAAAAGTGATCACAAATGGATAGGCAAAATTTATTTTAATTTTATATACTTTACTTATTTATTATTTATAAAATTTCATGTTTAAGTAAATATATACTAGTTAATTAATTAGTTACTATAATTATAGTTTTAGTTAGTTATCACTCACTATTAATATTTAGTGATAATTATGTGGGCTAAGGTTTAGAGTATAATTAACGCGTTTGTATAATTTGAAATTTGTATATTATATTTTATATAACTTTGTATAATGTAATTTTATATAATATAATTTGTATAACTGTTTAGCGTTCAGATGTTAGTATTTGTATAAATTCGTTATTTCGAGTTTATACAAAAATAGCTCAATTAAACAAACATACCCGTGAATTATAAAAATGATACATTTTAATTAACAACCCATAAATATAAAAACTGTAGCAATAGAATAATTAAATTTATTACAATGGCTATTTACGAAAATTTCCCATTATTTTGTTTTATACATATATACAATGACACTCGACCTAAAAACAAGCATATTAGAAGTTTTGATATACTTTCCAGAAACAATGAATATGCATATCAATATTTTAAAGTCGTGAGCGTCAATGTTATTTGTCCTGTTAATAAAATAATATAATAATATAAGAAAATGTAAAATATTCTAAAAAAATAATTTAAAACATTTATCAAGTATGCTAATACAAATATAACCAAGAACAAAATTATTATAATTATGACATGTAAATCAACTATAGTATCTTAGCTATCTAGACAATAATAGGAAAAAAATAATTGATTCTACTAATTTTATTACAACTACTAAGTGATGAGTTTCTAGACTGCAAAGTTTTCCAATTATATTTAGGTGGGTTGCAGTTGATTAATATATAATGTGTTACTCATAAATTGCATTAATCCAATTTTAGTGATCAAGTGAGAATACAGTTCTTAGTAGAATTAAAATATCGAAGAACAACTTCATCATTTACAGCTTCCACAGGACTTAGTTAAACAAAGTAAATCAAAAAACAACTATTGCTACGATAATCACTATATCAAAAATGATTTTTAGTAGCAATTAATTAACGACAATAGCTCAATTGCCACCATAATGTATTTTTAACGATAATTAACACTAACAACATTGAACCTAATGACATTTAACTAATGCAGGTAAACCTTTAGCACTCTTTATTAATGTATCTATTTATTATCGCTAAAAGTTATTTTTGATATAATGAACTAATCATCAAAATAAGTGTTTAGTGAAAGATAATTCTTTAAAGGTTATTACTCACTAGGGCTTATCGATCAATTAAGAATTAAATTTCAAATGACCATAAAAGATATTGAGCATTGAATAATTAAATAAAAGATGTGTGTTTTTATCATTTTAAAATTTTAAATTAGATAATCAGTTATTCAATATGATATTAGAGTACACAGAGGTCCTATCCTCTCTCTAACATAAAAAAAAACAAAAATACTTGAGAATAACACATTAAAATGTGATATTTGACTATCTATTTTTATACACTCTCTAACAACAAAAAAAAAAGTTGAGAAATAACACATTAAAATGTGAAATTTGACTATCTACTTTTTAAAAAATTAAAAGAAGGCAGTCTAACCAAATTTACTAGTTTCATATAACATGTGATATCCTTCCTTCTTCAAAAGTACAATTTTCAATTAGTATAACTTTGGGAGATAATATGTTTCTCAATTGATTTATAATAATTAATAAGCACGAAATCTCTCAAGGTACTATATCTCATCAACTAAAATATTTTAGTGTAATATTAACAAGATGTGATGTTATCTTCATGTTTTAGAGTAACATTTGAACAAAATATATCACGATTATCTCAGTAAGTTTACTCTAATTTATATACTTCAATCTGCAAGATTGAAATGGTTGCTCTTTCTTGAACTTCATTTTTTTGTTAGGTGTTAAAGAATGACAAAAGTCCCACATCAGTGGTTAATGAGATGTGTGGATTCCTTATAAGAAGACTTAGGCAATCCTCCTTCCTTTGAGCTAAATTTTGGGGTGTAAGTTAGGTCTAAGACCTAATTTCATATGGTATCAGAGTAGGACTCGTCTCACCCGATCTAGGCGTGAGGTGGGGTGTTAAAGAATGACAAAAGTCCACATTGGTGGTTAATGAGATGAGTGGACTCCTTATAAGGTTTGGGCAATCCTCCTCCTTATGAACTAACTTTTGGGGTAGGCTTGGACAATCCTCCTCCCTATGAGCCAACTTTTAGGGTGTGAGTAGGCCTAATTGAGTTGGTATTGCAATCCTAGTTATTAACTTTGAGTCTATGCCAACCGACTATAGCATCTCTTTCAACACAACTCTTTATGATCAAACAAGCTATATACGACTCTTTTTTTTTTTTTTTTTTTGCTTGAATTTATTACATTACGAATCTTGATTTTTGTATAATTGAATAATTATATTGTCATGGACTCATGTCTTATGAAATTGACAATCATATGTGAGAAAACCCTTATTGCATTCTTTTAATCTTTTTAGTTGCATTATGAAAAAGTTAAGGAAGTTGGATGTAATTTCCCAAAAATATAAAGGCGTAATCGCAATTTCCAACAAATCCTTTTGTCTCAAAATTCTGCAACTGTATCAGTCAGTATCTTCAATCAGCCTTAAACCCTCCAAGAACCCCAAAAGACGATGACTTTCGCCTGTGGCAGTTTCACTCCAATCTTGACCAATAGTTTGATTGCTTCTCGATTATGGACCCCAAATTGGAGAAATGGGTTTTTCTCCCCTTTCAATATGGTGCACACATTTGCCTCATCTCGTAGCCGCCTGCTCAAGAACAAGAATCACTACAAAAGATTGGCCCTTTCTTCCTGCAGTAAAAGCTTCAGCTGTCAGTCCACTGCTTTGTCTGATATCAATTCAACTTCTCACACTGTTTCTTCAAATGGGTAATTCTTGTTTTTTTCATTTGTTAGACTACTGCAAAAGTTGAATGTCGTGTTCTGTATTTTAAGGTCATTTTGTTGAAGACATAATTAAGTAAATGAAAATGGTAAATTTCTAATACGTTGAGTTTTTAGAGAAGGACGTTATACGATTCAATAATGAATTTTAAAACCGTTCGAAACTGTTTATTTCTCTATTCAAATCATTTTGTAACCATCTAAGTAGGTATAGAAGTAAAAATTGGATGAGATGACTTGATTTTTGAGCAGGAATAAAAAAAATTACTCTTTTGGATAAAATTTGAAAAAGAAATCCTGGCTAAAACACTTAAAAACTCTGGGACACATGCTCGAATTTGAAGTTTTGGCGAGTGAAATGCTAGCACATTGTGCTGGAATTCAAAGCTGTGACAAGTGAAACTCCAGCATCTTGTGCTAGTTTGAAAATTTGTTGGAGTTTAGAATTCCATGAGCGATTCATGGAGTTCAAACTTTATCTATTATTCATGTACTTGAAACTTCCACAATTTAAGTGTAAATATTTGTTGGGGTTTAAGAACGATTTATGAAGAACAAATTTTTTGTCACTTCAAACTCCAACAAGGATGATGGAGTTCAAACTTTCACAATCTAAGTATGAAAGTTTGCTGCGATTTGAAGCTCAAGTAATGATTCATGGAGCCAAACCTTTATCAGTTCAAACTTGAGGAATGATTCATGGAGTTCAAACTGATAAATTCATGGAGTCAAAGCTTTATCAGTTCAAATTCAAGGAATGATTGATGATCGAACTGATAAATGTTCAAACACCAGTAAAAGTTTCCTGGAGTTTTTCCATGTTTTAATTGGGGCTATATTTGTCAAAATTTATTTCCGCATTAAAGATGGCTGAACAAAACGCACGCTAAAACTTAATCAACAGTCAGAAAAATGGCTATTTGCCAGTTTCATCGGTATAAATAGTTAAAAAGGCCACAAGTTGGCCTGAACACCAAGTTATTGAAGAAATGTGATTGCATCTGAGCTGCACTGATGTTATATGTCCACAAAACATTTCTACATCTGAATTTACTTGTAGAAAACAAATAATGTATTTGTATCTGGGTAATTTTGCATTTTTTAAAACTATGTGTTAATTTCATTTGATAGAGGCAATTAATGGAGTGGACAGCATTAGTGCTGCTCATGAATATGTGCCATGAATTTGGCATATCTGATCATTAGGTGCAAAATGGTTTCTTTACTTGTTGGCTATATAGATTAAAAAGTCTAAACAAGAGCAGGAAGCTTACATTGATAGTGTATTGCAACTTAAGTTTAGATTTGTAATGTTACAATTTTCTTCGATCGGGTAGAGACATGTCTCCAATGTCATCAACCTCCACCAGGCTAGTACCCAATTTGATTCTTATGATTTGTTACGCTGATCTATTTGTTTTTATTTCACTTTTCAGCCACCTTAGATATGGACGCTTGATGCCATGCCCTTTGCAGAACAGCCCACCTAGGGTGGAGCATCTTGTTGTCACAAAAGAAGGACCTGTTCTAGAATATATTTGTAAAGCTTTGGATCTCCCTCCATTGTAAATTTCTATCTTTCTTTAGTGTTTTGTTGTTCTTTTGTTATTTTCCTGCATATCATAATTTACACCTTGAGAGTGATCACCGATGAGTTGAGTGATAGGCATCTTGGATCAGTTAAGTGGTATTTTGACCAATGTTTTTCATCATTAAGATATGTGGAAGACCTTATACAGTTCGGAGCTGTGTATTACGCACTTGTATGTCCTAAGCCACCTCCGACTGCCAGTCCTGAGCAAATTAAAGTGTATGAAGAAGTTACAGATCCATCAGTTCTGAGAAAGAGAACTTCAATCAAAGGGAAAACTGTACGTGAAGCTCAGAAAACTTTCAAAATAACTCGTGCTGATGAAATTGTTGAAGCTGGAACGTATTTGCGGGTGCATGTACACCCTAAGCGCTTTCCGAGGTAATTACTGAACCCTATTCTTACTTTGGCTCATGACTTTTTGTCCGTGAGAAGGTAATGTTGTAAGATTTGATATGATTAGGTGCTATGACATTGACTGGAAATCTCGTATTATTGCTGTAACCGACGACTATGTGGTTCTGGATAAACCTGCTGGTACATCTGTGAGTACAAGCCTTTATTAAATATGGTTTTCTGTTGAGTGAAATCCTCTAGCTGATATTTTCTGATAGTCATGTCTGTCAAGTAAATTACTTCTAACTGACATTGGTTTTCCTCTCATTATATCGTTACCTTTTAACTTTTACTATTAATTAGTGTTGTTCTAGGCTCTTCTTCTTTTTCCGTTACCATTAAGCCAACACTTTTGCATATTGACAACTTAAACCCAGGTAGGAGGAACTACAGATAACATTGAAGAAAGCTGTGCTACATTTGCTACTCGAGCATTAGGATTTTCAGCTCCTCTGCTTACTACGCATCAGATTGACAATTGCACTGAAGGATGGTATGATTGGCTGTATTTATCCCCTGTAAATTTTCTTTTTTTTTAAAATTCAAGCAGAGGTGAAATAGGATGTCGTGGAAAAAAAAGGTTCTGGCATGACTTCTAATTTGTGCAGTGTTGTGCTGGCTCGGAGCAAGGAGTACTGTTCAGTATTTCATGGAAAAATCAGGGTGAGACTCACCTCTATGTCGCATATAGTCTTACAAAAGATTTGATATAGAGTTATAGGGAATAACAACTTCATGTTCCCTTACAATGGAGGTCCTTTGTGGAGTGTACCATTTGGTGTTCTTGATAACTTCATCTATTATCTGTCAGGAGAAGAAGGTCAAAAAGCTTTATCTTGCTCTTGCTGTTGCTCCGGTTCCTATCGGAATACTTACACACTACATGCGTCCTATTAATATGGCCCCAAGACTTGTTTCTGAAGGTAAGCAAGTAGCAATACTAATATTTTGCTTGCGTGAGAGAGATAGAGATAGACAGAGAGAGAAAGAGCTTGATAATGTTAAAATTGAGATTTCTAATCTGGATAAAAGGTTATAACAGATAGATTTTAAGAATTCATTGGATAAATTGTGACGAAAAATAAGTATCAAGTCCAAATATGAAATAAGTAATCAGTTGTCGTTATGCTTGTGTCTATTCTCAAGTTTCTAACACCCAAAAGAGCTGACACTGAAAGGATCATATGTTATATGTATATCTCCATGTCAAACAACGCATGATGTTGATGTTTGCCATAAGGAGTTGGATGTTCTTCCAAAAGTGCTCATATTTTCCTCTGGCATCTATGCTTTTCAGATTTTGTGAAAGGATGGTTGTTATGCCAACTTGAGGTCTTAGAATGCAAAAAGGTACCCTGGCCTAGTAGTGAAATCCAGAGGACATACAACCTTGAGGACTGTGGATGGGCTTTGAAGGACTTTGCATATGAGTGCCAAATCAACCTTCTAACTGGTCGGACTCATCAGGTATTTAAATTCCCCGTTTTCTGATTCCCTCTTGCATTTGTCCTTCTGTCCTCGGGATTTTTCAAGTTTGATGTTTCAAATTGAGTAATTGCTTGTGCAAGTTGTTTGTCCTGCTTACCAGTTGGGTTTTATTCCTACAAGTATTAGACAGGAAAGGCCTAATAACTCGGATCAGGTTACTTGCTCGGAAAAGTATTTCATAGTTGCTGTTTCACAGGTCTAAAGAGAGAGAGAGAGAGCGCGCATGACTAAACTATTTAATCATGTGTAAACTGGTTTACTAATGGTAGCTTTTGTTAGAAGTTCATCTCTGGTTTTTGCAATCTCAAAACAAATGAAGACGTGAAAAGGAACCAAAACAGTGATTTTCTCAAAATGGCATTTCAGTTTGAATATCTATGTTTTGAGAATCACTGATATTCTGATGATATATGGTCATAATTGGCAGATTCGAGCACAGTTAGCTGCATGTAGTGCGCCAGTGGTAGGTGACTCGATGTATATGCCAGCTGCAATTGCTGAAATAGTCTGTCCTGGGAGTAATCCATTTGGGAAGAACAAAAAACTATATTCAAATGAAAATGATAAATCACTTGCAATAGACGAGTGGATAGCACAACATGGGAAGGAACCTAGTGTTGCTGTAGGTCTTCAGGCATGCCAGATCTCGTGGGATGACGGTCAGCACTGTTATGGTGCCAGATTGCCCTGGTGGAGGTAGATAAAGCTTGTGCTAATGTTTAAGCCTGGCTTTATCAGAATAATGTGGCAGGCTTGACAAATTCTTCGGCACAAGGTAAGAACTTTGTTATTCAGCAATCACTATAAAACACAGTTATCTTTAAGCTAAAAGTTACCCGGCTCAAAAATAAATAAATATATTTTTTAGCTGAATAGTTCTTCCGCTCGTTGGTGAAGCTTTGTGTTGTTTGGTACGTCAGCTTATACTTAAGTTAGAGGTGATAATAGGATCATACTGTGCTGTGAAGTTTTGCTGGGATATGTAAGAGTTACATATATGTTGAGAGGAACTTTTCCGGACCATGAATTTGTGTTAATTAATATTCAACCCTTGCCATCTATTATGCACCAAAGGCAAATGATAAACTTTTGAAGTTCCCCTTCCTCTTGACTGTGTTCTCCTGTTCTTTCACTCTCTTTGAGGAGAAAGCTAGATGAGAAAGATGAGGGATTTGAGGGGGAAGGCAAGATCTTAGATTATGGACTGATACAATAATAACATACTAGTAGGATTCTCCTCTTTAACTTGCTGACCTGTCAGATATAAAATTTAGGTGTCTTGCACTAGATGTAGGCATGGCTAGGCTGTCATCTAGGAGTGTTGAGTGAAAGTTATTCTGACTTGTTTTCATCTGTGAAAAAAGGCATTGAGTTCCTACTAACCCCTCTCCTCCCCCAACCAAGCCCCACCACTTTTTTTCTGGAGAAGAAATATCCATTTTTCATTTGACACCTCTTAATAAGCACATTGTGCTATCTTGCATCCAGACAAGATAGCTTATTTCTGTCTACAGCTGAAATCACTTTTTATTTGTGTTTATAGCTGATACTCACTACTTTATGTATCGACAGCAACTGCCTGTGCTGGGATCATCTTATGAGAATTCAAGGAAAAGGCTCACTTACTGATCTACCTTGTGTAGTTGTGGAATAGTCTTGAACTATGAATAGGTGGGTAAAATACCAGGATGTTGATGAGGAATTCACCGACACATTTCGGTCATTTGAAGGTACCCCATACTTATCCTACTCTCGGAGTTTCTGAAGCAATGGTCTGCAGATAAGGTAGTCTTCCCTTGACCAAGAGTCGAATCCCCTCTATGTAACGAAGGATCTTATTGTAATTTGTAGTAGTAGAGCATCTCATAAATATTTCAGGCTCATGCTTCTTTTTTTTTCAAGTTTTCATTTTGAGGAATGTAAATACAATGTGCCGTCATAAATAGCATTTTTGGCTGATGTTGTAACACCAATTTCGTGAAGACAATGGAGAAAATAGTGTCAGTGAGTTTGTTATAATAGTCCATGCTTTTTGAATAAAACTTTTCGATCCTATCTGCTGATGTTTTTTTTTTTTTTTAAAAAAAATAAAATCATGAGCTCTCTTAGAGTAGATTTTGAAAATCGGAGTGAACATCCATTTTGTAGAATATTGGAACATTAATAGATCTGTTGAAGCCTAACATATGTGTGTGTGTGTGTTGGGGGGGGGGGGATAGAGAGAACTAAGCTTTCAACAGATATTTCTGCTGAATAATTAAAACTTCTTGCTTACATGTTACAGTTCCATTGGAGTGAATACAAGGTTAAGTTTGAGCTTAACTCTTGTAATGTGAAGGCAGGGATCAGGCTGCTTACAAGCTTCCTTCTTCCACTAGTTCTGGGCAGTATGTGTTTCAAGCTGTATGTGGAAGTTATACATGAGTTGTTTATACCTGGTAGCTGATAATTTTGGGGTTCTCTGGAGATTAGTATAGTTGACATAGTGAAGTCCAAATCTTAGCTTATATCCATGTAGCCACTCAAAGTTGTCAAGAAGGGACCAAACAAAGTACCCCCTCACGTCTGCACCTTCCCTGATTGCATTTGCCAGTGAATTTAAGCAGCTATGCAAATAGTTCACTCTATGAATATCATTCAAGGTGTCCGTTATTGAAGGATTCAGATTATCATTCTCAGCAACGCCATTTTCAGTGATAACCACTGGAGTATTATTAAATCTCTCCCTCATGTACATCACAATTTTTTTCATCCCTTGTGGGTACAGAAAGATCCATGGAGCACCAGTTGGTTGGCCAATGTAGACACCGTCTTTTTCTGTTGTAGCTAAATAGGAACCCTCTGACCAAGTGTTCCCATGTTCACAGGCAGAATATAAGCAATCTTTGATATATTTAGCCGTATAGTAATTGATGCCAATGAAATCTAAGCCATAACTCAGCTTGCTCAAATCATTCTTTGAAAAGTCTGGCAGATTAGATCCCAGAATTTGTACCATTTCTTTGGGATATCTTCCTAATATAATAGGGTCTAAAAACCTGCATATATAGGGGTACTTAGTAAAAACCAGATTGTAGTACTGAACTACTGATAAGGAAAGGTTACCAGTTGACGTAGAATGACCGAGCTCTCTCAGCTGCAGCTATGTCTTCTGAGGAATTGCTAAATGGTTCAAACCATTGGGTATCCAAAGAAATTCCGATCATTCCTCCTTGTCTTTTCTGAAAAGCAGCATAAAATAGACTATATTACTGCTATTTGTATGATCTTCTAATGAACTTCTACAATATACCATTTGATAGATAGAGGGGGGAAACAGTTTCCAAGCATAATTTTCGAGCTTTAGTCTTCCAAGTATACCATTTTCCTTTTACTAACCCCAAAATTCACCTTCATATCATTTAAGACAGAAAATAGCGTTGCACTACCATTTGGACAATTCTGCAAGATGAGCGTTTGACATGGCATGGGAAAGGGCATAGATCCATCGAAAAACCTGATATCTGGTATAGTAATGCTGACAGCAGCTGCATGAGATAGATCATATTGTGAGCTGCAATGAAGGGCTCCCTTTCTGAATCACCAGCACTACAATTCCCAAATATACCGGAGCATCGAGCTGGAGGGTAAGTTCCTCTCTATAGCCACGAACAGCCATAAAGGTTAGGCTCATTGATGGTTGTCCAGTATTTGACTCTGTCCCCAAAATATTTGAAACATATGTCTGCATAATAGCTGAAATCATCCCTGAAACACGATACAGTTTTAGTTGTTCATCATATACAAACTACCTTAAAGTGTAAGATGGGACCAGCTACTTACTGTATTTGTGAACTAAGCCAACCACCATATCTTTCCTCAAGTTCTTGTGGTATGTCATAATGTGTTAATGTGATCAACGGTTGATCCCTGAATTCACAGCACATAAAGAAGTTGTCTGAGCCCAAAATTTACTTTTTTTATTTGGATTTATCAAATCTATTAGCAAGTGAAGCCGAATTGACCTTTCTGTAAGAGTGCATCAATAAGCTTATTATAGTGCTCAATTCCAGCCATATTAACATCTCCAAATGTCCCCTCTGAGTCAAATTTACAACCGACAAAGAGAAAGATGGTTCAATGTAAATGACTATTTGCTTAAAATGAAGGGAAGAGAGTAGTGACGTACTGGGCAGAATTCTTGCCCATGAGATGGAGAAACGATAGCTATTCACACCCATGTCTTCCATGAGCTTGATGTCCTCCTGTATTCATTTTATTACCAAACATCAGAAATTCTTGCTTTACGAGTGAGTCTATTTTCTTGCTAATACACTATATTGATCTAACATTCATTCATAAACTCTACTGAGACGCTTATGACTTGTTGTGCAACAAAAGCATATCATGCGCTTATCTGCTGCTTCCTTATGATGTTGATCAGCTTTGACACAGAATGTGAGTTTTAGATCTTAATTATAGAGCAAGACTAACTGTTTCCCTTTTGTGTCAAACATGTATGCTGTCTTGCAAGCACAATTAGGGTCTTCCCTTTGCTTCTCGAATGATGTTGTATCAAAAAGTTTATGTGATTCTGCTCTCCAAAAGTATTTTCTATCTAATTTATCAGTATTGTGTTGACAAATGACAGCAGTTTTTTTTGTTGATTTTGATTAGGCCAAATCATATTTAGTCTCCATCTAATCTCAATGTGCCTCACTATAGATGATCCCATCTCAACAGGATAAAAACATACAAGAATGTGTTACCCTTCTGAATGGCCTTAAAATTACAAGAAGTCACAATGACGGGTAAGAAAATGACTACATTTGATATCTCATAAATGTACAAAATGTTAGCATGTGAAAGAGAGCAAATGTCAAACACATCTAATTATTTCACAACCCAAATATAGTAGTTAGCAACTAATAACAATATAAATGATAACATTATTAAATATTAAGTCCTTATCTAAGGTATTAATTTGAGACTTGCTAGTGGGGCTTATAAACAAATATATTATGATTAATAGAGATAAGTGTTAAAAACATTTAAATTATCTTCTTTTTTTAGTTTTATATCTGCATTATAGAGAGTGTGAATTTCATATATAAACTATCACTTATCAATTTGAGAAACACATATCTTTATGATGTGTGTACTACACTCTCTCTTTTATTTTTAAAAAGTTCATGACAAGTTAAATATACTTTCCTAGAAGCATAGGTATATATCTAATCCAAAATAAGATTAAAAAAATTTGGAGAGTGTTAGGTGGGGTGGGATAATCCTTTTTTTAAAAAATAAAATGATATCTAAATTATTACTCCCTCTGTTCGATTTTATGTGACAATATTTGATCGGGCACTAAGTTTAAGAAATAATGAAGACTTAAAATGTTTATCAAATTGTCATTCAAAAAAGTAAACTCACTTTTCTCTCTCCTCATAAATGTATTAGAGCATTATCTTTAAAATTAAGTGGGATCAACAAGGGTAAAAGATGAATTTTACATTTATAAACTTATCATATAAGAAAATATGACATTCTTTTTGGTACTAATTAAAAAGAAAATAATATCACATAAAATGAAACGGAGAAAGTATTTGAAAAGCGGAGGGGGTAGTGTGGTGAAGTAAGATGTTTTTAAAAAACTTTTATAAAAGATTTTTTTAAAAAAGGAAACACTAAGAAATTGTGGGGTGATTGGAGGGTGCGGTGAGAGAAAGTGGTAGAGTCGGCTAAGGAAAACATTTTACCTTTTTTCTCTATACAAAGTGCGACAAGTATGTCCTACTACTACTATATATTTGAGCAAACAATTATTAACCTACTTTGTCGCGAATCAAATATCCACGTGTTCTTTTTCTTACAAGTATTGGATTTGTTCAAAAATAAAGAAAAAGAGTTGTGAACAATATATTTATAGGTTTGCAGAAACTACATAAAAAGGGAAAGTTCAAATGATAAATTAGATTTTACCAAATAACGATTGTAGTGATCAACTGCAACATCTCCATTGCTTCCATCCTCAATATGACCTGCAACAACACTAACCAAAAGTAATAATTTTTGAAAAAAAGGGGCGAAAATTCTTGCAAATTTTCTTATAGAAATTGATAATTCATTAATTAAAAAATGCATAATACATAAAGTTGTACAAATTATGTCACTTGGACTTTTTTGTCGCACACCCAAAAGTTCGTGAGATTAATGTAAAATACGGCCAATTAAATGTCATGCCATTAAAAAAGCTCACCAGCTTCGTGAGTAAAAATGTCCCAATTGTTGAGACCTTTTCCATCACTGAGAAATGATCCTTCAAACTACGGAGAAAACAAGAAAAATTAAAGTTGTAAACAAAACAAAAACAAAAAAAGTGTAGGAAGTACATACCTGGTAACAAGAAGAGGCTGTCCCAAACAAGAAATTGCTTGAAGATGAAACTTGATTAGGATTTTCTTTGAGAATATTAAGGATATCTGTTTGATGATATGATGATACTATGAAACCACAAAACAACATGCAAATTGCTATTTGATAAAACATTGCAGGAAGCATAGTACAGCTTTGATTTGTTAAGTGAATGAGGAAAAATAGAGAGAAGTGGTAATGGATATTTCTCTTTCAAGCTCCTGAGAAAAAGGCATAAAAGAATAGCAAACTCTTCACGTTTTTTTTATTAATTAGAAAGAACAAAAAAAAAGATGAACTGTATATGTGTGATGTGTGATGTGTCCCTCTCTATTGTCTACCAAAAATAATTACAGACGTTATCTTAATATTTATTTCTCACTTTAACTTGTCTTTACTTTTTATTAAATCATTTTATTTTATTCTGGACTCTACATTTTTATATTAGATCTATCCCTACCTTAATTTTGTTATAGACTTAGTAATCATTCAATTTGTTGATGTATAACTTTATATATTAATTGAAAATAATACAAACATATCTAAATATTATATTCATTAAAATAATATAATATAATCCAATATAATACGATATATAACTATAATATAAAAATATCTTTTTTGCTTCAATTATTCAGGTAGAAGTTGGGGAGCTGCTTTCTCCTATCCATTTTACTTGTCCTGTAAAATAATTATTGATCTAAATATCTTTCTCCATCTTATTTTAATTGTCCTTTAGTATAAACTTAAAATACTCTTTTATCATTCTATTGTAATCATCACTTTTGTTTAAGAAATTATCATTATAAAAATTCTAGACTAAAGTGTACTCTTAGCATTTAGGAAATTTTTTTTTTTTTTAAAAAAAAAAAAAAGTTCAATCTAAAAAATGATACTCCCTTGTTTCAATTCTATATGTAAATTTTGTTGGTGTATGGTTTATCAAGCTTTGTGTTGTTGGAAGCCTTTTTGCTTTGAATTTTACTACACTAGTCACTAAAAATCAAATGAAACACAAAAAATATTACTAGTTTAATGGTCCATGCATGTATATCAATTTATTAGTTTCTGCTTTGTCATCAATAAATCAAGATAATTATACTCAACTTTCATTAGAGTATTAATTTCTGCATAATTAATATAGATCTTGTTTACATGATTACAGTTCCATTGAAGTGAATACAAGGTATTAAGGCTTGAGCCTAACTCTTGCAATACGAAGACAGGGATAAGACTGAACACTAATTTGTTTCATTACACAATAAACTGTCTTCCAACAACAGACACCGATATGAAAATAATCTTAACATCGTCTTCTCCGGGCCACTAATTCTGGGCAGTATTTTTTTCAAGCTGTATGTTGAAGTTATACATGAGCTTTTTATACATGGTAGCTGATAATTTTGGAGTTCTCTGAAGATTAGTATAGTTGACATAGTGAAGTCCAAATCTAAGCTTATATCCATCTAGCCACTCAAAGTTGTCGAGAAGGGACCAAACAAAGTACCCTCTCACATCTGCACCATCCGTGATTGCATTTGCCAATGAATTTAAGTAGCTACGCATATAGTTCACTCTATGAATATCGTTCAAGGTGTCTGTTATTGAAGGATTCAGATTATCATTCTCAGCAATGCCTGCAACATTGCCAGTTGTGTCAGTAATTGCATCCTAACAGATCCAAATGCATCTTATT
The DNA here is from genome assembly GCA_022817965.1 of Solanum lycopersicoides. NCBI lineage: Eukaryota > Viridiplantae > Streptophyta > Magnoliopsida > Solanales > Solanaceae > Solanum > Solanum lycopersicoides. Next base: position 70,911,790 of record CM040619.1, on the reverse strand, counting down.
CAGTTTATTAGTTGATAAATTAAGCTATATCTCGCTTTTATATGACAAGAATGTGAATTTTTTCTTCTTCTTACCATTTTCGGTGATAACCATTGGAGTATTGTTGAATCTGTCCTTCATGTACATCACAATTTTTTTCATCCCTTGAGGGTACAGAAAGAGCCATTCCACTTCAGTCTGATTCATTTTGAAGTTGTGGAAAATAAATAAAATTCAGAAATGAAAAAAGTGCCAGTAATAGTTTGGCAGAGTGGAGGGTTAGAAGATGAGGAATGCTCAAAATATTAAAAGAGGAGAAAACATACTGGTTGACCAATGTAGACACCGTCTTTTTCTCTAGTATCTAAAAAGGAACCCTCTGACCAAGTGTTTCCATGTTCACAGTCAGAATATAAGCAATCTTTGATATATTTAGCCGTATAGTAATTGATGCCAATGAAATCTAGGCCATAACTCAATTTGCTCAAATCATTCTTTGAAAAGTCTGGCAGATTAGATCCCAGAATTTGTACCATCTCTTTGGGATATCTTCCAAATACAATAGGGTCTAAAAACCTGCATTGGGGTACTTAGTAAAAAATAATCTCTTTCTGGTGCACAAGAAACCAGATGGTAGTACTGAACTATTGATAAGGAAGGGTTACCAGTTGACGTAGAATGAACGAGCTCTCTCAGTTGCAGCTATGTCTTCTGAGGAATTGCTAAATGGTTCATACCATTGGGTATCCAAAGAAATTCCAATCATTCCTCCTTGTCTTTTCTGAAAAAGTAGCATAAAATAGACTATGTTACTGATACTTGTATGGTCTTCTAATGAACTTTTAATATACCATTTGATAGATAGAGGGAGGAAGCAGTTTCCAAGAATAAATTTTTGAGCTTTAGTCTTTTTATGTAAACCATTTTCCTTTTTTACTCCCCCAAAATTCACCTTCATATCATTTCCAAGCCAGAAAACAGCGTTGCACTAAAGGAGTAATCCATTTGGACTAATTCGGCAAGATCATGTTATGTTGAGAGTTGACATGGCGATGAGGAATAAGGGCATAGAGCCATCGAAAGAACCTGATATCTGGTGCGGTAAATGCCGACAGCAGCTGCATGGGATAGGATCATATTGTGAGCTGCGATGAAAGGCTCCCTTTCTGAATCACCAGCACTACAATTCCCAAATACACCGGAGCATCGAGCTGGAGGGTAAGTTCCTAGTCTATAGCCACGAACAGCCATAAGGTTAGGCTCATTGATGGTTGTCCAGTATTTGACTCTGTCCCCAAAATATTTGAAGCATATGTCTGCATAATAGCTGAAATCATCCCTGAAACACGACACAAGTTAACTTGTTCATCATATACAAACTACCTTAAAGTGTAAGATGGGACCAGCTACTTACTGTATTTGTGAACTAAGCCAACCACCATATCTTTCCTCAAGTTCTTGTGGTATGTCATAATGTGTTAATGTGACCAACGGTTGGATCCCTGAATTTCACAGCACATAAAGAAGTTGTCTGAGACCACAATTAACCTTTTTGCTTCATTTTGGATTTATCAAACTATTAGCAAGTGAAGCCGAATTGACCTTTCTGTAAGAGTGCATCAATAAGCTTATTATAGTGCTCAATTCCAGCCATATTAACATCTCCAAATGTCCCCTCTGAGTCAAATTTACAACCGACAAAGAGAAAGATGGTTCAATGTAAATGACTATTTGCTTAAAATGAAGGGAAGAGATCGACTAGTGACAATTATAACTTACTGGGCAGAATTCTTGCCCACGAGATAGAGAAACGATAGCCATTAACACCCATATCTTCCATGAGCTTAACGTCCTCCTGTTTCATTTTATTACAGAATTCTTCAATTTCATGTTTTGCACATCTACTTCTTGCTAATACACACTGCATTGATCTAACATTCATTCATTTGTGAGACACTTCGACTTGTTGCGGAACGAAAATTTTGTGCTCCCCATCTTGCTATTTGCAAGTTCCTTATGACTGATTAATTTGACACAAGTTTATGCCAATTTTAGATCTTAGATACTGAGAAATTTCTAAATTTGTGTCAATCATGTATGTTCTGTTGCCAGCACAAATTAGGGTGTTTCCCTTTTCTTCGCGAATGAAAAAGTTAATTCTCATCTCCAAAAGTCTCATTGATTGTTCCTATCTGATCATTTCATTGTTGATTTTGAGTAGGCCCAAAAACAAATTTATCAGAAAAAATATCAATGTGCCTCACCATAGATCCCATTTGAACAGGATTAAAAACATGCAAGAATGTGTTAGCCATAAATAATAAGAAGCCACTATACTATTTACTATATATCAATTGATGATAGTGGGGCTTATAAAAATAAATGAATTGCCCACTTGTCAGACAAGTATGTCCTACTCCTACATTATTAACCTACTCTTTCACTAAAAAAATGTCTTCTTTTCCTTGGCAGATATTGGATCAGTTCAAAAGAACAGAAAAAGAGTTGTGTGAACCTATAAACAAGAACGTTTGTAGAAATTACATTAAAAAGGAAAACTCAAATGATGAATTAGGTTTACCAAATAACGATTGTAGTGATCAACAGCAACATCTCCATTGCTTCCATCCTTAATATGACCTGCAAGCAACAACAGTCACCAAATTTAATAAATTTTGAAAAGAAATTGAGATTCATTAATTTTATAAGCTCACCAGCTTCGTGAGTAAAAACGTCCCAATTGTTGAGACCTTTTCCATCACTGAGAATAGCTCCTTCATACTGCGGAGAAAAAAAAAATTGTGCTCATAACAAGAATTTAGCCCCCCCAAAAAAAGAACATGTGTAGGTACCTGGTAACAAGAAGAGGATGTTCCAAATAAGAAATTACTTGAAGATGAAACTTGGTTAGGATTTTTTTTGATAATATTAAGGATATCTGTTTGATGACATGATGATATTATGAAACCACAAAACAACATGCAAATTGCTATTTGACAAAACATTGCAGGAAACATAGAGAGAAGTGGTAGCTAGTATTTCTCTTTCAAGCTCAGAGAAATAGGCATAAAGAATAATAGTATCACGCTTTTATTAATAGAAAAAAATGCACTTTATACGTGTTACTTGTCTAAAGAGATGAGCGACTTTTTTGTTTCTAAATGCTTAATTTCTCCCGTCCATTTTGAATATGACTTCATAGGAATAATAAATATTATCTCTTCTTCTGATTATTACTACTTTAATATAAAAATTCAAAATTAGAGTATACTTTTAGCATTAAATAACAAAATGATCAAAATCTCAAAAATAATACTTGCTCCGTTTCAATTCATTATATAAATTTTGTTGATGTGTATGGTTTATCAAGCTTTGCGTTGGAAGACTTCTGTTTTGAATTATATAGACTTAGTGATAAATATCAAATGGACAAAAAAATAATCGCTAGTTAAATTGTCCATGCGTGTATATATAGCAGTTCACAATTTTCTGCTTTGTTACATCTGAGTCATTAATCAATCAGGATAATATGATTTTTTGAGGACGTGTAGGAAGATTAGAAGAAACAGTGAATGTGGGAAATTTCTCAGTTAATTTTATTGAAGAAGGAACAACTATTCACGCTAATACAAAATGACAGAAAATGTAAAATAATTTAGAGAGCTAACAAACTTCTAACATACTTTGCACGCCTATTCAAATTCTAGAAGAAGCATCTAAGAAGAGAATATTATGCTATGTACAAAAGATAATGAAATGTAATGGGTTATGAGTGAATGGGCTTTCTTGATTGATAATGTTGATTTTAATGTTGGGTCTTGAACATTGGGTCGAATTTGACTTTAGGAACAACTCCTGCGACCCGTTCCTCTTCATTCTTCAGATTAGACTTGAATTTAGGGACTGTGACGTGAACCTGGTTTTCATGACTGCGACCTGGGCCTGATTGTCATCATCATTCCAATAGGAGGGGAGGTTTATTCGGAATTCAAGCAAAAAATTAGCACCCGAAACTTGAATGTGTTGCGACTGTGAAAGATGAAAAGAAATGAAAACGAACTTTTGTAATTTCGATCATCAAACAAAATTCATACCATTATTGTAGAAAGACAATATAATGGGATTACTGATGCCTTATACTTTTCAACACTTTCTTGTTACTTTAATATGGTGTTATTGAAATATTTATATTCAATAACTTAATTTTGTGGGTTCCTCAAGTAAGAATCTTGTATGATTGTATTTTTTGTCATTATCAGTTTGTCTTATATATAGACATAATTGTTTATTTCATGATATATCAAGCTAAGTTAGTTGGTTGTACTAATGTCGACAAATCTGTTAAATTACGAGAATTAAAAACATACTCATCTGAAAATCTACTAACTGTCAATTCTATAACTGCACCATTTAACAAAATATATTAGTACAAAATATAATTCATATACCTCAATCCGCAAGTTTGAAATGGTTGAACCTCATTTTTTATTATGCTCGACTTTGGACTTTTCTATAATGGAGTTGTTGTAGATCCTAGTTAGCTTGGGTCTCTACGCCAAGAAGTTATATATAGTTGATAAAGACTAGTATTTCAAGTATAAGACAACCTCTTCCAACAGAAAATTTCTGTGTAATTAATAAATCTTGTTTAAATGATTACAGTTCCATTGAAGTGAAAATAATATTTACTTTTCATCTTCTCCCACTAGTTCTGGGCAGTATTTTTTTCAAGCTGAATGTTGAAGTTATACATGAGCTGTTTATACATGGTAGCTGATAATTTTGGGGTTCTCTGAAGATTAGTATAGTTGACATAGTGAAGTCCAAATCTTAACTTATATCCATCTAGCCACTCAAAGTTGTCGAGAAGGGACCAAACAAAGTACCCTCTCACATCTGCACCATCCGTGATTGCATTTGCCAATGAATTTAAGTAGCTACGCATATAGTTCACTCTATGAATATCGTTCAAGGTGTCTGTTATTGAAGGATTCAGATTATCATTCTCAGCAATGCCTGAAACGTTACCAGTTGTGTCAGTGGATGCATCCTAACAGATCCAAATGCATCTTGTTCAGGTTATTAGTTGATAAATTAAACTATATCACGCTTTTAAATGACAAGAATGTGAAATTTCTTTTCGTCTTACCATTTTCGGTGATAACCATTGGAGTATTGTTGAATCTGTCCTTCATGTACATAACAATTTTTTTCATCCCTTGTGGGTACAGAAAGAGCCATTCCACTTCAGTCTGATTAATTTAAAGTTGTGGAAAATAAATAAAATTCAGAAATGCACAAAGTGCCAGTAATAGTTTGGCAGAGTGGAGGGTTAGAAGATGAGGAATGCTCAAATATTAAAAGAGGAGAAAACATACTGGTTGGCCAATGTAGACACCGTCTTTTTCTCTAGTAGCTAAATACGAACCCTCTTGTTGAATCCATCCCATTTTTGGTCAACTTTAGCTATTCAATTGGTACAAGTAATTGTTAAAAAGGAATAGTGACAAGAGTTGAAAATTAAGACTTGGTAGTTGGCAAATTGGTAAGATTTGCAACTCATTTTTGACTTTGCTATATTTACCTATGTCATTAGTGACATAGGCATGGTTTTATCCTTCTATAAATAGAGCATTCTTGCTCATTTGTAGAATACACCAAGTTAGAGAGAAAAACCATTTTGAGAGCAAAGTGAGGTATTCCATAGACTATACAAGAAAATAGTCTATGAAGAAAAATAGAGTGTGAGCGATATTTTAGTAAGACGGAAACCAAAAGAGTGTTGTTTCTTTTGAGTGTGTAGTAGTCACTTTGAGTATTGTATTCGTGACTACACAGTGTAAAAATTCCTTACTATAGTGATATCAGTTGCTCCTCTTGGCCGTGGTTTTTTTTCCCTTATTCAGAAGGATTTCCACGTAAAATTCTTGGTGTCGTTATTTTCCCATTTTATTTCCATTACTTTTACCATATATATTGTTGTGCTTGTCCGCGTTTTCCCAACAAACTGGTATCAGAGCCAAGGTTTTATCTGAGTATGCTCTGTGGTTGCAGCACAGTCTGAACTTCCACATCAGAAAAGATTTACTTTGATTTGCGATAACTATATTTTTTGGGGAAAACAATGGAAGCCAACACAAGTAGAATGGTTACTTTGAATGGTGTTAATTATGCCATTTGGAAGGGAAAATGGAAGATCTGCTTTATGTTAAGAATTTTTACAAACCAGTATTTACCACTGTAAAGCCTGATAATAAAACAGATGAAGAGTGGAATCTGTTGCACAGACAGGTTTGTGGATTCATTAGGCAATGGGTCGACGATAATGTGTTGAACCATATTTCTGGGGAAACACATGCTCGAACCCTATGGGAGCATCTTGAAAGTTTGTATGCTCGGAAGACTGGCAACAACAAAATGTTCTTAATAAAGCAGATGTTGAGTTTGAAGTATCATGATGGTTCTCCGATGACAGACCATCTGAATAATTTTCAGGGGATCATGAACCAATTATCTGCTATGGGCATCAAATTTGATGAAGAAATTCAAGGCTTGCTTCTACTTGGTTCCCTACCAGACTCTTGGGAAACATTTAGAACGTCATTGTCAAATTCTGCTCCGGATGGTGTGATCTCTATGGATTCCGCCAAGAGTAGTGTCTTGAACGAAGAGATGAGAAGAAAAACTCAAGGTTCCTCTTCGTCGGATGTCCTGATAACTGGCCCCAGGGGGAGAAACAAAACTCGTGGTTCTCAGAATAGAGAACAAAATAGAGCAAATCCAGAGGCAGACTTAAGGATATTGAGTGCTATCATTGTGGTATGAAAGGGCACACAAAGAAGTTCTGCAGGAAGTTGAAGAGGGAGAACAAAAACAAAGAGGAAACTAAAGAAGATGGCAATGAAAATTGCCTAGCCACCGTTACCACCGAAGATCTTGTTACTGTCCTTGATGCGGATATGATAAATATTGCTTGTGATGAGTCAAGCTGGGTTGTGGATACTGGTGCCGCATCCATGTGACATCAAGGAAGGATTTTTTCTCTTCCTATACTCCTGGTGATTTTGGAACTTTGAGTATGGGTAATGAGACTGTTTCTAGGGTGGTTGGTATTGGTACAATTGTTTGAAAACTAGTGTTGGAACTAAACTAGTTTTGAACAATGTGAAACATGCTCCTGATGTTCGTCTGCACCTAATTTCTGTTGGTGTTTTAGATGATGAAGGATATGTTAGTACCAACGGTGATGGAAAATGGAAGCTCATCAAGGGTTCCTTGGTTGTGGCTCGTGGTAACAAACGTCGTGGTCTATATTGGACTACGGCCTCTGCTTGTGTTGATATGGTGAATGCGGTTGAGAGCGATAGCTCTTCAACATTATGGCACAAGAGGCTTAGCCACATCAGCGAGAAAGGACTTAATGTTCTAGCCAAGAAGAAATTTTGTCAAATTTCAAAAGTGCTAAATTAGAAAAGTGTGAGCACTGCTTGGCTGGTAAACAAAATAGAGTTTCCTTTAAGTCCTACCCCCTTCGAGAAAGACAGAGTTGCTTGAGTTGGTGCACTCTGATTTATGTGGTCCAATGAAGACAAAGACATTAGGTGGTGCACTCTACTTTGTCACTTTCATTGATGATTGCTCGAGAAAACTTTGGGTCTATGTCTTGAAGACTAAAGACCAAGTGTTAGGTGTCTTTAAGCAGTTTCAGGCTTCAGTTGAAAGAGAAACTGGAAAGAAACTGAAATGCATTCGTACTGATAATGGTGGTGAATATTGTGGACCATTTGACGAATACTGCAAGCATCAAGGTATTAGACACCAGAAGACTCCTCCCAAGACTCCTCAGCTTAATGGTTTGGCTGAGAGGATGAACAGGACCTTGATGGAAAGAGTTAGATGTTTGCTTTCTGAAGCAAAGTTGCCGAACTCATTTTGGGGTGAGGCTTTATTGACCGCTGCACATGTTATTAATCTATCTCCTGCTGTTGCTTTGCAAAGTGATGTACCAAATAGTGTTTGGTATGGAAAGGATGTTTCCTATGACCATTTGAGAGTATTTGGTTGCAAAGCTTTTGTACATGTGCCAAAAGATGAGAGGTCAAAGTTAGATGCCAAGACAAGGCAATGCATCTTCATTGGATATGGCCTAGATGAATTTGGTTACAGGCTATATGATCCAATTGAAAAGAAACTTGTGAGAAGCCGTGATATTATTTTCATGGAGAATCAAACAATTGAAGATATTGACAAAGCGGAAAGGTAGAATCTTCAAGTTTTGATGGTATAATTCATCATGATGACGTTCCTCACACAAGTGTGCATGATGTTGTTGGGTTGATAATCATGGTGACACCCAGAATCATGTATCGAATCAACATGTTGATGTTGATAATAACAATGATATTGTTATTGATGATCCTGTTGCTCATGAAGTTGTGGACGAATCAAATATTCCGCTTCGGAGGTCCACAAGACAGCGGTTTCCTTCCTCCCGTTATTCACCAATGAGTATGTGTTACTCACTGACGGGGGAGAACCTGAATGTTATGAGGAGGCCATGGAAGATGAGCACAAGGATCAATGGATTGAAGCCATGCAAGATGAGATGAAGTCTTTGCATGAGAACCACACTTATGAGTTGGTAAAATTGCCCAAGGGCATGAGAGCTTTGAAGAACAAGTGGGTGTTCAAAGTTAAAGTTGAAGAACACAACTTGAAGCCCAGGTACAAAGCTAGATTGGTTGTTAAGGGATTCGGTCAAAGGAAGGGTATTGACTTTGACGAAATATTTTCTCCTGTTGTGAAAATGTCCTCGATTCGCACAGTTCTAGGTTTGGCTGCTAGTCTTAATTTAGAGATTGAGCAATGGATGTGAAGACGGCTTTCCTTCACGGTGACCTAGAAGAAGAGATTTATATGGAACAACCTGAGGGCTTCAAAGTAGAAGGTAAAGAAAATTTTGTGTGCAAACTCAAAAAGAGTCTTTATGGCCTAAAACAAGCTCCTAGACAGTGGTACAAGAAGTTTGAATCTGTTATGGGGGAGCAAGGCTATAAGAAGACTTCTTCAGATCATTGCGTATTTGTACAAAAATTTTCTGACAATGATTTTATCATCCTCCTGTTGTATGTGGATGATATGTTGATTGTGGGCAAGAATACTTCCAAGATTGACGAGCTGAAGAAAGAGTTGTGTAAGTCTTTTTCTATGAAAGACTTGGGTCATGCCAAGCAAATTTTGGGCATGAGAATTACTCGTCTTAGAGATAAAAGAAGATTTATTTGTCCCAGAAGAAGTACATTGAACGTGTACTGGAGCGCTTCAATATGAAGAATGCTAAGCCTGTTAGTACACCTCTTGCTGGTCATATGAAGTTGAGCAAGAAGATGTGTCCTACAGCTAGGGAGGAAAAAGAGAACATGGCCAAAGTTCCATATTCCTCCGTCGTCGGAAGTCTAATGTATGCAATGGTGTGCACTAGACCTGATATTGCTCACGCAGTTGGTGTTGTCAGCAGATTTCTCGAAAATCCAGGAAAAGAGCATTGGGAAGCTGTGAAGTGGATACTCAGGTAACTTAGAGGAAGCTCAGATGAATGCTTGTGTTTTGGAGCATCAAATCCAATCTTGAAAGGCTATACAGATTCTGATATGGCAGGTGACCTTGATAACAGAAAATCCACTACTGGATATTTGTTTACTTTTTCAGGGGAAGCTATATCATGGCAGTCAAAGTTGCAGAAGTGTGTTGCACTATCTACAACTGAAGCTGAGTATGTTGCGGCTACTGAAGCCGGCAAGGAGATGATATAGCTAAAGCGATTTCTTCAAGAGCTTGGTTTGAATCAGATGGAGTATATTGTCTATTGTGACAGCCAAAGTGCAATAGACTTGAGCAAGAACTCCATGTACCATGCAAGAACAAAACACATCGACGTCAGATATCATTGGATTCGTGAGGAAGTGGAGAGTGAATCATTTCACGTCAAAAAGATCCACACAAGTGAAAATCCTGCAGATATGCTGACCAAGACGATACCGAAAGACAAGTTCGATTTATGCAAAGAACTTGTGGGTATGAGCTCTCTCTAAAGAAGATGAAGATACCTTCTTCCAGTAAATGGGACTGGAGGGGGAGATTTGTTGAATCCATCCCATTTTTGGTCAACTTTAGCTATTCAATTGGTACAAGTAATTGTTAAAAAGGAATAGTGACAAGAGTTGAAAATTAAGACTTGGTAGTTGGCAAATTGGTAAGATTTGCAACTCATTTTGTTCACAGCTCTGTTTCTTTATTTTTGAACAAATCCAATACAGGTAATAAAAAAAAAAGGTGGTATTTGATTCGGGACAGAGTAGGTTAATATTGTTTGCTCAATAAATATGTAGTAGTACAGGACATACTTCGATCGCGACTGATACAGAG